>CM062485.1:54016015-54274582 GCA_031479575.1 Coregonus ussuriensis | reverse complement strand
ATTATATATGTATTTTACATAAAATGAATCGGTATTTGGGAATAATTAATGACATATTTAATAACACATTTATGTTCAGTAAATTTATGGTTATTCTAATTTAATTTTGTTTAATTAATGACACATTTAATTTTTAAGTAATTATTTACTAATGGGGTGATATGGTACTTTATTTATTTAATTGTGGCACTTTTAGTCCTCCATTAGTATATTTGTTTGAAACCGGAACGTGTATACTTCACTTCAAATAATGAGCATGTCTTACCTTGCTTCAAAGTAGCCTAGCCAAAATCCAATCATAGAATCGTGGAGGCAATTATTTTATAGACTTCCTCATGCCATTAACCAGCATTTCTTTCCTGTTCTATTGGTTTTCATATCAACTTTATTTCGTTGTCCAGAAGCCAAAGGCACAAGCCTAGTCATATTAGCAACCAATCATAGTAGTTGCTATTAGATTCCCCCTCTTTCTACATTTCTAATGGAGATTTCCATCTCTGTCACATATGGAACTGCTCGCATTAGGTGCGCAGTTCAGAAATGTTTTCCGCGAATTGCATTTGGGAAAATGTTTGAAAATGACATTTTATTAGCTGCTTCATTACAGGAGTTGCATGTTCAATAACAGCCTATAGCTTGCTAATGTTGTTTGTTTCCAAGCTCTTAATGAAAAATGTCCGGTCCTTGTATGCATGCATAGTATCAGTGAGGAAGAGGCGAAGCGAGAGGTTTCACTCTAGCCAACATCTGTCCAAAATAAATCCAATGCATTTCTATGGGCTTATTTTGGGCCTAAACTCGTCGCATGCCTTCCCGCCTTGGGACGACTCTCGTTGCTAGGGCGGAAACATACGCATCTCGTCATTATATACAGATCTCTGATAGTATTTTTTTGTTGGTCAGGTCATTTTACTGTTTGGAAAACATTTAACCGTTTGTTGACCGGTTAATGAGAGTCAGTTAGTCTGCAGCAAAATTGACCGAAATTTGCATCCCTAATAGCAGCAACCCATAGAAAAAAAACCAACCCAGATTGAAATAGGTGACATTACTAAGGCATGTGATGATGTTGATGAGGAGGGGAAACCATCTCAGCTGTATCCTGCTAGTCATCCCTGACCTTTCAACAGCAGCCACAGTGGGCAGATTGTTATGGCTGCAGACTAACATCAGTCCCATTCCATTAACCAGTCTGTAGCTCTGGGCAGAGCGGGGCGTGGCTGGCTAGCACCCCTCCACACACACACAGACACACACACACACACACACAAACGCAGTCACAGGCAAACACACACACATACACACACACACACACACACACACACACACACACACACACACACCCACACCACACACACCCACACAACACACACACACCTCACACACAGACACATCACACACACACACACACCACACACACCACACACACACACAGACACAGACACAGGGTTTGTTATGGCTGCAGCCAGTCCTCCCATTATCAGTGTCTAGGCCTTGCTAGCATCCCTCCAGACAGACAGACACATGGGGATGGATGTTGTGGCTGTGATGTGGTGAGGGAGCCAGACCAAACACACTTCTCCCCTGATCAATTATTCAACTGGCTGCCATCACTCACACACACCACACACCACACACACACACACACACCACACACACCACACACACCACAAACACACACACACACACACACACACACCACACACACCACACACACCACACACACACACGCACCACACACACATACACACACACACACACACACACACACACACACACACACACACACACACACACACACACACACACACACACCACACACACCACACACCCACACCACACACCCACACAACACACACACACCTCACACACAGACACATCACACACACACACACACACACACACCACACACCACACACCCACACCACACACCCACACCCACCACACACACAGACACATCACACACACACACACACACACCCCACACCACACACACACACACACACACACACCACACACACACACACACACACCACCCACACACACACACACACACCACACACACACACACCACCAGTTCTTTTGTTTCAGACAACAGGTCTGATGTTGTTGCACAAATAAATACTGAAGTCACCAAAACATCACCATATGTGCAAGTGAAAGGCCCAGCAGACAAAGGGCTTGGTAACTCATTAATTATTACGAGGCAGAACCGTGTGCGTATGTCAAATCAAATCAAATGTTATTTGTCACATACAACAGGTGTAGACCTTACAGTGAAATGCTTACTTACAAGCCCTTAACCAACAATGCAGTTTTAGGAAAGAATAACAAAAAAACAAAAAATCACACAAAAAAATACAATAAAAAATAATACAAAATAAAAGTAACAAATAATTAAAGAGCAGCAGTAAAATAACAGTATGGAGGCTATATACAGGGGGTACCGGTACAGAGTCAATGGGAAATAACAGTATGGAGGCTATATACAGGGGGTACCGGTACAGAGTCAATGGGAAATAACAGTATGGAGGCTATATACAGGGGGTACCGGTACAGAGTCAATGTGAAATAACAGTATGGAGGCTATATACAGGGGGTACCGGTACAGAGTCAATGTGAAATAACAGTATGGAGGCTATATACAGGGGGTACCGGTACAGAGTCAATGTGCGGGGGCACCGGTTAGTCGAGGTAATTAAGGTAATATGTACATCTAGGTAGAGTTATTAAAGTGAAAATAAACAGATAATAAACAGAGAGCAGCAGCAGTGTAAAAGAGGGGGGGGGGGGGGGGGGGGTGCAAATAGTCTGGGTAGCCCATTTGATTAGCTGTTCAGGAGTCTTATGGCTTGGGGGTAGAAGCTGTTTAGAAGCCTCTTGGACCTAGACGTGGCCCTCGGTACCGCTTGACATGCGGGTGGTAGCAGAGATAACAGTCTATGACTAGGGTGGCTGGAGTCTTTGACCATTTCTAGGGCCTTCCTCTGACACAGCCTGGTATAGAGGTCCTGGATCGCAGGAAGCTTGGCCCCAGTGATGTACTGGGCCGTACGCACTACCCTCTGTAGTGCCTTGCGGTCGGAGGCCGAGCAGTTGCCATACCAGGCAGTGATGCAACCAGTCAGGATGCTCTCGATGGTGCAGCTGTAGAACCTTTTGAGGATCTGAGGACCCATGCCAAATCTTTTCAGTCTCCTTAGGGAGAATAGGTTTTGTCGTGCCCTCTTCACGACTGTCTTGGTGTGCTTGGACCATGTTAATTTGTTGGTGATGTGGACACCAAGGAACTTGAAGCTCTCAACCTGCTCCACTACAGCCCCGTCGATGAGAATGGGGGCGTGCTCGGTCCTCTTCTTTTTCCTGTAGTCCACAATCATCTCCTTTGTCTTGATCACGTTGAGGGAGAGGTTGTTGTCCTGGCACCACACGGCCAGGTCTCTGACCTCCTCCCTATAGGCTGTCTCGTCGTTGTCGGTGATCAGGCCTACCACTGTTGTGTCATCGGCAAACTTAATGATGGTGTTGGAGTCGTGCCTGGCCATGCAGTCATGGGTGAACAGGGAGTACAGGAGGGGACTGAGCACGCACCCCCGAGGGGCCCCCGTGTTGAGGATTAGCGTGGCGGATGTGTTGTTACCTACCCTTACCACCTGGGGGCGGCCCGTCAGGAAGTCCAGGATCCAGTTGCAGAGGGAGGTGTTTAGTCCCAGGGTTCTTAGCTTAGTGATGAGCTTTGAGGGCACTATGGTGTTGAACGCTGAGCTGTAGTCAATAAATAGCATTCTCACATAGGTGTTCCTTTTATCCAGGTGTGAAAGGGAAGTGTGGAGCGCAATAGAGATTGCATCATCTGTGGATCTGTTGGGGCGGTATGCCAATTGGAGTGGGTCTAGGGTTTCTGGGATAATGGTGTTGATGTGAGCCATGACCAGCCTTTCAAAGCACTTCATGGCTACAGACGTGAGTGCTACGGGTCGGTAGTCATTTAGGCAGGTTACCTTAGTGTTCTTGGGCACAGGGACTATGGTGGTCTGCTTGAAACATGTTGGTATTACAGACTCAGACAGGGAGAGGTTGAAAATGTCAGTGAAGACACTTGCCAGTTGGTCAGCACATGCTCAGAGTACACGTCCTGGTAATCCGTCTGGCCCTGCGGCCTTGTGAATGTTGACCTGTTTAAAGGTCTTACTCACATCGGCTACGGAGAGCTTGATCACACAGTCGTCCGGAACAGCTGATGCTCTCATGCATGTTTCAGTGTTACTTGCCTCGAAGCGAGCATAGAAGTAATTTAGCTCATCTGGTAGGCTCGTGTCACTGGGCAGCTCGCGACTGTGCTGCCCTTTGTAGTCTGTAATAGTTTGCAAGCCCTGCCACATCCGACGAGCGTCGGAGCCGGTATAGTACGATTAGCCGGTATAGTACGATTAGCCGGTGTAGTACGATTAGCCGGTGTAGTACGATATGTGTGTGTGTCTGTAGGATTTATGACACTAGGAAACAGAGAGGCAGGGCTTTTTTCCCGAGCCCACAGGTCATCTTCATGTTGGATTTCCGCAGTTTGTTCCTTTCTGCTGGGGGTGAAGGGTATGTGTGTGTAGGGGAGGGTCAGGGGACTTCATCTGCTCTTCTGGGATGGGGGATACAGGAGGATCATATCAGGGGATACAGGAGGATCATATCAGGGGATACAGGAGGATCATATCAGGGGATACAGGAGGATCATATCAGGGGATACAGGAGGATCATATCAGGGGATACAGGAGGATCATATCAGGGGATACAGGAGGATCATATCAGGGGATACAGGAGGATCATATCAGGGGATACAGGAGGATCATATCAGGGGATACAGGAGGATCATATCAGGTCACCACCCCTCAGGAGATACCAAATTAGCGACAACACCAAATGGTTATTCAGACAAACCCAGTCTACGTCCTACAAGCCCATACAAAGTCTCTCTAGTCTCCACATCAGGGAAAACACAATAGAAGGGCACGTCGATCAGCTCTCACAATGGCAGGAGAAGTGTTTAACTTTTCAGGAACCACATTGATATGCTATAGCAATGTTCTGATATGTGCAGCGTGACTGCAAACAGGTGACCTGGAACGTGACCAATAGCATTTCTGGGATGAGCCCACAAAGAGTAGACTGTGAGAGGACTGGTGGAACAACAACACTGTCGGTCGGAGAGAACAGAAAGATATCTTCGCCTTTCACGTCTCTGTATATAGCCTGCTAAACCCCGCCAACACCTACAGGCTCCAGCCGTGAATCACATCGGAGATGGTGCGGGACGGTTTAGTCTGAAAGAGATGCATCTCCCACCAGCTACAGTCCAACCCAAAGCAAGACGAAAATAGACAGACATTTCCTGTCCCCTGATGTTTTTTTCAAGGCTGTGAATGATCTGATGAGGGGTTTTCTAATCGCAGGAAGAAGCCAGGACAGCACGTACGGAGATCCTTATCTGAAGAGCCACCAGGCTAGAGGCTAGGTTTATGGAATAAACAAACCACCCGAATTAGAAAAAAGGCTACTGGGTGTGGGAAATTGGACATTTTCATTTACACTTTAAAACCAAATCTTCAATCATTTCAAATGACATTCACCTACACTTCATGTTTTTCATGTCTGACTTGAACTGGTAAATGAGCAGAGCGTACAGATATTTCGATGCTTTTTGATGCTCATGATGGAAATATGACAAAATGAATCAAATCCTTGGAGGCGAGCCAAGCTGTGTGTATCGGAGATGGATAGAGGCAGAGGGAGACAAATCATGTTTTATCACAATTCAACTCAACTGTCAGCTCCTCAATCACATTTTTCCTTGAGGATGTTTTTTGAAACCCTCCCCCCTAAAATACTGTATGCTAATTCCATGTTCATCGTCTAGAAAAGAGACTTTAGGACAACTATCAAATATGATCAGTGTGTGTCATACAGTTGGCTTCCTGCTCCCAGTTAAAGACTGACTACCCCCTGGGATGATACAGGAAGTTATTGTCTTTATTGGGGTTCAGGTGCACTTCACAAGATGAAGGGTAGAAACACGGTTTGACTGACTAACACCTCTCATGTTGTACGACTGATAGACTGCAGTCTCACTCCGCATGATGGGGGGTACAGGAGAACAGGAGAAGCAGAGGACACCAGAGAGAGAGAGAGAGAGAGTGGGGGGAGAGAGTGGTGGGAGGGGGAAGAGATTTGACAGAGCTTGAATAATTTTGAAAAATAATAAATGGGCAAATGTTGCACATTCCAGGTGTGGAAAGCTCTTAGAGACTGACCCAGAAAGACTCACAGCTGTAAATGCTGCCAAAGGTACTTCTACAAAGTATTGACTCAGGGGTGTGAATACTTATATAGATGAGATATTTCTGTATTTCATTTTCAATAAATTTGCAAAAATGTCTAAAAACATGTTTTCACTTTGTCATTATGGAGGATTGTGTGTAGATGGGTGAGAGAGAAAAATTGATTTAGAATTCAGGATGTAACACAACAAAATGTGGAATAAGTCAAGGGGTATAAATACTTTCTGAAGACACTGTATGAAGATCAGCTTGTTTATGAGACCTGTGTTAATGTTCTATAATACCTGCTACAGGAAGTTGGTCATTATTAGTGGATGTAAATTGTGCATGGTTCTGGTATTTAAAAAATATACAAAAAATAGCATTTTCATAGACTTGAAAGCCAGATCAGTGATTTTTGCAAAAAAACTGGTTAAACTATCTTGATAAAACAATTAACTTATTAGTGGGTAGTGGAAGGCTTAAATTTAGCCTAAGTATAATTTTACAAGCCCTGAATTCATTAGATTATTCCTGACTGTTTGAAATGCAGTGTATTGACTTTTAATGTGGTCCTCTGTAGCTCAGCTGGTAGAGCACGGCGCTTGTAACGCCAAGGTAGTGGGTTCGATCCCCGGGACCACCCATACACAAAAATGTATGCACGCATGACTGTAAGTCGCTTTGGATAAAAGCGTCTGCTAAATGGCACATTATTATTATTATTATTTAATTGTGCGACAAAGCTTGGAGAAAAAGTAAAATAACAAACAGGATATATTGTGAAACGCCCATAAGTTAGAAGAAATTAAAGTAGATATGATATCTAGGCCATATCGTCCAGCCCTAACTCCACTTCATTACATTCTATGTTTAAGCTTTTCCTCTGCATCTCTGCTGCACTATACTCTCTATATTCACTATACTATCTATACTCACTATACTCTCTATACTCTCTATACTCACTATACTCTCTATACTCACTATACTCACTATACTCTATATACTCTCTATACTCTCTATACTCTCTATACTCTCTATATTCACTATACTATCTATACTCACTATACTCACTATACTCTCTATACTCACTATACTCACTATACTCTATATACTCTCTATACTCTCTATACTCTCTATACTCTCTATATTCACTATACTCTCTATACTCTCTATACTCTCTATACTCACTATACTCACTATATTCACTATACTCTCTATATTCAATATACTCTCTATACTCTCTATACTCTCTATACTCACTATACTCAATATACTCTCTATACTCACTATACTCACCATACTCACTATACTCACTATACTCACTATACTCACTATACGCACTATACGCACTATACACACTATACTCTCTATACTCTCAATACTCTCAATGCTCTATATACTCTCTATACTCTTTATACTCTCTATACTCTCTATACTCACTATACTATCTATATTAACTATACTCTCTATATTCACTATATTCACTATACTCTCTATATTCACTATACTCTCTATATTCAGTATACTCTCTATATTCACTATACACTCTATATTCACTATATTCACTATACTCTCTATATTCAGTATACTATCTATATTCACTATACTCTCTATATTCACTATACTCTCTATATTCACTGTACTCTCTATATTCACTATACTCTCTATATTCACTAGATTCACTATACTCTCTAGATTCACTATATTCACTATACTCTCTATATTCACTATATTCACTATACTCTCTATACTCTCTATACTCTCTATATTCACTATATTCTCTACAGTATATTCACTATATTCTCTACAGTATATTCACTATACTCTCTATATTCACTATATTCTCTACAGTATACTCTCTATATTCACTATATTCTCTACAGTATATTCACTATATTCACTATACTCTCTATATTCAGTATACTCTCTATATTCACTATACTCTCTATATTCACTATATTCTCTACAGTATATTCACTATATTCTCTACAGTATATTCACTATATTCTCTACAGTATATTCACTATATTCTCTACAGTATATTCACTATATTCTCTATATTCACTATATTCTCTACAGTATATTCACTATATTCTCTATATTCACTATATTCACTATATTCTCTATAGTATATTCACTATATTCACTATACTCTCTATATTCACTATATTCTCTATAGTATATTCACTATATTCACTATACTCTCTATATTCACTATATTCTCTACAGTATATTCACTATATTCACTATATTCACTATACTCTCTATATTCACTATATTCTCTACAGTATATTCACTATATTCACTATACTCTCTATATTCACTATATTCACTATACTCTCTATATTCACTATATTATCTACAGTATATTCACTATACTCTCTATATTCACTATATTCTCTACAGTATATTCACTATATTCTCTACAGTATATTCACTATACTCTCTATATTCACTATATTCTCTATAGTATATTCACTATATTCACTATACTCTCTATATTCACTATATTCTCTATAGTATATTCACTATATTCACTATACTCTCTATATTCACTATATTCTCTACAGTATATTCACTATATTCACTATACTCACTATACTCACTATACTCAATATACTCACTATACTAAATATATTTACTATACTCACTGTACTCACTATATTCACCATATTCTCTACAGTATACGCTCTTTACTCACTATATTCTCTACAATATATTCACTATATTCTCTACAGTATATTCATTATATTCTCTATATTCACTATATTCACTATATTCTCTACACTATATTCACTATATTCACTATATTCTCTATATTCTCTATATTCACTATATTCTCTACAGTATATTAACTATATTCTCTACAATATATTCACTATATTCTCTACAGTATATTCATTATATTCTCTATATTCTCTATATTCTCTACAGTATATTCACTATATTCTCTACAGTATATTCACCATATTCTCTACAGTATATTCTCTATACTCTCTACAGTATATTCACTATATTCTCTATACTCTCTACAGTATATTCACTATATTCTCTACAGTATATTCACTATATTCTCTATATTCACTATATTCTCTACAGTATATTCACCATATTCTCTACAGTATATTCTCTATACTCTCTACAGTATATTCACTATATTCTCTACAGTATATTCACTATATTTTCTATACTCTCTACAGTATATTCACTATATTCTCTACAGTATATTCACTATATTCTCTACAGTATATTCACTATATTCTCTATATTCTCTACAGTATATTCACTATATTCTCTATACTCTCTACAGTATATTCACTATATTCTCTACAGTATATTCACTATATTCTCTACAGTATATTCACTATATTCTCTATATTCACTATATTCTCTACAGTATATTCACTATATTCTCTATACTCTCTACAGTATATTCACTATATTCTCTGCAGTATATTCACTATATTCTCTACAGTATATTCACTATATTCTCTATATTCACTATATTCTCTACAGTATATTATCTATATTCTCTACAGTATATTCACTATATTCTCTACAGTATATTCACTATATTCTCTATATTCTCTACAGTATATTCACTATATTCTCTACAGTATATTCACTATATTCTCTACAGTATATTCACTATATTCTCTACAGTATATTCACTATATTCTCTACAGTATATTCACTATATTCTCTACAGTATATTCACTATATTCTCTATATTCTCTATATTCTCTACATTCTCTACAGTATATTCACTATATTCTCTACAGTATATTCACTATATTCTCTACAGTATATTCACTATATTCTCTACAGTATATTCACTATATTCTCTATATTATACTCTCTATACTCAATATATTCTCTACAGTATATTCACAATATTCAGTATATTCACTATATTCTCTACAGTATATTCACTATATTCTCTACAGTATATTCACTGTATTCTATATATTCACTATACTCACTATATTCTCTACAGTATACTCTCTATACTCACTATATTCTCTACAGTATATTCACTATATTCTCTACAGTATATTCACTATATTCTCTATATTAACTATATTCTCTACAGTATATTCACTATATTCACTATACTCACTATACTCAATATTCTCACTATACTAAATATATTTACTATACTCACTGTACTCACTATATTCACCATATTCTCTACAGTATACGCTCTTTACTCACTATATTCTCTACAATATATTCACTATATTCTCTACAGTATATTCATTATATTCTCTATATTCACTATATTCACTATATTCTCTACAGTATATTCACTATATTCTCTACAGTATATTAACTATATTCACTATATTCTCTATATTCACTATATTCTCTATATTCACTATATTCTCTACAATATATTCACTATATTCACTATATTCTCTATATTCACTATATTCTCTATATTCACTATATTCTCTATATTCACTATATTCTCTACAGTATATTCACCATATTCTCTACAGTATATTCACTATATTCTCTATATTCACTATATTCTGTACAGTATATTCACTATATTCACTATACTCACTATACTCACTATACTCACTATACTAAATATATTTACTATACTCACTGTACTCACTATATTCACCATATTCTCTACAGTATACGCTCTTTACTCACTATATTCTCTACAGTATATTCACTATATTCTCTACAGTATATTAACTATATTCTCTACAATATATTCACTATATTCTCTACAGTATATTCATTATATTCTCTATATTCTCTATATTCACTATATTCTCTACAGTATATTCACTATATTCTCTACAGTATATTCACCATATTCTCTACAGTATATTCTCTATACTCTCTACAGTATATTCACTATATTCTCTATACTCTCTACAGTATATTCACTATATTCTCTACAGTATATTCACTATATTCACTATATTCTCTACAGTATATTCACCATATTCTCTACAGTATATTCTCTATACTCTCTACAGTATATTCACTATATTCTCTACAGTATATTCACTATATTCTCTATACTCTCTACAGTATATTCACTATATTCTCTACAGTATATTCACTATATTCTCTATATTCTCTATATTCTCTACAGTATATTCACTATATTCTCTATACTCTCTACAGTATATTCACTATATTCTCTACAGTATATTCACTATATTCTCTACAGTATATTCACTATATTCTCTATATTCACTATATTCTCTACAGTATATTCACTATATTCTCTATACTCTCTACAGTATATTCACTATATTCTCTACAGTATATTCACTATATTCTCTACAGTATATTCACTATATTCTCTATATTCACTATATTCTCTACAGTATATTATCTATATTCTCTACAGTATATTCACTATATTCTCTACAGTATATTCAATATATTCTCTATATTCTCTACAGTATATTCACTATATTCTCTACAGTATATTCACTATATTCTCTACAGTATATTCACTATATTCTCTACAGTATATTCACTATATTCTCTACAGTATATTCACTATATTCTCTACAGTATATTCACTATATTCTCTATATTCTCTACATTCTCTTCAGTATATTCACTATATTCTCTACAGTATATTCACTATATTCTCTACAGTATATTCACTATATTCTCTATATTATACTCTCTATACTCAATATATTCTCTACAGTATATTCACAATATTCAGTATATTCACTATATTCTCTACAGTATATTCACTATATTCTCTACAGTATATTCACTGTATTCTATATATTCACTATACTCACTATATTCTCTACAGTATACTCTCTATACTCACTATATTCTCTACAGTATATTCACTATATTCTCTACAGTATATTCACTATATTCTCTATATTAACTATATTCTCTACAGTATATTCACTATATTCACTATACTCACTATACTCAATATTCTCACTATACTAAATATATTTACTATACTCACTGTACTCACTATATTCACCATATTCTCTACAGTATACGCTCTTTACTCACTATATTCTCTACAATATATTCACTATATTCTCTACAGTATATTCATTATATTCTCTATATTCACTATATTCACTATATTCTCTACAGTATATTCACTATATTCTCTACAGTATATTAACTATATTCACTATATTCTCTATATTCACTATATTCTCTATATTCACTATATTCTCTACAATATATTCACTATATTCACTATATTCTCTATATTCACTATATTCTCTATATTCACTATATTCTCTATATTCACTATATTCTCTACAGTATATTCACCATATTCTCTACAGTATATTCACTATATTCTCTATATTCACTATATTCTGTACAGTATATTCACTATATTCACTATACTCACTATACTCACTATACTCACTATACTAAATATATTTACTATACTCACTGTACTCACTATATTCACCATATTCTCTACAGTATACGCTCTTTACTCACTATATTCTCTACAGTATATTCACTATATTCTCTACAGTATATTAACTATATTCTCTACAATATATTCACTATATTCTCTACAGTATATTCATTATATTCTCTATATTCTCTATATTCACTATATTCTCTACAGTATATTCACTATATTCTCTACAGTATATTCACCATATTCTCTACAGTATATTCTCTATACTCTCTACAGTATATTCACTATATTCTCTATACTCTCTACAGTATATTCACTATATTCTCTACAGTATATTCACTATATTCACTATATTCTCTACAGTATATTCACCATATTCTCTACAGTATATTCTCTATACTCTCTACAGTATATTCACTATATTCTCTACAGTATATTCACTATATTCTCTATACTCTCTACAGTATATTCACTATATTCTCTACAGTATATTCACTATATTCTCTATATTCTCTATATTCTCTACAGTATATTCACTATATTCTCTATACTCTCTACAGTATATTCACTATATTCTCTACAGTATATTCACTATATTCTCTACAGTATATTCACTATATTCTCTATATTCACTATATTCTCTACAGTATATTCACTATATTCTCTATACTCTCTACAGTATATTCACTATATTCTCTACAGTATATTCACTATATTCTCTACAGTATATTCACTATATTCTCTATATTCACTATATTCTCTACAGTATATTATCTATATTCTCTACAGTATATTCACTATATTCTCTACAGTATATTCAATATATTCTCTATATTCTCTACAGTATATTCACTATATTCTCTACAGTATATTCACTATATTCTCTACAGTATATTCACTATATTCTCTACAGTATATTCACTATATTCTCTACAGTATATTCACTATATTCTCTACAGTATATTCACTATATTCTCTATATTCTCTACATTCTCTTCAGTATATTCACTATATTCTCTACAGTATATTCACTATATTCTCTACAGTATATTCACTATATTCTCTACAGTATATTCACTATATTCTCTACAGTATATTCACTATATTCTCTATATTATACTCTCTATACTCAATATATTCTCTACAGTATATTCACAATATTCAGTATATTCACTATATTCTCTACAGTATATTCACTATATTCTCTACAGTATATTCACTGTATTCTATATATTCACTATACTCACTATATTCTCTACAGTATACTCTCTATACTCACTATATTCTCTACAGTATATTCACTATATTCTCTACAGTATATTCACTATATTCACTATACTCACTATATTCACTATATTCTCTACAGTATATTCACTATATTCTCTACAGTATATTCACTATATTCTCTACAGTATATTCATTATATTCTCTACAGTATATTCACTATATTCTCAACAATATATTCACTATATTCTCTACAGTATATTCACTATATTCATTATATTATCTATATTCACTATATTCTCTACAGTATATTCACTATACTCACTACACTCACTATATTCTGTACAGTATATTCACAATATTCATTATATTCTCTATATTCTCTATATTCACTATATTCTCTACAGTATATTCACTATATTCTCTACAGTATATTCACCATATTCTCTACAGTATATTCACTATATTCTCTACAGTATATTCACTATATTCTCTACAGTATATTCACTATATTCTCTACAGTATATTCACTATATTCTCTATATTCTCTATATTCACTATACTCACTACACTCACTATATTCTGTACAGTATATTCACTATATTCTCTACAGTATATTCACTATATTCTCTATATTCTCTATATTCACTATATTCTCTACAGTATATTCACTATATTCTCTACAGTATATTCACTATATTCTCTACAATATATTCACTATATTCTCTACAGTATATTCATTATATTATCTATATTCACTATATTCTCTACAGTATATTCACTATACTCACTACACTCACTATATTCTGTACAGTATATTCACAATATTCATTATATTCTCTATATTCTCTACAGTATATTCACTATATTCTCTACAGTATATTCACTATATTCTCTACAGTATATTCACTATATTCTCTACAGTATATTCACTATATTATCTACAGTATATTCACTATATTCTCTACAATATATTCACTATATTCTCTACAGTATATTCATTATATTATCTATATTCACTATATTCTCTACAGTATATTCACTATACTCACTACACTCACTATATTCTGTACAGTATATTCACAATATTCATTATATTCTCTATATTCTCTATATTCACTATATTCTCTACAGTATATTCACTATATTCTCTACAGTATATTCACTATATTCTCTACAGTATATTCACTATATTCTCTACAGTATATTCACTATATTCTCTATATTCTCTACAGTATATTCACTATATTCTCTATACTCTCTACAGTATATTCACTATATTCTCTACAGTATATTCACTATATTCTCTACAGTATATTCACTATATTCTCTATATTCACTATATTCTCTACAGTATATTCACTATATTCTCTATACTCTCTACAGTATATTCACTATATTCTCTACAGTATATTCACTATATTCTCTACAGTATATTCACTATATTCTCTATATTCACTATATTCTCTACAGTATATTATCTATATTCTCTACAGTATATTCACTATATTCTCTACAGTATATTCAATATATTCTCTATATTCTCTACAGTATATTCACTATATTCTCTACAGTATATTCACTATATTCTCTACAGTATATTCACTATATTCTCTACAGTATATTCACTATATTCTCTACAGTATATTCACTATATTCTCTACAGTATATTCACTATATTCTCTATATTCTCTACATTCTCTTCAGTATATTCACTATATTCTCTACAGTATATTCACTATATTCTCTACAGTATATTCACTATATTCTCTACAGTATATTCACTATATTCTCTATATTATACTCTCTATACTCAATATATTCTCTACAGTATATTCACAATATTCAGTATATTCACTATATTCTCTACAGTATATTCACTATATTCTCTACAGTATATTCACTGTATTCTATATATTCACTATACTCACTATATTCTCTACAGTATACTCTCTATACTCACTATATTCTCTACAGTATATTCACTATATTCTCTACAGTATATTCACTATATTCACTATACTCACTATATTCACTATATTCTCTACAGTATATTCACTATATTCTCTACAGTATATTCACTATATTCTCTACAGTATATTCATTATATTCTCTACAGTATATTCACTATATTCTCAACAATATATTCACTATATTCTCTACAGTATATTCACTATATTCATTATATTATCTATATTCACTATATTCTCTACAGTATATTCACTATACTCACTACACTCACTATATTCTGTACAGTATATTCACAATATTCATTATATTCTCTATATTCTCTATATTCACTATATTCTCTACAGTATATTCACTATATTCTCTACAGTATATTCACTATATTCTCTACAGTATATTCACCATATTCTCTACAGTATATTCACTATATTCTCTACAGTATATTCACTATATTCTCTACAGTATATTCACTATATTCTCTACAGTATATTCACTATATTCTCTATATTCTCTATATTCACTATACTCACTACACTCACTATATTCTGTACAGTATATTCACTATATTCTCTACAGTATATTCACTATATTCTCTATATTCTCTATATTCACTATATTCTCTACAGTATATTCACTATATTCTCTACAGTATATTCACTATATTCTCTACAATATATTCACTATATTCTCTACAGTATATTCATTATATTATCTATATTCACTATATTCTCTACAGTATATTCACTATACTCACTACACTCACTATATTCTGTACAGTATATTCACAATATTCATTATATTCTCTATATTCTCTATATTCTCTACAGTATATTCACTATATTCTCTACAGTATATTCACTATATTCTCTACAGTATATTCACTATATTCTCTACAGTATATTCACTATATTATCTACAGTATATTCACTATATTCTCTACAATATATTCACTATATTCTCTACAGTATATTCATTATATTATCTATATTCACTATATTCTCTACAGTATATTCACTATACTCACTACACTCACTATATTCTGTACAGTATATTCACAATATTCATTATATTCTCTATATTCACTATATTCTCTACAGTATATTCACTATATTCTCTACAGTATATTCACTATATTCTCTACAGTATATTCACTATATTCTCTACAGTATATTCACTATATTCTCTACAGTATATTCACTATATTCTCTATATTCTCTACAGTATATTCACTATATTCTCTATATTATCTACAGTATATTCACTATATTCACTATACTCACTATATTCTCTACAGTATACTCTCTATACTCACTATATTCTCTACAGTATATTCACTATATTCTCTACAGTATATTCACTATACTCACTATATTCTCTACAGTATACTCTCTATACTCACTATATTCTCTACATTATATTCACTATATTCTCTACAGTATATTCTCTATATTCACTATACTCACTATATTCTCTACAGTATACTCTCTATACTCACTATATTCTCTACAGTATACTCACAATATTCATTATATTCTCTATACTCTATATTCTCTACAGTATATATTCTTAGAGTTAAGGCAAGACCTATGTGAGGAAAGTAACAGACAAGAATTCAATCAACTCTACGATTCAATTTCAGCTTTTCTATAAAATGTCTACCTTTCTCTTCAAGTTCATCTTTTCTGCCGAAGTGAGCAGCAGAGGTGAGCACTGGGGAGGGAGTCAGATGGATCAATAGAACAGGCCCACTGAAACGGTGCCAAGCCAATCCAGAATCCATTTCTCTACTCATTAGTCCCTGGCCATGAGCTGTGACTGAAGCATCACGATCCAGATGATGAGAGGAGGGAGGCTTAATCAGACTAGATGATTTATTGTGTTCACATGGAAAACGGAGCAGCGTGACCCAGCCAGTGGAGAGTTTGACTCTGGCTCTGTTTCTGTTTACTTTCTGCTCCAGTGGACATGTATGGTGTCAGACATAACTATTATCAATCCAACCAAATCAGAATCCACAACCCACCCCATATATTGATTGATTAATTGATGATGACCTTCCCGTTTGCGATCTTCATCAGCTTATTACACCTTATGCTAGCTGGGTGGGAGTTCAAAAGTAGAAATGCCATTTGGCATCAAGACAGGTGAGTTTAGATCACCAAGGACTGCTGCTCTGTCATCTTACCAGACGCCCCACCAAGGACTGCTTCTCTGTCATCTTACCAGACACCCCACCAAGGACTGCTTCTCTGTCATCTTACCAGACACCCCACCAAGGACTGCTGCTCTGTCATCTTACCAGACACCCCACCAAGGACTGCTGCTCTGTCATCTTACCAGACACCCCACCAAGGACTGCTTCTCTGTCATCTTACCAGACACCCCACCAAGGACTGCTTCTCTGTCATCTTACCAGACACCCCACAAAGGACTGCTCTCTGTCATCTTACCAGACACCCTGCATTTGTAGTCAGTGACCCAATGTGGGATAAGGGAAGCGGGATGAATTAGATTGAATAATAATAATAATAATATGCCATTTAGCAGACGCTTTTATCCAAAGCGACTTACAGTCATGCGTGCATACATTTTTGTGTATGGGTGGTCCCGGGGATCGAACCCACTACCTTGGCGTTACAAGCGCCGTGCTCTACCAGCTGAGCTACAGAGGAATAAGGGGGAGGGTGGCGAAGGACATGATTGAAAGAAACATGAGATTATTCTTCAGAATATGAGATTGATGGATTCTGTTTGATGAACACAGTGGGTGAGAGAGGGTTGTGTGTGTGGTGGGGGGGGGGTTCAGGAAACAGCACTGGGGGGGGGGGGGGGGGGGGGGTTAATATAGTCCCCTAGTGTCTGCCTCAGGAGTTTCATCAGACAGCCTCATAACCCAACCATGTTCAACCCCTCATAACCCAACCATGTTCAACCCCTCATAACCCAACCATGTTCAACCCCTCATAACCCAACCATGTTAAACCCCTCATAACCCAACCATGTTCAACCCCTCATAACCCAACCATGTTCAACCCCTCATAACCCAACCATGTTCAACCCCTCATAACCCAACCATGTTAAACCCCTCATAACCCAACCATGTTAAACCCCTCATAACCCAACCATGTTAAACCCCTCATAACCCAACCATGTTCAACCCCTCATAACCCAACCATGTTCAACCACTCATAACCCCAACCATGTTCAACCCCTCATAACCCAACCATGTTCAACCCCTCATAACCCAACCATGTTCAACCCCTCATAACCCAACCATGTTAAACCCCTCATAACCCCAACCATGTTCAACCCCTCATAACCTCGGCTACCCTTCAAAGCGGATCATAAGACACAGGGAAATAAACAATCAGTAAACATTACACTCACAGAAGTTGAAAAAATAATATAGACATTTCAAATGTTATTTGATTTGGTATGTACAGTGTTGTAACAATGTGCAAATAGTCGAAGTATGAAAGGGAAAGTAACTAAACAGATAAATATTGGTTGTATTTACAATGGTGTTTGTGCTCCACTGGTTGCCCTTTTCTCATGGCAACAGGCCATAAATCTTGTTGCTGTGACTGCACACTGTGGTAACAGATGAGACTTTATCAATGTTTGATTTGTTGTCAAATTCTTTGTGGGTCTGTGTGAAATATGTCTCTCTAATGTGGTCATACATTTGGCAGGGGGTTAGGAAGTGTTGCTCAGTTTCCACCTCATTTTGTGGGCAGCGTGCACATAGCCTGTCTTCTCTTGAGAGCCAGGTCTGCCTATGGCGACCTCTCTCAATAGCAAGGCTATGCTCACTGAGTCTGTACATAGTCAAAACTTTCCTTAATTTGGAGTCAGTCATAGTGGTCAGGTTTTCTGCCACTGTGTACTCTCTGTTTAGGGCCAGATAGTATTCCAATTTGCTCTGTTTTTTGGTTGATTCTTTCCAGTGTCAAATAGTTATCTTCTTGCTTTCTCATGATTTGGTTGGGTCTAAATGTTTCTGTCCTCGGGGCTCTGTGAGGTCTGTTGTGTTTGTGAACAGAGCCCCAGAACCAGCTGGCTGAGGGGACTCTTCTCCAGGTTCATCTCTCTGTAGGTGATGGCTTTGTGGGGGATTGTGTGGGCATCGCTTCCTTTTAGGTGGTTGTAGAATTTAACAGCTCTTTCCTGGATTTTGATAACTAGCGGGTTTAGACCTAATTCTGCTCTGCATGCATTGTTTTGGGTTTTGCGTTGTACACTAAGTATATTCCTGCATGCAGAGTCTCAATTGGTTGTTTGTCCCATTTTATAGAACGGGTGGGTCTAATCCTGAATACTGATTGGTTAAAACTGCATTCCAGCCGGTGTCTATTCCACAAGTTACCACCGGCTAAATCTATGACGTTAAAATGCCTATTTACTCTGTTCCATCTGACTGCCCAATCCACTGTCTCATCAGACCAGCCAGGTAATTTATCAACTTGATCGCCACTACAAAAAGCATCTAGACATCTCACATGTCTTTTAGACTAACATTTAGTTTTCAACAGCCTTGATGTATGTCTCTCCGACATTGGCAACATTGCTTCAATATTCAAATTCGATCTTCTGCAGTGTCGGGAGTCGGGACGAGACAGACAGGCAGCGTTTCTCAGCCAGTCGAAATCATGAATCAGCTGACATCATTTTTATGGATATATACAAAATAAATGTCAATTGAAAAAAGGTCAAACGAAACGAAGTGCAGCTAGTTTGCAGTCTTTTTAGCTTCAGTTTGAAGTGATTGTGTTAGCTGGGTTGTTGGCTAGCTCCTCTGAACAACAGTGTCCTGACGAGAAAGCACATTTTCTATGCCAGGCAAAATGGCGCCTCATTAGCTCATTGTTATGGATGTGTCCAAATAAATGTCACTAGAAAACAGCTTAAACAAATGCAAATGCAGCTACTATTGTTATTCAGGCTGCACTGTTTGACGTGACTGTAAGTTAGCCATAGTTGGCTAGCTAGCAAGAAAGGGATCAGAACGTTGCCAGCCAGTATTGCAATGGAACATTTAGAACCAACGACTGGGTCGCGCCCATAGATACAGAACAAAAAGACTGAGTGACTGGGTCGTGTCTCTGGCAACCGAACGGATAGAACGAATGACCAGCCTTGCTTGGGTAGCAACCCTAGATTTGTGTCAGGACTATATCTTGTGGAAGGATGAAATAGTATGAATAAATTCATCAAAATAACGTTAATGAAAATATGTCAATCATCCGTTGTATAAAAGTGATAATGCCCTCGATGCCGGTGTTGAGGATATATTGGCAAGGTTTGCCAGCCCTCGATTTCGTCACTGGCCTAACAAAACCCATGCCAATATATCCTCCAAACACCGGCTTCTCGGTCATGATCACTTAATTGTGAATTATAGGTTGGTGAGTGGCCCCCAGACCTCACAACCATAAAGGGCAATGGGTTCGATAACTGAAGTATTTTAATCCAGATCCTAATTGGGATGTTGAGTTTTATGTTCCTTTTGATGAGGCCCTTCTTGCCTTGTCTCTTAGATCGTTCACAGCCTTGTGGAAGTTACCTGTGATGTTTACGTCGAAGTAGGTATAATTCTTTGTGTGCTCTAGGGCAACGGTGTCTAGATAGAACTTGTATTTGTTGTCTTGGCTACTGGACCTTTTTTGGAACACCATTCTTTTTGTCTTACTGAGATTTACTGTCAGGGCCCAGGTTTGACAGAATCTGTGCAGAAGATCTAGGTGCCGCTGTAGGCCCTCCTTGGTTGGTGACAGAAGCACCAGATCATCAGCAAACAGAAGACATTTGACTTCAGATTCTAGTAGGGTGAGGCCGGGTGCTGCAGACAGTTCTAGCGCCCTCGCCAATTCGTTGATATATATGTTGAAGAGGGTGGGGCTTAATATATAGAAGAGACAGGAATGCTTATGGGGGAGAGGTTGCTGTATATATACAGTGGGGAAAAAAAGTATTTAGTCAGCCACCAATTGTGCAAGTTCTCCCACTTAAAAAGATGAGAGAGGCCTGTAATTTTCATCATAGGTACACGTCAACTATGACAGACAAAATGTGGAAAAAAAATCCAGAAAATCACATTGTATGATTTTTTATGAATTTATTTGCAGATTATGGTGGAAAATAAGTATTTGGTCAATAACAAAAGTTTCTCAATACTTTGTTATATACCCTTTGTTGGCAATGACACAGGTCAAACGTTTTCTGTAAGTCTTCACAAGGTTTTCACACACTGTTGCTGGTATTTTGGCCCATTTCTCCATGCAGATCTCCTCTAGAGCAGTGATGTTTTGGGGCTGTCGCTGGGCAACACAGACTTTCAACTCCCTCCAAAGATTTTCTATGGGGTTGAGATCTGGAGACTGGCTAGGCCACTCCAGGACCTTGAAATGCTTCTTACGAAGCCACTCCTTCGTTGCCCGGGCGGTGTGTTTGGGATCATTGTCATGCTGAAAGACCCAGCCACGTTTCATCTTCAATGCCCTTGCTGATGGAAGGAAGTTTTCACTCAAAATCTCACGATACAAGGCCCCATTCATTCTTTCCTTTACACGGATCAGTCATCCTCTTCCGTTTGCAGAAAAACAGCCCCAAAGCATGATGTTTCCACCCCCATGCTTCACAGTAGGTATGGTGTTCTTTGGATGCAACCCAGCATTCTTTGTCCTCCAAACACGACGAGTTTAGTTTTTGCCAAAAAGTTCTATTTTGGTTTCATCTGACCATATGACATTCTCCCAATCCTCTTCTGGATCATCCAAATGCACTCTAGCAAACTTCAGACGGGCCTGGACATGTACTGGCTTAAACAGGGGGACACGTCTGGCACTGCAGGATTTGAGTCCCTGGCGGCGTAGTGTGTTACTGATGGTAGGCTTTGTTACTTTGGTCCCAGCTCTCTGCAGGTCATTCACTAGGTCCCCCCGTGTGGTTCTGGGATTTTTGCTCACCGTTCTTGTGATCATTTTGACCCCACGGGGTGAGATCTTGCGTGGAGCCCCAGATCGAGGGAGATTATCAGTGGTCTTGTATGTCTTCCATTTCCTAATAATTGCTCCCACAGTTGATTTCTTCAAACCAAGCTGCTTACCTATTGCAGATTCAGTCTTCCCAGCCTGGTGCAGGTCTACAATTTTGTTTCTGGTGTCCTTTGACAGCTCTTTGGTCTTGGCCATAGTGGAGTTTGGAGTGTGACTGTTTGAGGTTGTGGACAGGTGTCTTTTATACTGATAACAAGTTCAAAAAGGTGCCATTAATACAGGTAACGAGTGGAGGACAGCGGAGCCTCTTAAAGAAGAAGTTACAGGTCTGTGAGAGCCAGAAATCTTGCTTGTTTGTAGGTGACCAAATACTTATTTTCCACCATAATTTGCAAATAAATTCATTAAAAATCCTACAATGTGATTTTCTGGATTTTTTTTCCTCAATTTATCTGTCATAGTTGACGTGTACCTATGATGAAAATTACAGGCCTCTCTCATCTTTTAAAGTGGGAGAACTTGCACAATTGGTGGCTGACTAAATACTTTTTTCCCCCACTGTATATATTACTGCTCAAAAAAATAAAGGGAACACTAAAATAACACATCCTAGATCTAGAATGAATGAAATAATCTTATTAAATACTTTTTTCTTTACATAGTTGAATGTGCTGACAACAAAATCACACAAAAATTATCAATGGAAATCAAATTTATCAACCCGTGGAGGTCTGGATTTGGAGTCACACTCAAAATTAAAGTGGAAAACCACACTACAGGCTGATCCAACATTGATGTAATGTCCTTAAAACAAGTCAAAATGAGGCTCAGTAGTGTGTGTGGCCTCCACGTGCCTGTATGACCTACCTACAACGCCTGGGCATGCTCCTGATGAGGTGGCGGATGGTCTCCTGAGGGATCTCCTCCCAGACCTGGACTAAAGCATCCGCCAACTCCTGGACAGTATGTGGTGCAACGTGGCGTTGGTGGATGGAGCGAGACATGATGTCCCAGATGTGCTCAATTGGATTCAGGTCTGGGGAACGGGCGGGCCAGTCCATAGCATCAATGCCTTCCTCTTGCAGGAACTGCTGACACATTCCAGCCACATGAGGTCTAGCATTGTCTCGCATTAGGAGGAACCCAGGGCCAACCGCACCAGCATATGGTCTCACAAGGGGTCTGAGGATCTCATCTCTGTACCTAATGGCAGTCAGGCTACCTCTGGCGAGCACATGGTGGGCTGTGCGGCCCCCCAAAGAAATGCCACCCCACACCATGACTGACCCACCGCCAAACCGGTCATGCTGGAGGATGTTGCAGGCAGCAGAACGTTCTCCACAGCATCTCCAGACTCTGTCACGTCTGTCACGTGCTCAGTGTGAACCTGCTTTCATCTGTGAAGAGCACAGGGCGCCAGTGGCGAATTTGCCAATCTTGGTGTTCTCTGGCAAATGCCAAACGTCCTGCATGGTGTTGGGCTGTAAGCACAACCCCCACCTGTGGACGTCGGGCCCTCATACCACCCTCATGGAGTCTGTTTCTGACCGTTTGAGCAGACACATGCACATTTGTGGCCTGCTGGAGGTCATTTTGCAGGGCTCTGGCAGTGCTCCTCCTGCTCCTCCTTGCACAAAGGCGGAGGTAGCGGTCCTGCTGCTGGGTTGTTGCCCTACGGCCTCCTCCACGTCTCCTGATGTACTGGCCTGTCTCCTGGTAGCGCCTCCATGCTCTGGACACTACGCTGACAGACACAGCAAACCTTCTTGCCACAGCTCGCATTGATGTGCCATCCTGGATGAGCTGCACTACCAGAGCCACTTGTGTGGGTTGTAGACTCCGTCTCATGCTACCACTAGAGTGAAAGCATCGCCAGCATTCAAAAGTGACCAAAACATCAGCCAGGAAGCATAGGAACTGAGAAGGGAACTCCTTTATTGGGGGTGTCTTGCTAATTGCCTATAATTTCCACCTGTTGTCTATTCCATTTGCACAACAGCATGTGAAATTTATTGTCAATCAGTGTTGCTTCCTAAGTGGACAGTTTGATTTCACAGAAGTGTGATTGACTTGGAGTTACATTGTGGTGTTTAAGTGTTCCCTTTATTTTTTTGAGCAGTGTATGTATATGTATGTGTATATATATATATATATATATATATATATATATATATATATATTCAGAGCCATATCCTTGTAATGCTTAGAGAAGATCTTACATCAAGTGTTATTGAAGTGTTGTGGTTGCAGGTTTACCTGGCACATACATCTAAAGCCTTTTCTTTTGGGGTGTTGCTATTGGCCACCAAATGCTAACAGTCAGTATCTAAATAATATGTGTGAAATGCTTGATAGTGTATGTGATGTAAACAGAGGTTTACTTTCTTGGGGACCTGAATATTGACTGGTTTTCATCAAGCTGTCCACTCAAGAGGAAGCTTCTCACTGTAACCAGTGCCTGTAATCTGGTTCAGGTTATTAATCAACCTACCAGGGTGTTTACAAACACTACAGGAACAAGATCATCCACATGTATCGATCACATTTTTACTAATACTGTAGAAGGTTGTTCTAAAGCTGTATCCGTACCCATTGGATGCAGTGATCACAATGTAGTGGCTATATCCAGGAAAGACAAAGTTCCAACAGCTGGGCCTAAAATAGTGTAGAAGAGATCATACAAAAGATTTTGCTGTGACTCTTATGTGGATGATGTAAAAAAATATTTGTTGGTCTGATGTGATTAATAAGGAGTATCCTGAAGCTGCATTTGATACATTTATAAAACTGCTTCTTCCAATTATTGATAAACATGCACCTGTGAGGAAACTGACTGTTAGAGCTGTTAAGGCTCCATGGATTGATGAGGAATTGAAAAACTGTATGGTTGAAAGAGACGGGGCAAAAGGAGTGGATAATAAGTCTGGCTGCACATCTGACTAAATTCAACAAAAAGAAGAAACTGTATTATGAAGCCAAGATCAACGATATAAATAATGGGAAAAAACTTTGGAGTACTTTAAATGAAATTATGGGCAGAAAGAAAAATTCAACTCCATCTTTCATCGAATCAGATGGCTTATTCATCACACAACCATTTGATGTTGAAAATTATTTTAATGATTACTTAAATCGGCAAAGTGGGCAAACTTGGGCAGGAAATGCCAACAACGAACAGTGAGCCATCATACTCATACATAAAAAAATACAAATAAATGACAGAAAAGCATTGTATGTTTGAATTTTGTAAAGCTAGTGTGGGAGAGGTGGAAAAATAATTGCTATCGATCAATAACGACAAACCTCCTGGCATTGACAACTTAGATGGAAAGATACTGAGGATGGTAGCTGACTCTATAGCCACTCCTATCTGTCATATCTTTAATCTGAGCCTAGAGGAAAGTCTTTGTCCTCAGGCCTGGAGGGAAGCCAAAGTCATTCCGCTACCCAAGAGTGGTAAAGCAGCCTTTACTGGTTCTAACAGCAGACCTAATCAGCTTGCTACCAGCGCTTAGATAACTGTTGGAAAAAATTGTGTTTGACCAAATACAATGCTTCTCTGTAAATAAATTAACAACAGACTTTCATCATGCTTATAGAGAAAGGGCACTCAACATGTACTGCACTGACACAAATGACTGATGATTGATTGAAAGAAATTGATAAGAAGATTGTGGGAGATGTACTGTTAGATTTCAGTGCAGCCTTTGATATTATTGACCATAACCTGTTGTTGAGAAAACTTACAGTGCATTCGGAAAGTATTCAGACCCCATGACTTTTTCCACATTTTGTTATGTTACAGACTTATTCTAAAATTGATTAAAATTGTTATTTTTTCTCATCAATCTACACACAATACCCCATAACGACAAAGCAAAAACAGTTTGTTTTTTGTGTGTGCAAATGTATAAGAAATAATAAAAAACAGAAATATCACATTGTAAGTATTTGTATTTGTATTTATTATGGATCTCCATTAGCTGATGGCAAGGCAGCAGCTACTCTTCCTTGGGTCCAGCAAAATTAAGGCAGTTATAAATTTTTTAAAACATTACAATACATTCATAACAGATTTCACAGCACACTAAGTGTGTGCCCTCAGGCCCCTACTCCACTACCACATATCTACAACACAAAATCCATGTGTAAGTGTGTGTATAGTGCATATGTTATCGTGTGTGTGTATGCATGTGTCTGTGCCTATGTTTGTGTTGCTTCACAGTCCCCGCTGTTCCATAAGGTGTATTTTTATCTGTTTTTTAAATCTGACTCGACTGCTTGCATCAGTTACTTGATGTGGAATAGAGCTCCATGTAGTCATGGCTCTATGTAGCACTGTGCGCCTCCCATAGTCTGTTCTGGACTTGGGGACTGTGAATAGACTTCTGGTGGCATGTCTTGTGGGGTATGCATGGGTGTCTGAGCTGTGTGCCAGTCATTCAAACAAACAGCTTGGTGCTTTCAACATGTCAACACCTCTCACAAACACAAGCAGTGATGAAGTCAATCTCTCCTCCACTTTGAGCCAGGAGAGATTGACATGCATATTATTAATGTTTGCTCTCTGTGTACATCCAAGGGCCAGCCGTGCTGCCCTGTTTTGAGCCAATTGCAATTTTCCTAAGTCCCTCTTTGTGGCACCTGACCACACGACTGAACAGTAGTCCAGGTGAGATAAAACTAGAGCCTGTAGGACCTGCCTTGTTGATAGTGCTGTTAAGAAGGTAGAGCAGCGCTTTATTATGGACAGACTTCTCCCCATCTTAGATTCTGTTGTATCAATATGGTTTTGACCATGACAGTTTACAATCCAGATCCTTTCAAGCTCTGTCAGGTTGGATTGGGAGCGTCACTGCACAGCTATTTTCAGGTCTCTCCAGAGATTGATCGGGTTCAAGTCCGGGCACTGGTTGGGCCACTCAAGGACATTCAGAGACTTGTCCCGAAGCCAAACCTACGTTGTCTTGGCTGTGTGCTTATGGGTCGTTGTCCTGTTGGAAGGTGAACCTTCGCCCCAGTCTGAGGTCCTGAGCGCTCTGGAACAGGTTTTCAAGGATCTCTGTACTTTGCTCCATTCATCTTTCCCTCGATCCTGACTAGTCTCCCAGTCCCTGCCGCTGAAAAAAATCCCCACAGCATGATGCTGCCACCACCATACTTCACCGTAGCGATGGTGCCAGGTTTCTTCCAGATGTGATGCTTGGCATTCAGGCCAATCTTGCTTTCATCAGACCAGAGAATCTTGCTTCTCATGGTCTGAGAGTCGTTTAGGTCCCTTTTGGCAAACTCCAAGCGGGCTGTCATGTGCCTTTTACTGAGGAGTGGCTTACGTCTGGCCACTCTACCATAAAGGCCTGATTGGTGGAGTGCTGCAGATGGTTGTCCTTCTGGAAGGTTCTCCCATCTCCACAGAGGAACTCTAATTCGAGAGCTCAGTCAGAGTGACCATCGGGTTCTTGGTCACCTCCCTGACCAAGACCCTTCTCCCCCGACTGCTCAGATTGGCCAGGTCTTGGTGGTTCCAAACATCTTCCATTTAAGACCTTCAATGCTGCCGAAATGTTTTGGTACCCTTCCCCAGATCTGTGCCTCGACACAGTCCTGTTTCGGAGCTCTACGGACAATTCCTTTGACCTCATGGCTTGGTTTTTGCTCTGACATGCACTGTCAACTGTGGGACCTTAAATAGACAGATGTGTGCCTTTCCAAATCATGTCCAATCTATTTAATTTACCACAGGTGAACTCCAATCAAGTTGTAGAAACATCTCAAGGATGATCAATGGAAATAGGATGCACCTGAGCTCAATTTCAAGTCTCATAGCAAAGGGTCTTAATACTTATGTAAATAAGGTATTTATGTTTCTTATTTGTAAAACATTTGCAAAAAATTATAAAAACCTGTTTTCGCTTTGTCGTTATGGGGTATTGTGTGTAGATTGTCGGAGAGTACGACCCTGCCTTACACAGGAAGCGGCACAGGTCCTAATCCAGGCACTTGTCATCTCCCGTCTGGATTACTGCAACTCGCTGTTGGCTGGGCTCCCTGCCTGTGCCATTAAACCCCTACAACTCATCCAGAATGCCGCAGCCCGTCTGGTGTTCAACCTTCCCAAGTTCTCTCACGTCACCCCCCTCCTCCGCACACTCCACTGGCTTCCAGTTGAAGCTCGCATCTGTTACAAGACCATGGTGCTTGCCTATGGAGCTGTGAGGGGAACGGCACCTCAGTACCTTCAGGCTCTGATCAGTCCCTACACCCAAACGAGGGCATTGCGTTCAGCCACCTCTGGCCTGCTGGCTCCCCTTCCTCTGCGGAAGCATAGTTCCCGCTCAGCCCAGTCAAAACTGTTCGCTGCTCTGGCACCCCAATGGTGGAACAAGCTCCCTCACGACGCCAGGACAGCGGAGTCACTCACCACCTTCCGGAGACATTTGAAACCCCACCTCTTTAAGGAATACCTGGGATAGGATAAAGTAATCCTTCTACCCCTCCCTTACCCCAACCCCCCCCCCCCCCAAAAAAAAAATTATAAAAAAAAAAAATTAAAAAAAAACACATTGTAAAGTGGTTATCCCATTGGCTATAAGGTAAATGCACCAATTTGTAAGTCGCTCTGGATAAGAGTGTCTGCTAAATGACGTAAATGTAAATGTAATGTAAATGTAGATTGAGGGGAAAAAATAATTTAATACATTTTAGAATAAGGTTGTAACGTAACAACATTTGGAAATACTTTCCGAATGCACTGTATGTGTTATGGATTTTCAACCTCAGCTCTGGATCCACGATAAAGTGTGGTGTACCGCAGGGCAGCTCTCTAGGCCCTCTACTCTTTCCTATTTTTACCAATGACCTGCCACTGGCATTAAACAAAGCATGTGTGTCCATGTATGCTGATGATTCAACCATATACGCATCAGCAACCACAGCTAATGAAGTAACTGAAACCCTTAACAAAGAGTTGCAATCTGTTTTGGAATGGGTGGCCAGTAATAAACAGGTCCTGAACATCTCTAAAACTAAGAGCAGTGTATTTGGTACAAATCATTCCGTAAGTTGTAGACCTCAGCTGAATCTGGTAATGAATGGTGTGGCTGTTGAACAAGTTGAGGAGACAAAATTACTTGGCGTTACCTTAGATTGTAAACTGTCATGGTCAAAACATATAGATTCAATGGTTGTAAAGATGGGGAGAGGTCTGTCCATGATAAAGAGATGCTCTGCTTTTTTGACACCACACTCCACAAAGCAAGTCCTGCAGGCTCTAGTTTTATCTTATCTTGATTATTGTCCAGTCATATGGTCAAGTGCTGCACGGAAAGACCTAGTTAAGCTCCAGCTGGTCCAGAACAGAGCCGCACGTCTTGCTCTTCATTGTAATCAGAGGGCTAACATCAATACTATGCATGAAGAAAGACTGACTGCGTCACTTCTTGTTTTTATAAGAAACCTTAAAGTGTTGGAAATTCCAAATTGTTTGCATAGTCAACTTACACACAGCACTGACACACACACTTACCCCACCAGACATGCCACCATGTTTTTGTTTTTTTACAGTCCCCAGGTCCAGAGCAAATTCAAGGAAACGTACATTATTATACAGAGCCATGAATGCACTGAACTCCCTTCCATCTTATATAGCGCAAGTGAACAGCAAACCTGGTTTAAAAAAAAACCTAATAAAGTATTTTGTCCGTAGTGTCTTTTTCGTTATGTGTCGGACCCCAGCAAGACTTTCTGTCGCCATTGGCGTCGTCTAATGGGATCCTAATAAATCAAATGAAATCTGTGGAGAAATCTAGGTGCTGCTGTAGGCCCTCCTTGGTTGGGGACAGAAGCACCAGACATTTGAGTCCAGTAGGGTGAGGCCGGGTGCTGCATCCCTGTCTCACCCACGGCCCTGAGGAAAGAAACCTGTGTGTTTATTGCCAATTTTAACTGCACACTTGCTGTTTGTGTACATTGACTTTGTCATATGATTCCCCCCCCCCCCCCCCCCCATTAGGATTATAATAGGCCAGGATACACTACAAAACACAGACGCAGATAGTGGTAGGCTAGGCATAGCATCTGGCTGTGTGAAAAAAACACACACAATATAATCCATACACACAGGCTATGCATAAAAAGGGACATTGAAAAACATGGAACATCCACATCAGAAGAATAGAAGCAACATTGAAAAACTGGAATAGAACCCTGCCACGCTCATAAATACATGACAAAGCAGCCAGCTGTTAACGCTGCAGACAGTGGCTGGGCGAGGCCCCCAGGCAGAGGATGGGAGGAATGACAGATTCAATAGGAAGACAGAGGGGGGTAAGGAGAGAGAGAGAGAGAGAGAGGGAGCGCGAGGAGAGCAATAGCGAGACAAAGAAAGACCTGAGAGTCATCAGGTTACTCAGAGACCAGAGGTTTATTATGGAGATCCAGAGAAGCATCAACAGCATCACCTCACACAATACTCCTTCCTTCTCCACATCAACATCACCTCACACAAGACTCCTTCCTTCTCCACATCAACATCACCTCACACAAGACTCCTTCCTTCTCCACATCAACATCACCTCACACAAGACTCCTTCCTTCTCCACATCAACATCACCTCACACAATTGACTCCTTCCATCTCCACATCAACATCACCTCACAATACTCCTTCCTTCTCCACATCAACATCACCTCACACAATAGACTCCTTCCTTCTCCACTCATTCCTCCTGTAATAGGTATGCTATTATGGGAAGGTTGGGGTTGGGGGCTATAAATGTCCCTTTTCACCCCCCCCCATTAATATTTTGTTTCATCTGGGATTATGGAAAAGGTCCATTGTGTGGCTGCTATGTTCAATCAGTCTACACAGGCCAGACTAATGTGTAACCGCTGGACCACTGAGACCCATGCTGGGCTATTCATTAACACACACCGTGCAGCGCCACACAGTGCCTTGGGCGCGCACGCACGCGCACGCACGCACACACGGCTGCCCACTCTGCACCGCATGTTACCAGAGAATAAATAATCATCTTTAAGACTGAGACCTTCCCAGCTGAACAATACTCAGGGCCCACCCCCCTTCTGGGCTGAAAGGACTAGCAGATCATTGCTAATGCATCATTTAAATGCTCCCTCTCAGCTCCTGTGGCCAGACGGCCATGGATCTACCACCACGTTGTGCGCGTGCGTGCGTGCGTGTGTGCGTGCGTGAGTGAGTGCGTGTGAGAGGAGCAATATATTTTGTGTTCTATTAAGTCCCAACTGCTTTGTTTACGAGGATGGATAGGCAACAGCAGAGGCCAGCACCGCCATATCCAGAGAAAGCGAAAGAGAGCGGAGACCACTGCTAATCCATTTATTTGCTTCAAAGATACTCCCGACCCCAACAGTACAATGGGCTTTTAGATACGCATCCCCCAAACAACTGAGCAGTCCGATTACATTAGGCTGGTTGACAACAGCTAGGCAGCATTTAACTCTAACCCTGGGTGACCCAAACCCCTACAGAGAGAATAAGTGCTCCTAGCCTATGGTTAATCTCAACAGATATTTGGGAGGGAGGGGAGAGAGGTCATAGTGGGGTCAAACTGAGGAGGGCGGGGGCATGTCGTACTGCACGAAGCTAGTCTCCTATTTGTCTCAGGGGACTCGCATGGCAGACAAATTACTCAAACACTCTGCACACTCTACTTCCTCTCTTCCTCATTCCCTCCCTCCCCCTATCTCTTCCCCTATCCCTCATTCCCTATCTCTTCCTATATCCCTCATTCCCTCACTTCCTCTATCCCTCATTCCCTATCCCTCATTCCCTCCCTCCAGGTCTCTATCCAGCTCTCCCTCTCTGCCTCCATCCCTCCTTCATTCCCTCTCTGCCTCCATCCCTCCTTCATTCCCTCTCTGCCTCCATCATCCCCTCTCTGCCTCCATCCCTCCTTCATTCCCTCTCTGCCTCCCTCTCTGCCTCCATCCCTCCATCATTCCCTCTCTGCCTCCATCCCTCCTTCATTCCCTCTCTGCCTCCATCCCTCCTTCATTCCCTCTCTGCCTCCCTCTCTGCCTCCATCCCTCCATCATTCCCTCTCTGCCTCCATCCCTCCTTCATTCCCTCTCTGCCTCCATCCCTCCATCATTCCCTCTCTGCCTCCATCCCTCCATCATTCCCTCTCTGCCTCCATCCCTCCATCATTCCCTCTCTGCCTCCATCCCTCCATCATTCCCTCTCTGTCTCCATCATTCCCTCTCTGCCTCCTTCCCTCCTTCATTCCCTTTCTGCCTCCATCCCTCCTTCATTCCCTCTCTGCCTCCATCATTCCCTCTCTGCCTCCATCCCTCCTTCATTCCCTCTCTGCCTCCATTCAACCCTCCTTCATTCCCTCTCTGCCTCCATCATTCCCTCTCTGCCTCCATCCCTCCATCATTCCCTCTCTGCCTCCATCATTCCCTCTCTGCCTCCATCCCTCCTTCATTCCCTCTCTGCCTCCATCATTCCCTCTCTGCCTCCATCCCTCCTTCATTCCCTCTCTGCCTCCATCCCTCCATCATCACCTCTCTGCCTCCATCCCTCCTTCATTCCCTCTCTGCCTCCATCATTCCCTCTCTGCCTCCATCCCTCCATCATTCCCTATCTGCCTCCATCCCTCCTTCATTCCCTCTCTGCCTCCATCATTCCCTCTCTGCCTCCATCCCTCCATCATTCCCTCTCTGCCTCCATCCCTCCTTCATTCCCTCTCTGCCTCCATCATTCCCTCTCTGCCTCCATCCCTCCTTCATTCCCTCTCTGCCTCCATCCCTCCATCATTCCCTCTCTGCCTCCATTCAACCCTCCTTCATTCCCTCTCTGCCTCCATCATTCCCTCTCTGCCTCCATCCCTCCTTCATTCCCTCTCTGCCTCCATCCCTCCATCATTCCCTCTCTGCCTCCATTCAACCCTCCTTCATTCCCTCTCTGCCTCCATCCCCCTCTCTCAGGTCAGGGTTATACATCCGTCAGTGTCTGTCTGGTTCATGGTCCCCACTAAAGAGTCCTCAGCTCTTTCCATGTGGTGGTGACTGAGGCTGTTTTAAATCAGCAAGCATAGTTTTGTTTTTGATCCATTTGCTGTAAGCTACCCATTAAATCTCTCCACATAAAAATCTACGTCATTTCCTTCCGGTACAGTTCGTTCAATAAAAACACTATCAGTAATTCATTCCTATATGAAAAACACACCTTTACTGATAAATGTCCTCTAATGTGTTTTAGCAGCTGCTGCCGACCCTCAAATCCAATACAAATTAGCTCCTTATCTAATAAGTTACTAGTATAACACACCAGATATTAAAGCGACACCAAAAGGTGACACAAACAGATTCAATAATTGATAACAAACAACAGTACAAACACTGAGAGGGTGTGTGTGTGTGTGTGTATGTATGTATGTGTGTCTAGGTGTGTGTGTGTGTGTGTGTGTGTCTAGGTGTGTGTGTCTAGGTGTGTGTGTGTGTCTAGGTGTGTGTGTGTGTATGTGTGTGTGTGTGTGTGTGTCTAGGTGTGTGTGTGTGTGTGTGTCTAGGTGTGTGTGTGTGTGTGTGTATGTGTGTGTCTAGGTGTGTGTGTGTGATAATATAAAATATCCCTCTACTCTGGTTTAGCCTACCAGGTAACTCAACTCACTTCATCACCATTAAGTCCCTCATCCTACTAGTAAACACAGTGAAGGTGCCGCGAGTAGAGCCCAATTACATGAGAGATCCTGTGGGTTCCCAACCTCCCATATTGATTTTCAATGAAAGTCCATTAAGTGGATCCTGTGTTGTCCCACTTAGGCTGTGCAGTGGTGTGAAATATGGGTTGAGGTCAACTCTCATGCTAAATATAGTAACTGCTACACAAAGTGTGTTCACGTCGCAGGACGGCTCTACTACGCTACAGCACTGGCCCACATGAAACCACAAACGCACCAGCACTCAAAGTGGCAGATCATCCATTGACCAGCTAAAACCAGAGCTGCCTACGATAGCACTGGCCCACATGAAACAGCACGACAAACTACAGACAACCTGCGTCATACTGGCTGTCAGACTGGCACTCAAGCAGGATCAGATGGGACGTTCATTGACAACCCCAAACATATAGGCTTAACTGCCAATATACTTTTGTAAATGTCCTATGCACCAGAGCTGCGAGACAACTGGCCCATTTAAAAACGGCAGGCAACCTGCGTCAGACTAGCAATCAGACTGGCTGGTTCAATCTAATCGATAAGACCGTCCAAGCATGCAACAGCCAATACTTTGCAGCGGTATCTCGACGCTCTAGGGTCTCCTACAGGTCCAGTGTCCTACGCGTCTTTTCCGGAGGCATTTTTTAACAATTTCAGGGATTCAACAGGTAGCGAGAGGTTACAGGTACACAATCACAACATCCTATATTCCAGGACCTACCTTGTGAAACCCTCCCTCCTCGTAAAGTGAGTGGTGCCTCTTGGGAGTAACAGTGGTAGAGGTAGTGTCTAGATTGGCCTTGTCCATTGACTCCCCATTGGTAGTAGTAGTAGTAGTAGTATTACCCTGCTCCTCGGTCTTAGTATCCCTGTCCTGCTGTAGCAGGTTCTGCTGTCCTGGCGCCTCAGCCTCTCCACGGCTGCTCCCTTCCATATCTGTATCCGCTGCAGACGCAGGCTGCTCCGGTTCTGGTTCCGGTGGCTGCTCGGGCCTGGTGCACAGGTCATACATCACTCTTCTGTGATGGGGGGGTCGAAATTACCACGGATCAGCCGGCGCTGAGCTGACTTCAAAAGAGAGAAAAAAAATGTCACCCTGACAACCTCCTCTTCTTTCTCTACCCTTCTCTTCTCTCCTTCTGTCGCTCTCTCTCTTCAGGGAGAGTGGGGGGGGTATGAGTAGTAATTTGGTCCGGGCTGAGGTTAAGTATCCGACACCAAAGCGATAGGATCAGTAAGCTGGGCTGAGTTTACGATATAATTACCAGGCCAGTAACAGAATAAAGCCGCCTCATAAGTTTCTTACTGTAGCTAGTCTGACCCCTCAGTAGGGCGATTTAACAGTGACACAACTAGCACTAGCTGGTACTGCCCTGTTTTGTTCCTTTAATAAAATATTCCTTACAAGGGAGCGTCATTACCAGGACAAAACCAGCTCAAGATAAAACCCAGAGAGCTGCTTCTTTAAAATGACAACTTTTAAAGGGGGCTGAAAAAAAAGCCCTCACTGACGTCTTCCACAAAAAAAAAAGTAGACTCCTGTGGGATATTTTGTATTCATGACATACACTTCTTATGGTGCTTCCATGCACAGACACCCGGACAATTAAGACTTTTCAGTAGAAATGATCCAGTGATCATGCATGTACAGCCCGTGATCCGATCGGAACACTGAAGTTGTGCAGAGTCCAGATTCAGAGTCCTACTTGCTAGGCTGACTGAGTGAGGCTGCGTCACCTTCCTGCCTCTCCACTCCTCCGTTCTCCACAGAGCGATGGACCTGGCATTGTCGCTCATCCACCAACTGGAACAGGAAAGCCTAGTAATCAGTAGTCCGTCCAGCCGTTGCTTAGAAGAGGAGCTTGACTCTGCCTCTCTATGACAAACACAGCACAGAAGAAGCACTGCTGCTATTCGGTTTACAAGACCAGGCGAGACAGTCTCTCTCTCTCTCTCGGCTGAGATGCAGGTGGTCTCCAGCTGTGCCTGCCTCCTCGTTGATGCTGCTGCTAAATCACTGCTCACACAACGAGACTCAAAAAGAACTGCCTTATCCCCGATTCCCATATAACAACATTTAGGTGAAGGAAGAAGACGGACTGTGTGTGTGTGTGTGTGTGTGTGACAGTGTGTGTGTTCGTGAGAGGAGGGGGTGGGAAGAAAGGGATTCCGTCCTCCTATCACATCAAAGCCTCTGGGAGGTGGCCAATCACAACTGCAGCTCGAGCTGGTTTCCATGGAGATGATGCTGGAATGATGTTGGTTGCCTATTGATTGTTGAAGAGGAGACCCACACACTGCTATGCAGGGATGCTGTCTGGAGCAAGGCAGAGCGACGGCATACTGTGAACACACACACACACACACAATTGCTAAAAAGATGCACTATGCAGAAATCGCTTCGCCATTTCCTGGTTGATCAAATTCGAATAGTTCGCTTCATTTCAGTTTATGTGACAAAACAAGCAAGTATAGTGTGGAGAATCATTGTACCATCTGAACTGCTGTGAAATATATTTTCCATAACCAAACATTTCGTATTGTCAGCTGTTTGAAGCTGGTGTACAAAACCCGAAAGTAAAAAGACAAGAAAACGAAACTTAAGAACGGGAAGCATAGAAATAGCGCGCATAGAACAGATCTACCGCTTCTTAGACTTGCTTTCAACGATAATGACAGATCTATAACATACATTTCTATGTCAGTAAAAAAAATTATGATTGATATATGTACTCAAATAGTAATGTACATTTTGATCTAATCTCGCCCACCGGCAAGCTCTCTCTGCCGAGACGTCTGGTTTCAGAGCACCTCAGAACGACTTGACTGGAAGTCTATGGCACTTGCGGACGAAACAACCGCTGGTTTTAATTGGCTGATCTCTCAGTCCATCACCATCTAGTAGAACCATTAATACCTCCCCTCTGGATTTCAAAGTGCGATCAGCGCAAGTGATTTAGGCTAAACAAGGAAGTGAGTTCGGGAAATCTGAAAATATGCATCTAAGAAATAGTTTTCACAAACTTTTTATGTCAGAACTTAGAATCAATTGGCGATTTTCCACATTTTTCAAAGTCCCATCTAATACAGCTGCAGCAGGCTCTCTCTCTCTCTCTCCCGCTTTTGAAGTCCCACTTTGTAGCAGTTTTTCCAGGCTCTATATGCAGTGGTAATTGAGCCTGGGGAGGAGGTTAGTTGTGACCAAATATTTCCCAAATGGAGGACATCGTGTCACTTTGACAGCCAATTATGGGTAAACAAACACACTGCTTCTTTAAGTAGCAGGCAAACTGCCATTGCTAGAAAGGATCCCCACACATCAAAATCCAGACTACTGCATTTCAAATATTTAAACTAAGCTTTTCTTCATTCATACGCACATATACACACCCACACCAGCCGTTTCAAGTTGTCTTAGTCGTATGTACAGGATGCACATGGTATACACTGTCCAACTAAATGCTTGCTTCTGCCAGTCACATTCTGTTAAAAAGGTCCCCAATATATATATATATATTTTTTCAAATCTCAGCCTCCGTCCCCGCAGGAGGCCTTTTGCCTTTTGTTAGGCCGTCATTGTAAATAAGAATTTCTTCTTAACTGACTTGCCTAGTTAAATAAAGGTTAAATAAAAAATTAAATAAAAATACTTGCAGGTTCCTTCTGGACAATTCAACAACAATAAGAAATAATAAAATATAAGAATAGGAACAAAGTAAATGGCTCAGTAGAATAGAATAAACATTTTAGTATCAGTAGAATACAGGAAGGAACTATTTATTGTACAATATTAAAACATGTATCAGGGAAGGGGGGATTGGGGGGGGGGAGTGTTTATTGCAAGTTGGCATTTATTGTCATAAATCTTGCCCTGGAGGCCAGCTCTGCAGAGTGGCACAGCCACAAAGTCATAAAATCGGATTTTAACCTTAACCATACTGCTAACCCGAATGCCTAACCCTAACCTTAAATGAAGACCAAAAAGCAATTTTGACTTTGCAGCTGACCCATCTAGCGGAAATCGAACAGTTCTGCCTCCAGGGCAAGATTCATGACAAACGCCAACCTGCGTTTAAATTGTGCAGTATTGGCAATAGGGTAGCAGCAGTTGTGATGTGTGTATAGCACGAACGTGTGTGTGGATGTGCTAAGGTGCGGAGAGTCAGTTCAAGTGTTCAGCAGTCTGATGGCTTGTAGATAGAAACTGTCTCTGAGCCTGTTGGTATCAGACCTCGTACTCTGATACTGTCTGACCGACAGTAAGGGAGCGAACAGCTCGTGGCTGGGGGGTGTGTGGGGTCCTTGATGGAGCGAACAGCTCGTGGCTGGGGGGTGTGTGGGGTCCTTGATGGAGCGAACAGCTCGTGGCTGGGGGGTGTGTGGGGTCCTTGATGGAGCGAACAGCTCGTGGCTGGGGGGTGTGTGGGGTCATTGATGGAGCGAACAGCTCGTGGCTGGGGGGTGTGTGGGGTCCTTGATGGAGCGAACAGCTCGTGGCTGGGGGGTGTGTGGGGTCCTTGATGGAGCGAACAGCTCGTGGCTGGGGGGTGTGTGGGGTCCTTGATGGAGCGAACAGCTCGTGGCTGGGGGGTGTGTGGGGTCCTTGATGGAGCGAACAGCTCGTGGCTGGGGGGTGTGTGGGGTCCTTGATGGAGCGAACAGCTCGTGGCTGGGGGGTGTGTGGGGTCCTTGATGGAGCGAACAGTTCGTGGCTGGGGGGTGTGTGGGGTCCTTGATGGAGCGAACAGTTCGTGGCTGGGGGGTGTGTGGGGTCCTTGATGGAGCGAACAGCTCGTGGCTGGGGGGTGTGTGGGGTCCTTGATGGAGCGAACAGCTCGTGGCTGGGGGGTGTGTGGGGTCCTTGATGGAGCGAACAGCTCGTGGCTGGGGGGTGTGTGGGGTCATTGATGGAGCGAACAGCTCGTGGCTGGGGGGTGTGTGGGGTCCTTGATGGAGCGAACAGCTCGTGGCTGGGGGGTGTGTGGGGTCCTTGATGGAGCGAACAGCTCGTGGCTGGGGGGTGTGTGGGGTCCTTGATGGAGCGAACAGCTCGTGGCTGGGGGGTGTGTGGGGTCCTTGATGGAGCGAACAGCTCGAGGCTGGGGGGTGTGTGGGGTCCTTGATGCTGTAGGACTTCCTCAGGCACCGTTTCAGGTAGATGTCCTGGATGGGTGGGAGCACGGTCCCAGTGATGTCCTAGATGGGTGGGAGCACGGTCCCAGTGATGTCCTGGATGGGTGGGAGCACGGTCCCAGTGATGTCCTGGATGGGCGGGAGCACGGTCCCAGTGATGTCCTGGATGGGCGGGAGCACGGTCCCAGTGATGTCCTGGATGGGCGGGAGCACGGTCCCAGTGATGTCCTGGATGGGCGGGAGCACGGTCCCAGTGATGTCCTGGATGGGTGGGAGCACGGTCCCAGTGATGTCCTGGATGGGCGGGAGCACGGTCCCAGTGATGCACTGGGCCGTCTTCACCACCCCGCTGGAGGGCCTAGGCGGTTGGGGACAGAGCAACTCCCGTACCAGGCTGTCATGCAACTGGCCAGGACGCTGTCGATGGTGAAGCGGTAGCATTTGGAAAGGACCCTGGGTGGCTTGCCGAATTCCTTCAGCTGCCTTCGGGAAGTTGAGGCGCCGTCTTGACAAGAGTGAAGGTATTGTTGGTCCATGTCAAGTCATCGTCGATGTCGATGCAGAGGAACTCCCTCTACTGCAGTCCCGTTGATATGGATCAGGGCGTGTTCTCTCCGCTTCCTGAAGTCAACAAATCACCTCCTTTTTTTTTTGCTGTCGTTGAGGGAGAGATGGTTGTCCTGGCACCACAATGCCAGTTCACTTACCCCCCTCCATATAGGCCGACTCGTCGTTGTTGCTTATCGGGCACGCAAACACAGGTCGCCATCGCACTTAGGTGGCTTGTGATTTGACTTGTCATATGATCCTGCTGCTCCTTCAGCTCTGAGATTCATATCCCTCGGAGCTGAGCAAATAAAATACAAATGTTTTGTCACATGCGCCGAACAACAGGTGTAGACAGTTCACAGTTCAGCCTATGGGTCTTGTTTTTATACTGGTAAAATATGTGTTTTGTATTGTGGCTCATTTTCAAATCAAGTCACATTATATTTGTAACATGCGCCGAATACAACAAGCCCTTTCCCAACAATGCATTTTTATTTATTTTAACACAATAAAATAACACAATAAAATAACAATAACGAGGCTATATACAGGCTATATACAAGGTGTACCGTTACCGAGTCAGTGTACTGGGGTGCGAGGTAGTTGGGGTGATTGAAGTACTATGAACATTTAGGTAGGGCGTGAAAAGCAGAATGTCTGGGTAGCCGTGTAGCCCTTTCCTGCAGTCAGTGACCAAAAGCGTCCTCTTTGGCCTCATGGGTGGAATGTTATTCATAATTTTCATAATTAAAGATTTTTTTCAAAAAAGCTTACTTAAAATCAGGTGTTTCTATGTCAAACAGTTGAAAACGTTTGAACTCTATATCTGACATGGTACAGGTGTCTTCTTCTTGTTGCCCATAACCATGTGTGTGAGTTGGATACTTTTTTCAAAGTAGATTTAAGACTACCAATAATCACTGTGTGACCCTGATTCAGCCCACTGCAGTAAAATTAAACTGTTCAGCAGTCTTATAATATAATATAATAATATGCCATTTAGCAGACGCTTTTATCCAAAGCGACTTACAGTCATGTGTGCATACATTTTTACGTATGGGTGGTCCCGGGGATTGAACCCACTACCCTGGCGTTACAAGCACCATGCTCTACCAATTGAGCTACAGAGGACCACGGCTTTGGGGTAGAAGCTGTTCAGGAGCCTTTTGGTCCCAGACTTCACGCGCCGGTACCGCTTGCCAGGCAGTAGCAGAGAGAACAGACTGTGACTTGGGTGGCCGGAGTCTGAAAATGTTTAGGGCCTTCCTCTGACACCGCCTGGTATAGAGGTCCTGGATGACAGGGAGCTCAGCCCCAGTGATGTACTGGGCCATACGCACTACCCTCTGTAGCACCTTGCAGTAGGATGCCGAGCAGTTGCCATACCAAGCGGTGATGCAGCCAGTCAAGATGCTCTCTGCAGCTGTATAACTTTTTGAGGATCTGAGGGCCGAAGCCAGGTGATTTCAGCCTCCTGAGAGGGAAGAGGCGTTGTCTTTACGACTGTGTTGGTGTGTTTGGACCATGATAGATTCTTTAGTGATGGGAACTTGAAGCTCTCGACCGTCTCCACTACGGCCCCGTATATGTGAATGGGGGCATGCTCAGCCCTCCATTTCCTGTAGAGAGAGAGCGAGACAGAGAGACAGACAGAGAGAGAGAGCGACAGTGAGCGAGAGAGACAGAGAGAGAGAGCGACAGAGAGAGAGCAACAGAGAGAGAGCGACAGAGAGAGAGCGAGACAGAGAGAGCGACAGAGAGAGAGAGCGACAGTGAGCGAGAGAGACAGAGAGAGAGAGAGACAGAGAGAGAGAGCAACAGAGAGAGAGCGACAGAGAGAGCGACAGAGAGAGTGCGACAGAGAGAGGGCGACAGAGAGAGGGCGACAGAGAGAGAGCGCGACAGAGAGAGAGCGCGACAGAGAGCGACAGAGAGAGAGCGACAGAGACAGAGAGAGCGACAGAGACAGAGAGAGCGACAGAGACAGAGACAGAGAGAGAGACCGAGAGAGAGAGTCAGAGCGAGAGAGAGAGCGAGAGAGAGAGCGAGAGAGAGAGCGAGCGAGAGAGAGAGCGAGAGAGAGAGCGAGACAGCGGCGAGAGACAGAGAGCGAGAGACAGAGAGCGAGAGACAGAGAGCGAGAGACAGAGAGCGAGAGACAGAGAGCGAGAGACAGAGAGCGAGAGACAGAGAGCGAGAGACAGAGAGCGAGAGACAGAGCGCGAGAGACAGAGCGCGAGAGACAGAGCGCGAGAGACAGAGCGCGAGAGACAGAGCGCGAGAGACAGAGCGCGAGAGACAGCGAGACAGAGAGAGAGAGCGACAGAGAGAGAGAGAGACAGAGAGAGAGACATAGCGAGACAGAGAGAGAGTGATAGGGAGCGACAGAGAGAGAGAGCGAGAGAGCGACAGAGAGAGAGCGACAGAGAGAGAGCGACAGAGAGAGAGAGCGAGAGAGCGACAGAGAGAGAGAGCGACAGAGAGCGAGAGAGCGAGAGACAGACAGAGAGACAGACAGAGAGACAGAGAGAGAGACAGACAGAGAGAGAGAGAGCAGATGCACCATTCCCTTACTCCTCTCACTGCAAGGTTCTTTCTCAGGACATTTCACCCCCATTTTCTCTTCAATTAAACTTTAATAACATGGAGCTCGCGTTTAATTTAAACCCCTGTCAAGGGACGGGAGGAACTGATAGGAAAAACAACAGTCAGAGAGAGAGAGAGCACAGCCCGTGTCAGCTGGGAGCATCTTAAACACGCAAGACTATTACCAGCAGAAATGTGTTAAACACGTCCACAGTCTATAAATGAAGACGCCTTTGAGAGACATAAATACTGTGCGGACCATACTAAACCACTGACCCAGAGTAACCCATACTACATACAGTCAAACTCAAAGCTAAACTCTAGCTACCCATCGTGACAGCTTAAGAGGATCTGGCTTCCTCTGGCACATCTAAACACACACACACACACAGGCTGAAGCGCCTTCCCTGCCTGGCAGGTATCTGAAGAACACACACACACACACACACACACACACACACACACACACACACACACACACACACACACACACACACACACACACACACACACACACACACACACACACACACACACACACACACACACACACACACACACAGGCTGAAGCTCCTTCCCTGCCTGGCTGAGGAACATGCTTGTTTGGTATGAAAAGAGAGAGAAAGAGAGAGAGAGAGAAGGGGGGAGGGAGGGAGAGCGCAGCTTTTCTGAAGTTTAAGCATTAATCATTTCCTCATGGCACACATTTTCTGAGAGGGTGTAGTAGGAATATGGATGAAGAATATGGAAGAGGAATATGGAATGAACAAATATGGGCAAATATAGTAGCGAGACATCAAATCAAATGTATTTATAAAGCCCTTTTTACATCAGCAGATGTCAAAAACTGCTTATACAGAAACCCAGCCTAAAACCCCAAACAGCAAGCAATGCAATACACAACATTCCTACTGGCAAGAAGAAATGCCAGCCAATCAAGATCTACTAAGATAGCTAGGCTAATTGTTGCCTGCCAAGTCATTTAAGTACGTAGATTAAATCACTTAATGGCTGTGATAAAAAGTAGATAAAAGTAATATCCCACACTTTACAGTATACCACAAGACTACAAACAAGAGGTTACACACCAAAGGCATGATACTGATACTTTGTCAGATAACACTGTTAAAATAAGAATGTGTGCTATTGCTAGCAATTAAGAGGAAACTTGACTAAACAACTCAAAAACTCCCCAGTTTATGCTCTCCAAATGGACGTTAGCGGCGAGGGCCGAGATGCCCCTTGTTTGATACACGAGAGCAAACTACATCAAACCACATCCACTGCGCACACGCCTGTTCGCAAAACTATGTGGAGATATGGGATCAGACCATGACAATGAGGCTTGGTGGTTATCGAGCGGGAGTGTTGGAAATATTTTTTGCATTGAGAGGAACTGTTGTCATTCAAAATAGATGTAAAACTCTTTTTTTTTTTTTTTTACACTAATGAAAAGAGAATGTGTCGTCTCCTCGCCTGTAACAACATATTTGGGAACCTGAACGAACTGAACACAAGCATGCAGGGGAAATACAAAAAACATTCTACAGACGAGTGACCGAATCAGTGTAATCAGAGGAAATAATTATTAATTGGAGAGAGTCTTTCAAAAGCAAACCCTGCCCCCTTCCCTTGGCTGTGCATGTTTCTAACAGAAAACAGCATGAGTAAGTGTCCCACACGAGTGATGACTGCTCACCTCCAACGCTTGGAAGAGCACTTTGGGACCTACTTCCCAATCCGTTTGACTGTGATCCTGGCCCAGTTGACATGCCGGTAAGTGAACTCGAACAGCTGATAGAGCGGTCATGTGACGGAATGCATTCACGAGTAAATAAGGAGTAGTTTTGGTTCCTGACTCAAAAGGGAATACCCTGCAGTCTCCCTTTCAGAGTTCTCACTTATCTTGAAAGCGCCATTAAACTCATGGTAGGTTACCCTTCGCCAGCTCATATCTGTGTGAAGCTGGATTCAGTGCTCTCGTCTGCATTAAAACCAAATATCGATCAAGGTTGGATGTGACGGCAGAGATGAGATGTGCACTGTCGACCACGACCCGACGTTGAGAAGCTCCGACGCGACATGCTTCAAGCACACTCATCTAAATAGTGGTGGTGGTGAGATAAAGTATGTGGACAGCCTTCAAATTAGTGGATTGAGCTCAGTGACTTTCAACATGGCATCGTCATAGGATGCCACCTTTCCATCAAGTCAGTTCTTCAAATTTCTGCCCTGCTAGAGCTGCCCCGGTCAACAGAGTGCCGAAGCGCATAGCGCGTAAAAATCGTCTGTCTTCGTTTGCAATACTCATTACCGAGTTCCAAACTGCCTCTGGAAGCAACGTCAGCACAAGAACTGTTAGTCGGGAGCTTCATGAAATGGGTTTCCATGGCCGAGCAGCCGCACACAAGCCTAAGATCACCATGTGCAATGCCAAGCGTTGAATGGAGAGGTGTAAAGCTCGCCGCCATTGGACTCTGGAGCAGTGGAAACGCTGAGTGATGAATCACGCTTCACCATCCGACAGACGAATCTGGGTTTGGCGGATGCCTGGAGAACGCTACCTGCCTGAATGCATAGTGCCAACTGTAAAGTTTGGTGGAGGAGGAATAATGGTCTGGGGCTGTTTTTCATGGTTCGGGCTAGGCCCCTTAGTTCCAGTGAAGGGAAATCGTAACGCTACAGCATACAATTACATTCTAACCCATGCCCTCATTTATTTAAGTAGAAAAACAGATATCCACCCACACTTGGCCCAAACTTATTTAAGTATGAGTCTCCTCTTCTCCTTTGAAATGTGGCATGATGTCTGTGCACTAAACCACATAGTATTTAGGCCTAAGTAGGCAAACGTTAAAGCAAGGCTAGGTTTTAATTCTCTGACACTTTCCTATGTGGGAAGCAGGTACTTAATCCAAATTTGCCTCACTAAATATTCATCAGAATAAAAAGAAAAAAAGCTCATAGAAGATAAATGGAGTCCCTTATTGGGAATGGGATGAATATTTAGTAAGGTAGATTTGGGTTAAGTGAAATGCCTTCCCACATGGGACTTCAACAGGCACTCTGCTATAGTTATCTTTCTGGCAGCTCAATAGTTGACGTGTTCACGTCAATAGAAATGATTAAATGTCAGTTCCTGCTGTTTCAGGTATGAAATGTCACAGCACTCATCAGAAACTATCCTCAGTCAAACATATTCTCATTTACACTTCTCATTTACAACTGCGACCTGGCCAAGATAAAGCAAAGCAGTGCGATAAAAACAACAACAACAACAACACAGAGTTACATATGGGGTAAACAAAACGTACAGTCAATAACACAATATAAAATCTATATATACAGTGGGGAAAAAAAGTATTTAGTAAGCCACCAATTGTGCATGTTCTCCCACTTAAAAAGATGAGAGAGGCCTGTAATTGTCATCATAGGTACACATCAATTATGACAGACAAATTGAAAAAAATAAATCCAGAAAAAATCACATTGTAGGATTTTTTATGAATTTATTTGCAAATTATGGTGGAAAATAAGTATTTGGTCACCTACAAACAAGCAAGATTTCTGGCTCTCACAGACCTGTAACAACTTCTTTAAGAGGCTCCTCTGTCCTCCACTCGTTACCTGTATTAATGGCACCTGTTTGAACTTGTTATCAGTATAAAAGACACCTGTCCACATCCTCAAACAGTCACACTCCAAACTCCACTTTGGCCAAGACCAAAGAGCTGTCAAAGGACACCAGAAACAAAATTGTAGACCTGCACCAGGCTGGGAAGACTGAATCTGCAATAGGTAAGCAGCTTGGTTTAAAGAAATCAACTGTGGGAGCAATTATTAGGAAATGGAAGACATACAAGACCACTGATAATCTCCCTCGATCTGGGGCTCCACGCAAGATCTCACCCCGTGGGGTCAAAATGATCACAAGAACGGTGAGCAAAAATCCCAGAACCACACGGGGGGACCTAGTGAATGACCTGCAGAGAGCTGGGACCAAAGCAACAAAGCCTACCATCAGTAACACACTACGCCGCCAGGGACTCAAATCCTGCAGTGCAAGACGTGTACCCCTGCTTAAGCCAGTACATGTCCAGGCCCGTCTGAAGTTTGCTAGAGTGCATTTGGATGATCCAGAAGAGGATTGGAAGAATGTCATATGGTCAGATGAAACCAAAATATAACTTTTTGGTAAAAACTCAACTCGTCGTGTTTGGAGGACAAAGAATGCTGAGTTGCATCCAAAGAACACCATACCTACTGTGAAGCATGGGGGTGGAAACATCATGCTTTGGGGCTGTTTTTCTGCAAAGGGACCAGGACGACTGATCCGTGTAAAGGAAAGAATGAATGGGGTCATGTATTGTGAGATTTTGAGTGAAAACCTCCTTCCATCAGCAAGGGCATTGAAGATGAAACGTGGCTGGGTCTTTCAGCATGACAATGATCCCAAACACACCGCCCGGGCAACGAAGGAGTGGCTTCGTAAGAAGCATTTCAAGGTCCTGGAGTGGCCTAGCCAGTCTCCAGATCTCAACCCCATAGAAAATCTTTGGAGGGAGTTGAAAGTCTGTGTTGCCCAGCGACAGCTCCAAAACATCACTGCTCTAGAGGAGATCTGTATGGAGGAATGGGCCAAAATACCAGCAACAGTGTGTGAAAACCTTGTGAAGACTTACAGAAAACGTTTGACCTGTGTCATTGCCAACAAAGGGTATATAACAAAGTATTGAGAAACTTGTGTTATTGACCAAATACTTATTTTCCACCATAATTTGCAAATAAATTCATTAAAAATCCTACAATGTGATTTTCTGGATTTTTTTTTCTAATTTTGTCTGTCATAGTTGACGTGTACCTATGATGAAAATTACAGGCCTCTCTCATCTTTTTAAGGGGAGAACTTGCACAATTGGTGGCTGACTAAATACTTTTTTCCCCCACTGTATACAGTGTGTGCAAATGTAGTAAGTTATGTGTGGGTGCCAGGGAGACCAAATCTCCAGTAGGGCGGCAGGTAGCTTAGTGGTTAAGAGCGTTGTGCCAGTAACCGAAAGGTCGCTGGTTCTAATCCCCGAGCCCACTAGGTGAAAAATCTGTCGATGTGCCCTCGAGCAAGGCACTTAACCCTAATTGCTCCTGTAAGTCGCTCTGGATAAGAGCGTCTGCTAAATGACCAATAATTTTTTTTATTATTATTTTATGGAGGTAAGGCAATAAATAGGCCATAGTGCAAAATAATTACAATTTACATTACATTTACATTTTAGTCATTTAGCAGACGCTCTTATCCAGAGCGACTTACAGTTAGTGAATACATATATATTTTTTTTATACTGGCCCCCCGTGGGAATCGAACCCACAACCCTGGCGTTGCAAACGCCATGCTCTATCAACTGAGCTACATCCCTGCCGGCCATTCCCTCCCCTACCCTGGACGACGCTGGGCCAATTGTGTGCCGCCCATGAGTCTCCCGGTCGCGGCCGGCTGCGACAGAGCCTGGATTCGAACCAGGATCTCTAGTGGCACAGAGATCCTGCGCCACTCAGGAATTAGGGTTAAGTGCCTTGCTCAAGGGCAAGTATTAACACTGGAATGATCGATGTGCAGAAGATGATGTGCAAATAGAGATAATGGGGTGCAAATGAGCAAAATAAATAACAATATGGGGATGAGGTAGTTGGGTGGGCTAATTACAGATGGGCTGTGTACAGGTACAGTGATCGGTAAGGTGCTCTGACAACTGATGCCTAAAGTTAGTGAGGGTGATAAGAGTCTCCAGCTTCAGAGATTTTTGCAGTTCGTTCCAGTCATTGGCAGCAGAGAACTGGAAGGAATGGCGGCCAAAGGAGGTGTTGGCTTTAGGGATTACCAGTGAGATATACCTGCTGGAGCGCATACTATGGGTGGGTGTTGCTATGGTGACCAATGAGCTAAGATAAGGCAGGGATTTGCCTAGCAGTGATTTATAGATGACCTGGAGCCAGTGGGTTCGCGACAAATATGTAGTGAAGGCCAGCCAACGAGAGCGTACAGGTCACAATGGTGGGTAGTATATGGGGCTTTGGTGACAAAACGGATGGCACTGTGATAGACTACATCCAATTTGCTGAGTAGAGTGTTGGAGGCTATTTTGTAAATGACATCGCCGAAGTATCGGTAGGATAGTCAGTTTTACGAGGGTATGTTTGGCAGCATGAGTGAAGGAGGCTTTGTTGCAAAATAGGAAGCCGATTCTAGATTTAACTTTGGATTGGAGATGCTTAATGTGAGTCTGGAAGGAGAGTTTAGGGTCTAACCAGACACCTAGGTATTTGTAGTTGTCAACATATTCTAAGTCAGACCCGCCGAGAGTAGTGATTCTAGTCGGGTGGGCGGGTGCAAGCAGCAATAGAGTCGGCCCGAGAATTTAACCCTGTGGCACCCCCATAGAGACTGCCAGAGGTCCAGACAACAGGCCCTCCGATTTGACACACTGAACTCTATCTGAGAAGTAGTTGGTGAACCAGGCGAGGTAGTCATTTGAGATACCAAGGCTATTTAGTGTGCCAATAAGAATGCGGTGATTGACGGAGTCGAAAGCCTTGGCCAGGTCGATGAAGACGGCTGCACAATACTGTCTTTTATAGATTGCGGTTATAATATCGTTTAGGACCTTGAGCGTGGCTGAGGTGCACCCATGACCAGCTCGGAAACCAGATTGCATAGCGGAGAAGGTACGGTGGGATTCGAAATGGTCGGTGATCTGTTTGTTAACTTGGCTTTCAAATACTTTGCATGGGCAAGTTGCAGCGGAGGGTGCAGAGCTGGTGGCCGGGGTAGTGGTAGCCAGGTGGAAAGCATGGCCAGCCATAGCAAAATGCTTGTTGAAATTTTTGATTACCTTAGATTTATCGGTGGTGATAGTGTTTCCTAGCCTCAGTGCAGTGGGCAGCTGGGAGGAGGTGCTCTTATTCTCCACGGACTTTACAGTGTCACAAATTTCTGTTTGAAAAAGCTAGCCTTTGCTTTCCTAACTTATTGTGTATATTAGTTCCTGACTTCCCTGAAAAGTTGCATATCGCGGGGGCTGTTCGATGCTAATGCAGTACGCCACAGGTTTAACAAGGTCAAAGACAGACAACCCATTTCACACCCTACAATCCCCCTCCCATCCTCACCCCTCTCTTCCCAACCCCCATCCCATCCTCACCCCTCTTAATCTCCTTCGCTCTCTCTCTCTCCCGCTACTCTCTCCTCTTCCATCCTATCATCTCTTCCCTCTGCTCAACCCTCCTCTCCTCCCTTTCTGCATCCTTTGACTCTCTATGTCCCCTATCCTCCCGACCGGCTCGGTTCTCCCCTCCTGCTCCGTGGCTTGACGACTTATTGCGAGCTCACAGAACAGGGCTCTGGGCAGCCGAGCGGAAATGGAGGAAAACTAGACTCCCTGCGGACCTGGCATCTTTTCACTCCCTTCTCTCTACATTTTCTTCCTCTGTTTCTGCTGCTAAAGCCACTTTCTACCACTCTAAATTCCAAGCATCTGCCTCTAACCCTAGGAAGCTCTTTGCCACCTTCTCCTCCCTGCTGAATCCTCCTCCTACCCCTCCCCCCTCTCTGTGGATGACTTCGTCAACCATTTTGAAAAGAAGGTTGACGAGATCCGATCCTCGTTTGTTAAGTCAAATGACACCGCTGGTCCTGCTCACACTGCCCTACCCTATGCTTTGACTTTTTTCTCCCCTCTCTCTCCAGATGAAATCTTGCGACTTGTGACGGCCGGGCGCCCAACAACCTGCCCGCTTGACCCTATCCCCTCCTCTCTTCTCCATACCATTTCTAGAGACCTTCTCCCTTACCTCACCTCGCTCATCAACTCATCCTCAGTGAGAGTTGCACCCCTTCTCAAAAAACCTACACTCGATCCCTCCGATGTCAACAACTACAGACCAGTATCCCTTCTTTCTTTTCTCTCCAAAACTCTTGAGCGTGCCGTCTTTAGCCAACTCTCTTGCTATCTCTCTCAGAATGACCTTCTTGATCCAAACCAGTCAGGTTTCAAGACTGGTCATTCAACTGAGACTGCTCTTCTCTGTGTCACGGAGGCTCTCCGCACTGCTAAAGCTAACTCTCTCTCCTCTGCTCTTGTCCTTCTAGACCTGTCTGCTGCCTTTGATACTGTGAACCATCAGATCCTCCTCTCCACCCTCTCCGAGTTGGGCATCTCTGGCGCGGCTCACTCTTGGATTGCGTCCTACCTGACAGGTCGCTCCTACCAGGTGGCGTGGCGAGAATCTGTCTCCGCACCACGTGCTCTCACCACTGGTGTCCCCCAGGGCTCAGTTCTAGGCCCTCTCCTATTCTCGCTATACACCAAGTCACTTGGCTCTGTCATATCCTCACATGGCCTCTTCTATCATTGCTACGCAGACGACACACAATTAATCTTCTCCTTTCCCCCTTCTGATAACCAGGTGGCGAACCGCATCTCTGCATGTCTGGCACACATATCAGTGTGGATGACGGATCACCACATCAAGCTGAACCTCGGCAAGACGGAGCTGCTCTTCCTCCCGGGGAAGGACTGCCCGTTCCATGATCTCGCCTTCACGGTTGACAACTCTGTTGTGTCCTCCTCCCAGAGTGCAAAGAGCCTTGGCGTGACCCTGGACAACACCCTTCGTCGTTCTCCACTAACATCAAGGCGGTGACCCGATCCTGTAGGTTCATGCTCTACAACATTCGGAGAGTACGACCCTGCCTTACACAGGTAGCGGCACAGGTCCTAATCCAGGCACTTGTCATCTCCCGTCTGGATTACTGCAACTCGCTGTTGGCTGGGCTCCCTGCCTGTGCCATTAAACCCCTACAACTCATCCAGAACGCCACAGCCCGTCTGGTGTTCAACCTTCTCAAGTTCTCTCACGTCACCCCGCTCCTCCGCACACTCCACTGGCTTCCAGTTGAAGCTTGCATCTGCTACAAGACCATGGTGCTTGCCTACGGAGCTGTGAGGGAAACGGCACCTCCATACCTTCAGGCTCTGATCAGTCCCTACACCCAAACGAGGGCATTGCGTTCATCCACCTTTTGCCTGCTGGCTCCCCTACCTCTGCGGAAGCACAGTCCGCGGTCTGCCCAGTCAAAACTGTTCGCTGCTCTGGCACCCCAATGGTGGAACAAGCTCCCTCACGACGCCAGGACAGCGGAGTCACTCACCACCTTCCGGAGACACTTGAAACCCCACCTCTTTAAAGGAATACCTGGGATAGGATAAAGTAATCCTTCCACCCCCCCCAAAAATAAAAAATTAAATAAAAAATTGTAAAGTGGTTGTCCCACTGGCTATCATAAGGTGAATGCACCAATTTGTAAGTCGCTCTGGATAAGAGCGTCTGCTAAATGACGAAAATGTAAATGTAAAAATGTGGTATGCAGGAGCATCTTACTGCTTGAGTTCCACACATGGACTGCAGGGAGCCACAACCAGACGGATTAATAAAAGCTTCAGGTTAAACAACTGTCACACTTGCCATCCATAACTCAATTACAGGCACTGACAACAGGACTCTGGGGCCACACACATCTCTCCAGCAGATGGGTGAGAAAAATAGAACTGGACAAGAATCTGAGCAAACGGCTAAAAAATGGCTAAGGTTACCATTACCATGCTGGTAGGCTACGAGGTAGTCTGTGCCTAGAAGACTCCAGGGAAATTAATTTTAAATACATCACATTCCCAAGACAATGCATCAGGAGGAATAATGGGATATATTTAAATTCATACCTCATCTGCAACATTGTGTCTGTCTGGGGCTCAGCGTGAAACGAGACACATTTAATCAATAGTTAATGTTCACGTAGGTTGCAGATGTTGCGGCTAGCCTAAAGCATGGTACGTGAGCAGACAGAGCACTAATAACTAGCTGGACACAGAATTATTACCACATAGCTATTTCATTATGCAGAGAGGCTTCTCCAGAGACTGCTCAGGCTAAGGAAACATTTTTTTTTAAAAACAGACTGTTTTGCCGGTAGGCTACAGCCAGTATCCTGCACAGGTCTCGCGTCATTCTGGAGGTCCAACAGAACACTACGCGTGAAAAGCATTGACTATCAGTCCTATACAGTTAAAGCATTGACTATCAGTCCTATACAGTTAAAGCATTGACTATCAGTCCTATACAGTTAAAGCATTGACTATCAGTCCTATACAGTTAAAGCATTGACTATCAGTCCTATACAGTTAAAGCATTGACTATCAGTCCTATACAGTTAAAGCATTGACTATCAGTCCTATACAGTTAAAGCATTGACTATCAGTCCTATACAGTTACTAAATGTAAAACAACTGGTTGCTACAGTAGTTCTGTTTTTTTTTTTAAATAAGGAGGAGTGAATTTTTTTATAATGCCAGTCTAACAGAGAGTCAATGTTTCCTCTCTCAACACAAAAGGAACTAACGTGGGAGAGCAGATGTCCTTCTTCCTGCCCCAGCCCAGGCTTTGGCTACATCTGCACTGCTAACAGAGGACAGACTGGCCAGTGTCATTGCCAGGGTTCGTCGGAGTCCCTCTCCTTGGCATCAGCTCCCACTTATTTCCATTGTGCATAAAGCTTATGATTAAACACGCTGCCAAAGGACGTATAATAGTCTGTAGACCTCTGCTACACGAACCGAGCCAGACGGCCCCGACATTATACATCGGGTTAGGGCTGGGTAGGGTAGGGTAGGGTAGGGCCTGAACATCGCAGGCCTGGGTAGGGCCTGAACATCGCGGGCATGGGTAGGGCTCTGGCTTAAAATGTACTACTTTACTCAGGACCTTGTTAAGGCCTTCTATTTATAGTCTATGGGACCAGTCTGTCCATATATAAACCTCTGAAAAAAGGAGAGTGCTGAGCCATAGATCAGTGTGTCATCTGGCAGAAAAACAACAGAGTGAGGAGAACAAGACACCCACTGGTGGTCAACAAGAGACAGTTCAGCTAACATTTCTTAGCTTCTTTGATTATCTTACAATAGAGCTCGCCAGCTTGTAGTCCTACAAAAACGGAAATGAATTACCTTTGGTTGGTTCATCCATTCCTATTGGGGAAATGAATGGGGAAGAATCGGGTTTAGGGATAAACTAAGGTCTGAGGTTAACACACGCTTGGGAGATCTTATAGATGGGTTGGTTGTTTAGCAACAAAACTGACGCGTGCGCAACAAATGGGGAAAAACAGACGCGGTTGGCTTGGATTGTTGACAACATGTAAACTATATTTAGTCTCCAATGTTTTAAATATATTTGCACAATGAGAACTTGTCTCTCAAATACATTGTTACAGTTGTTGGTTAACTAGCTAGCGAATTTTTGCCATATTAGCATTGAAATGAAAATCTGTCAAAACACCTCAAAACAAGACATCAAGAACAAGATTAAACTGGCTGAAACGAGTCACGATTCCCCACATGGCAGTTTCTTGTCATTGTTGGTAGCTATCTGGCCATCCAGAATCACTATAACTCACAGACTTCTGCCCCGATTGGAGCGTGCACATCGTTTTAGTAACGTTGTCAGCTAACCCATCTATACATTTTGTTCGGTGAGATAACAGTCAGTTAACATGACATTATTAATTATGAAGCCTTTATGTGCTTTTTCTGATTACATAAATGCTTCAAAACTCACCAAAAATGACATTAGCTGATGAAGATTATCTCATAGAACAAAACGTATAAGATCTCCTAAGCCTGAGTTCACCACAGACCTTATTTTCGCCAATTATCTAAAAACCCTCCAAAATTGCCATTCATATGCTTTAGCCAACAAACCATGGCGGAGTTAGTGCCTACAATAAGACGCCATTGCTACTGTTCTCTATATATTACATGTGGAAGAAGGTCAGCATATTCTCAACAGGAGAAGGAATCAGATTCACTAGTAGTGTAAAGACAGCCGTCTATCTTTCTGGGGCGGCAAGTAGCTTAGTGGTTAAGAGCGTTGTGCCAGTAACCGAAAGGTCGCTGGTTCTAATCCCCGAGCTGACTAGGTGATAAATCTGTCGATGTGCACTTAACCCTAATTGCTCCTGTAAGTCGCTCTGGATAAGAGCGTCTACTAAATGACTAAAATGTAAAATGTATACCAAAACTTCACTTGTGTGAACATAAAGTAAGGACTAACCAATCATGCCAAAAATCTACTATAATTCCCTAAAAGAACTACCCTTGTAAGGTCTCAGCAGAAATTTTTTTCTGTCCAGTCAGGCAATACTGTGGTGTTTCATTAATTTCCAAAACCATAACTATGAGGTGTTTATGACCAGCGGACCTAATCCAATTTCCTGGAGCTTTTATCTGATCTCCTTCCAAGACCATGACTATGAGTGAGGAAGGCCTTAGCTTACCACTGCATTTCTTACAAGCTCATTGAGCAAAAATAAAACCACTCAAGGTTGCATTTCTAAAGCCTCTGCTGGCATAATCAAAGCTATGCTTAGCATATTTACACCCAAACAACTTGAATAACAAATCATAAAGCGCTGCTCTGCCTTCTTAACAGCACTATCAACAAGGCAGGTCCTACAGGCCCTAGTTTTGTCACACCTGGACTACTGTTCAGTCGTGTGGTCAGGTGCCACAAAGAGGGACTTTGCAATTGGCTCAGAACAGGGCAGCACGGCTGGCCCTTAAATGTACACTGAGAGCTAACATTAATAATATGCATGTAAATCTCTCATGGCTCAAAGTGGAGAGACTGACTTCATCACTACTTGTTTTTGTGTTGGCATGCAGAATGCACCGAGGTGTCTGTTTAAACTACTAGCATACAGCTCGGACACCCATGCATACCCCACAAGACATGCCACCAGAGGTCTCTTCACAATCCCAAAGTCCAGAACAGACTATGGGAGGCGCACAGTGCTACATAGAGCCATGACTACATGGAGCTCTATTCCACATCAGGTAACTGATGCAAGCAGTAGAATCAGATTTGTAAAAAACAGATAAAAATACACCTTATGGAACAGCGGGGACTGTGAAGCAACAAACACAAAGGAACACGCACGCACACACTCTATAAACACGTACATTGTAATATTGTTATGTGGTTTTACACATTTTGTATTGTAGATATGTAGTGGTGTAATAATGTTATATATATATATATAATGCAAAAATATATATATTGTGATGTAAGTGACTTAATGTGTTTGGACCACAGGAAGAGTAGCTGCTGCCTTGGCAACAGCTAATGGGAATCCATAATAAACTCCAGGAAGAGTAGCTGCTGCCTTTGGCAACAGCTAATGCGGATCCATAATAAATACAAATAACAAATCAGAAACACATTACATCATCGAAATCAATGCACGTGCACATAAAGTGAAAAGCCGTTTGCTATAATGAGACCAAAAATCATCTCAACCTACACTGAACAAAAATAAAACGCAACATGCCACAATTTCAATGATTTTACTGAGTTACTGTTCATGTAAGGAAATCAGTCAATTGAAATCAATTAATTAGGCCCTAATCTATGGATTTCACATGACTGGGAATACAGATATGCATCTGTTGGTCACAGATACCTTAAAAAACAGGTAGGGGCGTGGATCAGAAAACCAGTCAGTATTTGGTGTGACCACCATTTGCCTCATGCAGCGCGACACATCTCCTTCGCATAGAGTTGATCAGGCTGTTGATTGTGGCCTGTGGAATGTTGTCCCACTCCTCTTCAATGGCTGTGTGAAGTTGCTGGATACTGGCGGGAACTGGAACACGCTGTCGTACACGTCGATCCAGAGCATCCCAAACACCCTCAATGGGTAACATTTCTGGTGAGTATGCAGGCCATGGAAGAACTGGGATATTTTCAGCTTCCAGGAATTGTGTACAGATCCTTGTGGTATGGAGCCGTGCATTATCATGCTGAGGCGGCAGGTAAATGGCAGGACAATGGGCCTCAGGATCTAGTCACGGTATCTCTGTGCATTCAAATTGCCATCGATAAAATGCAATTGTGTTCATTGTCCGTAGCTTATACCTGCCCATACCATAACCCCACCATGGGGCACTCTGTTCACAACGTTGACATCAGCAAAATGCTCACCCACACAACGCCATACATCTGCCACCTGCCCGGTACAGTTGAAACCGGGATTCATCCGTGAAGAGCACACTTCTCCAGCGTGCCAGTGGCCATCGAAGGTGAGCATTTGCCCACTGAAGTCGGTTACGACGCCGAACTGCAGTCAGGTCAAGACCCTGGTGAGGACGACGAGCAGGCAGATGAGCTTCCCTGAGATTGGTTTGTGCAGAAATTATTCGGTTGTGCAAACCCACAGTTTCATCAGCTGTCTGAGTGGCTGGTCTCAGATGATCCCGCAGGTGAAGAAACCAGATGTGGAGGTCCTGGGCTGGCGTGGTGTACACGTGGTTTGCGGTTGTGAAGTTGGTTGGACGTACTGCCAAATTCTTTAATGGTAGAGAAATGAACATTCAATTCTCTGGCAACAGCTCTGGTGGACATTCCTGCAGTCAGCATGCCAATTGCATGCTCCCTCAAAACTTGAGACATCTGTGGCATTGTGTTGTGTGACAAAACTGAACATTTTATAGTGTCCTTTTATTGTCCCCAGCACAAGGTCCACCTGTGTAATGATCATGCTGTTTAATCAGCTTCTTGATATGCCACACCTGTCAGGTGGATGGATTATCTTGGCAAAGCAGAAATGCTCACTAACAGGGATGTAAACAAATTTGTGCCCCAAAAATTGAGAGAAATAAGCTTTTTGTGCGAATGAAACATTTCTGGGATCTTTTATTTCAGATCATGAAACATGGGACCAACACTTCACATGTTGTGTTTATATTTTTGTTCAGTGTATAATCAAATGGAAGAGGGGTAAGACAATGTAAATATGAAGCCTACCTCCATGTTGTCCTCCAGTTTTTCTTCGTCAGTGCATTTGGAAGTCAAGGATTTGTCTGACCTAGGTGACCCAGTCTGGAGGTCCCAGCCTGCATGGGGTGAGGAGGTGGTCTGAGGGGGGGAGCTGCTCCGACAGGTGTCCCCAGTCAGGGGAGAGGAGCAGCGGGCAGCTGTACTGAGCTCCCTCCCTGAAGCCAAGTTCCACTGCTCTCTCCTGGTTCTCTTGTTGGGAGGTGGGGACGAGGGACTCTTGGAGCTCTGGGAGAGGGACCAGGAACGGGCCAGTGGTGGAGGCCCACTACGATGGGAGTCTTCAGGACGGTCTTCCTGGTCATGGGTGGTGCTGCTGAGGAGATGGACACAGCTCTTAGACCTACATCTGGGTCTGGGAGCCCTGGAGGAGCTCTGGTTCCTCTCCTTCGCCTCCACGGTCCCTTGTTGTTGTCCGTGGGCCTCTAGCAAGTGGCAGAGGTAGAGGCCCTTCTCCAGCTCCAGCTCTTGTCTGAGACGCTTGAGAAACACGGCCTGCTCTCCATCTTCATCCGCTAGCTGCTCATGCAGCCTCACCAGCAGCTGTTCCAGTTTACGGTAGCTGGACCCGCTGCCCACACAACCAGGCTCTCTGTCTATGGTCTTCCCCCTGCTCTCCCGCCCTGACTTGGTGATGGTCGTGTTGGCCTCCTCAGCCAGCCGGTGCTGCAGTTCCCTGGCCTGCCTGATGGCGGCCTCCCTCTCCAGCACGGTGCCTACAGCCTTTAACTCCTGTCCTTTGTATCTCAGCAGTTGTCTCACCTCAGCAGCCCGCTCCCTCCCCAGCGCCTTCTGCAGCCGCTGGAGTTCCAGGGCCTTCTGTCTCTCGTGCCTGGCTGTCAGCTCCCGCAGGGCCTGCTGCTTCTCCCTCTCAGCCTCCTCACGCATCTGACGCAGCTCCAAAGAGAACCTCTGGTGAGACCGATGGCTACGGCTCTTCTCTGCCTCCAGGGCCGAGCGCAGATTCTCTAGGTCGCGATCATGGTCCCCCCGCCCGCGGCACAGACTCTTTGACGACAGAACCAGAGCATTACTCCCCCTGTCCTTCCCCATGGTCAGTGAAGCACTCACTCACAGCAAAAGCAGGCACAGCCACTGAGAGGGGAGGCCCACACAGTTCAGTTGATGGGAGAACGCATGCATTTCAGTGGAAGCCCCCCTCCGCCATGGGGAGGAGGCATGGAGTTGGACTGAAGTTCAGACGACAATGGTGGAGTCATGCAGATGGACTGAGGGTCAGATGATTACGGGGAGTCATGCAGGAAGTTGAAATGTAATGGGGTGATACTTAACAAGCAGCATGCAGTTAACAAACCAGATCACTGTAGAGAAGAAAGAGGGGTGGGTGGGTGTCAAAGGGAATCAGAGATGGACGGATCATGCAAGTTAGTGTTAGATGGATTTCAAAGCTACGCTGTGATTGCATGATTTATGGCACAAGTTCTAAATGTTATAAGCTTTAATAACCATTTTAAAAATGTTCATGAGAATTGGTTGCTAGATGATGTAGTTAAGACATGTCCACAGAAGAAGAGAAAACAGCGGTCACAAAAGTAAAAGCACATGCATGACAACATGTGCATCCTAACCAATGACAGGTCAGTGATCCTACAAAACAGGTTTGGAATGTGTCACTCACGATGTAACTAGCTTGATGCCGCGTTAAAAAAAAAACTGGGAACTGGGAAATCGCAGACTTCTGAGTGTTCAAGACAACTGGGAACGCTAATAAAAACGAGCTCCGACTGGGAAAAAAACTTTTTGAACACTGATGTCATGATTTCACCTAGTTTTTTTTTCTTCCTGAGTTCCCAGTTGTCTTGAAAGCACCATTAGTTCCTACCACATGCAAGATGTCATTAAATTTCAACACAGTGGAGAAAGGATGCTAGACCACATGCTAGCTAATTAAGGTTATTCATGCTAAAGCAACAAAATGTCGGGGATGCAACAAGTGCATCATGCAATGCAACTTCAGCAATGTTGCTGCCGTATAGAATACCACAGTATGAGTCATAATACCCATAAAACCTAGCGGTCAAGCAAGGAAACGGTTCCAATCTTTTTAACCCATAGGGAATTTTAGAAACACTTCAAATAAGGGCTGTGTTTCGTGTAGCTTACCCTGGCGTGACGTTTTCATAACCGTGTAAATCTCTCTAGGACAAGGTGACTTTTATTAATACAGTTGCCTGTATTTACCCCCCCAAAAAAGGAAATGCTAATTAGATGCTAATGTGGCTATCATAAAGAACTACACATGCTATGATGAGCTGGACGAGACTGCAGAATCGAGGCAAAGGTAAGAATCTCTGGATTAACTATCTAATGTTCGCTAAATTTAGTAATGAATAAATTGGCTACATTTCTTTAAATTGACAATTTTGTGAACTGTCTTGTGCAAGTTTTAGATTGACACAATACCTGTTTGCAAAGGCCTCAGCTAGAGATGACGTGCAGGAGCTTGCAGGGATTTGTAGTCTTGCATGATGTCTACTTTGATGCTAATTGGCATTTTCGAATCTGAGAGTAAATAGTGCCAAATATATTGATAAGTCACCTTGCCCTAGACAGATTTACATGGTTATCAAAACGTCACGCCAGGCTAAGCCTACATGTTTCTATGGGAAAAACAAACGAGGGAAAAGCGATTGGTACCATTTCCCTGTTTGACCGCTAGGTTTTATGGGTATTATGACACCTCCACCGTGGGGCTCTATTATAGGTAAGAATAACATGTTCATATTTAGTTCATTAGCTGGCTCAGTGGTTCCCAACCTTTTTCGGTTACTTTACCACCAACATGTGTACCCCCTCATGTGCCATTTTACCAGTACAGTAGGCCTATGGTCTCATGAGTCTTATCAAGTACCCCATGTGGATAGGCAAAGTACCTCCAGGGGTTTTAGTACCGCTGAGCTAGCTCATATCACACGGCCAGTTCTTTGTGGCCATGTTTGGAATTGACACAACAAAATGTCACATCACAGTGAGATAACGTTTCCATAGTTCACCAGCTGACGAACGTTAGCTACACATTAGTTAGCCCGAGAGCTAATTAAATAGCTAATTAAATACCGAGACAATGGGGCTTTAAACCCCCTAGCCCAATAATGTACTAGTTAGTTAGCGTCTATGAATGGGGTATAAACTCCCTAGCTAGCTAGCACAGAAAGGGGATGGCTAGCTAACAGCACAACAAACACAGAAAACTCACCTCTTCTTTAGTTAGCTACTGTAACGGTTATCTAGCTAACGTTACAGCAACAAACGTAGATATAACGTTGCCGTTTGCTACTAAAATAACTCGTTATTCCTTTGACAATTAGAAGTTAGAGAACAAGACCTCAACCGGTGCCCACGCAAGTCAACCATAATGTTTTTACTCGAACTACCGTATCGGGGCCTCGGTCGAAATCCTCATCTCAAGGGAGGACCAGTTGCTTCAGTAGAGCACTGTCGCCCGGTCAGAGTACTTGAGGACGCCCCATCATCAAGTGGACCAAAGATCATTTACTGTGAGCGGAGTGACCACTACCGGCGTGTACGTGCAAGTGCTAGGCTAAACGTTTCACATGTTGAAATGTGAGGTGGGATGAGTAATTAGGAAAGCTGTTTTTTAAAATTAGAAATATAACTGATCTATTAATATATGATAAATATAACTGGTTTAACACAGGCACCTCACCATTGTAACTATAGCTTATAATGCTGGAGATGCACACAGAGTTTATTAGTGGTACACTGTTTATTTTCTAAATATCATTTAAATCAGTCAAATGACTTTTTCCTTCTGTTTAATTTTCAAAACTTGAGTTTATTGTTCAAAAAGACCAAAGTAGCCATCAAGTTTGTAGCTAATGGAATTACATTATTGTCCAGCAGCACTCCCAGGTGGGTCTTTTGCCAGCTTGGGGAACATGAGCAGAGACTCAGACAATGCCAGAGATGACGGTGTGCTGTGACTGTCCCACCTCTGTGGCTCAGCTCTGTCTGTTGCGACAAAGAACATTTTGTGTCTTATTTGTGTCTGCACATTCCTCTCAAACTCAACTTCCTGCTACTAACTGCTGGTTTGATTCTTTGCTGCCATCAGTGTTATGAGTTGAGTCTCTCAGTAGTGTCCGGTCTCTCTACGGGTTGAGGCATTGGGGAACTTTTACTATTTTCCCCTGAGAATCTTCTCTCTCTCTTCTAAAAAAATGTATTATCACGCTGGCCTGACAACCTGATTTCCACAGTCTAAGAGGAGGAAGCGGTCACTGCCCTCCCACTCCCCAGACGACCAAAACTCGGAAAGGGAGAAAAACTGTTTCAAGAAGCATTCTTTACATTGTGTAGTTTGTAGGTTGTTGTTGTTGTTGTTTTCTTTGTCAGTGACAATTGAACCCTTGATATTTTACTCAGCAGAATGTGAGAAGGGTTGTGTTTCATGCTTTAGGGTCAGATCTCTACAGTATAGTAGGTACACCATTGTGAGAAAAAAAAACCTGGTGACCTCGACTAGCTACATGTTTAGGGGCATGTCTATAGTAGCCTGGCTAAACCAGACTGAATGCTGTGTTCTTTTTCCAGGCTAGATCTATAGTACAGAACCCTATATAAAACTGAGGAGGACCCTGGTGATCCCAGCCACCTAGTTTAGTCAGTCTTTGTTTAACCAGGCTAGGTCAGGTCTGCAATACAGGACACCACAGCGAGGAGGATCCTTGGGTCGTTCCACCTCAAAAAGCACTGGAAAGAGGATTTCGAAACCCACCATCTCAGATTGTTCTGAAATCGTTTCTATTTTTAGAATCAGAAGATTAGCATTCCTGCAATATTATTTTGTTGAAATATAATTTGATCTCTGAGAAATTAAGCTAATTGATTGCACCCAAATTGGCCATTAAAATTGATAGGATTCATATAATATTCAATAAAGATAGTACCTCACATCCGATTTGGACCAAACATTTTTCTAATAATGAGTTAGAATCCAAAGAAATGGTGAATAGCCACCCACGGACACTCCACACCCCACACCAATCCCACCCAAACAACGAGTATATAGTATCAGTTCTCAAGTAGTATGGAGCTGTGGCTCTGAGTATTTTTTCTTCATCGTATGTAATATATTCTCAGTGAATTTGGTGATGTTACTTATGATTTGGACATGAAGCGCGAAAATGCTAATGTAGGTACCATTTACTTACATTGGATTTGTGCAACGAATGCTAAAAAGTTAGCAATTTGAAATAGTGCCCAGGTTTGTTTGTTTGTTCATTTGGGTCCCCATTAGCTTTTTGCAGAAGCAGCAGCTACTCTTCCTGGCGTCCACAAAAAAACACAAAACATGACAAGTAACAAAACCCCAATACACTGACAGACAAGGACTGTCACACAAGGTAAACTAAACCAAAGCATGGGTTGCTGTCATACCTTGTCCATAGACTGGAAACCAATATGTAATTTGGGTGAACTATCCCTTTAACATTAAGGGGGGGGGGGGGGGGGTCTTAGAAATATATAGCCTAATAGCTGGAACAGCACCATCTAGTGGTAAGAACCTGGTAATATCAGGATGGGACATGAACCTAACATTTTACATTTCAGTCATTTAGCAGACGCTCTTATCCAGAGCGACTTACATGAGCAATTAGGGTTAAGTGCCTTGCTCAAGGGCACATGACAGATTTTTCACCTAGTCGGCTCGGGGATTAGAACCTGCGACCTTTCGGTTACTGGCACAACGCTCTTAACCACTAAGCTACCTGCCGCCCTAACAACTTCAATTACTAATTTCTCTGAACAGAGGAAAATAAAACATCACCAAATTCACTGAGAATACGTAGGATGAAGAAACAATACTCTGAGCCGCAGCTCCATACTACTCGTTGTTTTTTGGTGGGATTGGCGTGGGATGTGGGTTGTCCGTGGGTGGCTTTTGACAATTCCTTTGGATTCCTCATGTCTTACTCGTTGTTAGAAAAAAAGTTTGGTCCAGTTTACCTCCTAAAAAAGTGTACCCCCATGAAAATAAAAAATTAAATAAATAAATGTTGGTCCAAATTGGATGTTAGGTACTATATTTATTGAATATGATATGAATCCTATAAATTAAAATGACAAATTTTGGTGCAATCAATTAGCTTAATTTCTCTAAAATCAAATTATATTTAAACAAAATAATGTTTCAGGAATGCTAATCTTATCGGATTTCTAACTACAGCAACAATTTCAGAACAATCTGAGATGGTGGGTGTCATGGCTTGCTGAAATGACATGGAACAACCCCCTGGTGACCTCAGCCACCTAATCAGGTGATTAGGGTGACTTGGTTACCCTACCCCTTTCACAATCTGACATGACCCCCTTCTGCTCATTAAAGAAGACCACCGTGTCTATCGTCAATAGGTCTTTGTGCTTTAGCTTATGTATAAGTAGAATCGAATAGGCATTACACTGCACTACTTCAGTGCCTTGCAAAAGTATTCATCCCCCTTGGTGTTTTTCCTATTTTGTTGCATTACAACCTGTAATTTAAATGGATTTTTATTTGGATTTCATGTAATGAACATACACAAAATAGTCCAAATTGGTGAAGTGAAATGAAAAAAATCACTTGTTTCCAAAAATTATACAAAATAAATAACGGAAAAAGGGTGTGTGCATATGTATTCACCCCCTTTCCTATGAAGCCCCTAAATAAGATCTGGTGCAACCAATTACCTTCAGAAGTCACATAATTAGTTAAATAAAGTCCACCTGTGTGCAATCTAAGTGTCACATGATCTCAGTATATATACACCTGTTCTGAAAGGCCCCAGGGTCTGCAACACCACTAAGCAAGGTTCACCACCAAGCAAGCGGCACCATGAAGACCAAGGAGCTCTCCAAACAGGTCAGGGACAAAGTTGTGGAGAAGTACAGATCAGGGTTGGGTTATAGAAAAATATCAGAAACTTTGAACATCCCACGGAGCACCATTAAATCCATTATTCAAAAATGTAAAGAATATGGCACCACAACAAACCTGCCAAGAGAGGGCCGCCCACCAAAACTCACGGACCAGGCAAGGAGGGCATTAAATCAGAGAGGCAACAAAGAGACCAAAGATAACCCTGAAGGAGCTGCAAAGCTCCACAGCGGAGATTGGAGTATCTGTCCATAGGACCACTTTAAGCCGTACACTCCACAGAGCTGGGCTTTACGGAAGAGTGGCCAGAAAAAAGCCATTGCTTGAATAAAAAAATAAGCAAACACGTTTGGTGTTCGCCAAAAGGCATGTGGGAGACTCCCCAAACATATGGAAGAAGGTACTCTGGTCAGATGAGACTAAAATTGAGCTTTTTGGCCATCAAGGAAAACGCTATGTCTGGCGCAAACCCAACACCTCTCATCACCCAGAGAACACCATCCCCACAGTGAAGCATGGTGGTGGCAGCATCATGCTGTGGGGATGTTTTTCATCGGCAGGGACTGGGAAACTGGTCAGAATTGAAGGAATGATGGATGGCGCTAAATACAGGGAAACTCTTGAGGGAAACCTGTTCAGGGACGGCCTGTTCAATAGGGCGATATGGGCGACGCACTGCCAAACGGGAAAAGGAAGGGATTTTTTTTCTAATCAATTATATCACGGCAACAGTAGTTATCAGTGTTCACGTCTGATCTGCCAGCCACTAAATGTCAAATCAGGCTAAAGTCGTGCTTCAAATGGCCCCGCCCGTTTTTGGGGCGATTTCAGTCAAGTTGAAAATCGCCCAGAAGTCTCTCATAGCCTGTCATGTAAAATCTATTTTTTTCAAATTTCAAAGCTTTCAATACATTCTCTATGGGTGTCTGTGGGCTTGCACTTACGCGCTTTCGTCATACGTGACGTAACCATGAACGTAACTAAGACAATAGCGGCTAGCAGCGTCTCTGTTGCGACCTGCAGTGTGGCGTTATTTTATGTTTTTAATTTGTAGACTTAGTTTACAAACATTCTGCCAACCATGGACTTCCAGTGGTTGGTTTTGGACTGATCTTGTTGATCGTGTACATACCCGCTACGAACGGACTAAATAATGAAAACGCTGCTGGCAGCGGAATCCCAATACAGCTGGGAGACTTGGCTGGATGACAGAGTCCCGGACAGAGAAGTGGAGCCGGCCGGCTTCACCCTGGTCAGAGCGGACCGCGATCCTGGTAAGAGAGCGACTCTGTACCCCGACATTGAACTGCTTTCTGTGTCATTGCGACCTTACTATCTGCCCCGTGAGTTCCCCCAATTGTTTGTTACCGTTGTGTACTGTTGATAATCACAAGTTTACTGGAGAACTGAGACCAAGTAGAGACTTTGGACAGGGTGGATATGGTATAATAAAGGCAGTTTATTCAGAGGTAAAGATATCTGGAATCGCTGTGCACGGACTCGTTCGTCAAACTCTTAGGGAGAAGAGAGCCCCGAAAACATTGTGTGCAGACATTTTATACAATAAATGATGTAGGTTGAATCTAGTAGTTCTGATCTTCTGATTGGTCCTGATGAGTTGGGCGAGGTCCCCTCCACTGTTGCATTGGCTCTGAGTCGGGTTCTCTGTCTTCAAATGTTCAGCCTAAAGAGAGGGGATTTGTGTGTGTGTGTGTGTGTGTGTTTAACAGTGATGATGTGTGTGTGTGTGTGTGTGTTATCAGTGATGATGTGTGTGTGTGTGTGTGTGTGTGTGTGTGTGTGTGTCCTCAGAGCAAGAACTCGTGAGTTGGAAGAACTGAGAGACCTATGGCGTGGGTGTTGTCCTTGGCCACCTGCTGACAAGGCTGACAAGATAGGACTCTTTTGTCCATTGTTATAGGATAGGAACAGCATTGATTGAAAACAAACGCCCAACACAAAATGGGTCATGCACAAGATTTTAGTCACACCAAGCTATAACATTATATATTTACTACGACAGTACATTCAACCAAAAGCTAATATAACAAAGGCATCAGAGATTATTTATAATCTGTCACAGAAACTGGAATCCATCTCCCCAGATCAGTCAATAAATGCTTCTGGTATTGACTTATATGCTGCCCCTGTCTTCATGTTGTTGCTGGACATATCTTTTTTTAAATGTGTGTAGGTCACCTAAATCATCAGAAAAATTGCCCCTCCTGAGAATTTTTTCAGGAGCCGCCACTGAACCTGTTTTAGTCTTCCAGAGATTTGAGACTGGGACGGAGGTTCACCTTCCAGCAGGACAATGATCCTAAGCATACTGCTAAAACAACACTTGAGTGGTTTCAGGGGAAACATTTAAATGTTTTGGAATGGCCTAGTCAAAGCCCAGACCTCAATCCAATTGAGAATCTGTGGTATGACTTAAAGATTGCTGTACACCAGCGGAACCCATCCAACTTGAAGGAGCTGGAGCAGTTTTGCCTTGAAGAATGGGCAAAAATCCAAGTGGCTTGATGTGCGAAGTTTATAGAGACATACCCCAAGAGACTTGCAGCTGTAATTGCTGCAAAAGGTGGCTCTACAAAGTATTTACTTTGCGGGGGTGAGAAGTTATGCACGCTCAAGTTTCACAAAAATAGAGAGAGAGAGAGAGAGAGAGAGAGAGAGAGAGAGAGAGAGAGAGAGAGAGAGAGAGAGAGAGAGAGAGAGAGAGAGAGAGAGAGAGAGAGAGAGAGAGAGAGAGAGAGAGAGAGAGAGAGAGAGAGAGAGAGAGAGAGAGAGAGAGAGAGAGAGAGAGAGAGAGAGAGAGAGAGAGAGAGAGAGAGAGAGAGAGAGAGAGAGAGAGAGAGAGAGAGAGAGAGAGAGAGAGAGAGAGAGAGAGAGAGAGAGAGAGAGAGAGAGAGAGAGAGAGAGAGAGAGAGAGAGAGAGAGAGAGAGAGAGAGAGAGAGAGAGAGAGAGCTGCACTTCCTAACCTCCTGCCAAATGTATGACCATATAAGAGACACATATTTCCCTCAGATTACAGAGACCCACAAACAATTTGAAAACAAACCCAATTTTGATAAACTCCCTTATCTACTGGGTGAAATACCACAGTGTGCCATCACAGCAGCAAGATGTGTGACCTGTTGCCACAAGAAAAGGGCAACCAGTGAAGAACAAACACCATTATATGTTTATTTATTTTCCCATTTGTACTTATATAGACATAATATGACATTTGAAATGTCTCTATTCTTTTGGAACTTCTGAGTGTAATGTTTACTGTTAATATTTATTGTTTATTTCACTTTTGTTTGCTATCTACTTCACTTGCGTTGGCAATGTTAACACACGTTTCCCACGCCAATAAAGCCCTTAAATTGAAATTGAATTGAATTGAGAGAGAGGGATAGAGAGAGAGAAAGAGGAATAGACAGAAAGAGAGACAGAGGGATAGAGAGAGAGAGAGAGAGAGAGAGGGATAGAGAGAGAGAGAGAGAGAGAGAGAGAGAGACAGAGGAATAGACAGAGAAAGACACAGAGGGATAGAGAGAGAGAGAGAGAGAGAGACAGAGGAATAGACAGAGAGAGAGAGAGAGAGAGAGAGAGAGAGAGACAGAGGAATAGACAGAGAGAGAGAGAGAGGGATAGAGAGAGAGAGAGGGAGAGAGAGAGAGCGAGAGAGAGAGAGAGACACAGAGGAATAGACAGAGAAAGACACAGAGGGATAGAGAGAGAGAGAGAGAGACAGAGGAATAGACAGAGAGAGAGAGAGGGATAGAGAGAGAGAGAATGAGCTCCTGATTTATTTCTGTTTGTTTTTAGAATGAGATAAACACATGAAGTGATGAACAACAACTCTATTAAATCAGAATATAAAAAAAAGTAACTTTGCGCCTCAATTGAAGAAGTTCTGACTCTCACTAGCTAGCTACACAACAAAAACCTAGCCAGCAGGCTAGCAAGCCAGCAAGCCAGAAAATGAGCTAGAACAAACCTAGCAAGGGGAGTTAATACAACTACATCAAACAACCAAACTGAGTGAGTAAATCAAAAAGAAGCACGGTCTCTAACTTTAAACATATCTTCTGTTTTTGTGTGTGAAGATTTTTCACTCTTTTTGCTGGTTTTGGAGCTAAACAGGAGCTAGCTAGCAACAATAGACAAACAAAATTGGTTGCCATGGCAACTGTGCAGCAGAACATCGCAGCAGCAGCAGTAGTAGCAGAGCCCACAGGCACCATGTCCCCACTCCCCCTCAGCGCTGAGTCCATTCTCTACCCTCCAGAGGCCACAGGCACCATGTCCCCACTCCCCCTCAGCGCTGAGTCCATTCTCTACCCCCCCAGAGGCCACAGGCACCATGTCCCCACTCCCCCTCAGTGCTGAGTCCATTCTCTACCCTCCAGAGGCCACAGGCACCATGTCCCCACTCCCCCTCAGTGCTGAGTCCATTCTCTACCCTCCAGAGCCCACAGACACCATGTCCCCACTCCCCCTCAGTGCTGAGTCCATTCTCTACCCCCCCAGAGGCCACAGGCACCATGTCCCCACTCCCCCTCAGTGCTGAGTCCATTCTCTACCCTCCAGAGGCCACAGGCACCATGTCCCCACTCCCCCTCAGTGCTGAGTCCATTCTCTACCCCCCAGAGGCCACAGGCACCATGTCCCCACTCCCCCTCAGCGCTGAGTCCATTCTCTACCCTCCAGAGGCCAAAAATAACACAACGAGGAAAGCTTTTAAACAGAATCTACTAAAGGGGAGGCCAGAAACCCTTTTCACAGACCTCTACAAAAACGGTGATGTGAGTAATCTCATCTTTCTCACTGACCAGCCAAATGCATGGCGCTCAGCAGTCTGCTCTCACTACCCATCCATAAAGAAAGAGGGAATCTGTAATGGGTGGAAGCTGAAAGTGAAAGAGACAGACGACCCTGACAGCACCATGATAACAATCAACCTCTACAAGACTGGGACTGTCATGGTGCAAGGTAACCTTAGGCTGTTTGAAACAGACTTTCAGACCATTAAGGAGAGAGCAGAGAGAGAGAAGGACACCACCAGTGACATGCCCTCCCACAAGACAAACTCCACCAGCACCACCCCCACTATCCCAACCCAAAAAGGCACATCCACACCTTAGAGGAGCTCCTAACCAAGGTGCAGACAGAGCAGGACAGCAGCCTTGCAACACAGCTGAAAGAAGTTCAGCAAGAGAGAGACGGACTCAAGAGAGAACTGGCTGATCTAACAAAGGAGGTGAGAGAGCTCCAAAAAGACAGGCAGAGCAGTAATAACGAGCTGACCACACTAAGAGAGGAGCTGCAGGAGAGAAAGAGGACAGGCTGCAGGAGCAGCTAGATCACCACTCTATGACCTGCCCTCACACAGTAGAGGAGCCCACCTCAACCAGCCAGGCCTCCCCAGCCCTGCCGGCTGCATGCCTCCCCCCCAGCCCACAGAACAGCCTCCCACTGACAGCGGCACCGGCACAGACCAGCCACACCCCAGCTCCAACACCCACCAGCCCCAACTCTACCCCCTCCAGTCCAGAAGAAACATTGCCTGAGATTGTCCTGTTGATGGACTCAAACAGGAGAATACACTTTTCCCTAGACACAAAACGAGAAAGGTGTGGTACCCAACAACGCAGTGCCATGGCCCAGCTCGGGTCGCCAAGCCACCTAAGGCTGTTCTGTGGGCTGGGGGGGAGGCATGCAGCCTGCAGGACTGGGGAGGCCTGGCTGGTTGAGGTGGGCTCCTCTGCTGTGTGAGGGCAGGTCATATAGTGGTGATATAGTGGGGCGGCAGGTAGCTTAGTGGTTAAGAGCGTTGTGCCAGTAACCGAAAGGTCGCTGGTTCTAATCCCCGAGCCGACTAGGTGAAAAATCTGTTGATGTGCCCTTGAGCAAGGCACTTAACCCTAATTGCTCCTGTAAGTCGCTCTGGATAAGAGCGTCTGCTAAATGACTAAAATGTAAATTATAATCATACACACTGGAAGCAACGACCTGCGTGCTCAGCAGGAGAGGGTGGCGACTTCACTACAGGGAGTGATTGAGAAGGCCTCCGCAATCTTCCCCAACTCAAGGATCGTCGTGTCAACCCTTCTACAGAGGAAGGACTTCCACCCTGCCACAATCCAAAGAATAAACACCAGCCTCTCTCGGGACTGTGCCCTGCGACCCAATGTACACCTGGCCCACTATCCCACCCTCGATCTGGACTGTCTCTATGACCATGTTCAACTGTACAGGGAGACATTCCCCATCCTTGCTAAGACTCTCAAGGACGTCGCTTTAAACCTCACCCTGACCTCTCCACCCAGGAACAGCGGAACAATCTCCACCCCCCCGAGATCACCAAGACAACACCCCGGACCCCACGGCCACAGCAATGCCCACCACAGCCAGCGCAGCTCAGACCCACCCAGACGAGGCCTAACACCCCCCGACCCCCGACCGCAGACCCACACCTGGAGGAGCCACAGCCTGGCAGGCACAAGCTGTGAGAGGAGCAACTGGCCCAGCCCCCACCAACGAAATGGGTGACATCAAACAAATGCTGAATCTACTATGCTCACATGTGATAGGCCAAGGGTCATGGTAAGATGAGCACAAGAACTCCACCATCCACCCAAGTGGCATGACACAAATGCTATCTTAAATGATAAACAAATCATATTTGCATAATAAGAGTTTACATTAATTGAAAAATAAAATTGTAATAGTTATTCTTGGATTGTGAGTGTTTATCTCATTTTGAAGGTAAAGAAAAAACAGTTATGAAATCTTTTTACGTTGCATGTTGGAATTTACAAGGATTGAAGTCCTCTGCTTTTGGGCTAAAGAGCAGAAACCCAGACTTCCTTAAAGAAATTGATGATGTTGATATTGTAGTACTACAGGAAACATGGTGCAGAGGTGATGTTTCCACTGGCTGTCCACTAGGTTATAGGGAGATAATCGTACCATCCACCAAATTAAAAGGAATCACACAGGGCAGAGACTCAGGGGGAATGCTAATATGGTATAAATCTGAACTGACTAATTCAATCGAATTGATCAAAACAGGAGAATTCTTTATCTGGCTAAAAATCAACAAGGAGGCTATGTGCTACTTACATTCCCCCCTCAGAGTCACCCTACTTCAATGAAGAGAGTTTCTCCATTCTAGAGGGGGAGATTAGTCACTTTCAGGCCCAAGGCAATGTGCTGGTCTGTGGAGACTAGACACTATTAACAGTCATGGGGACAAACACCTACCGGGAAGCAACAACCTTTCCCTCCCCACATACCCCCCAAGAAACAACTATGACAAAGTGAAAAACTAAAATGGAGTACAGCTCCTGAAGCTCTGTCAAACACTGGGTCTGTACATAGTTAATGGTAGGCTAAGAGGGGACTCTTTTGGTAGGTACACCTACAGCTCATCCCTTGGCAGCAGTACTGTAGACTACTTCATCACCGACCTCAACCCAGAGTCTCTCAGAGCCTTCACAGTCAGCCCACTAACACCTCTCTCAGACCACAGTAAAATCACATTGTATCTGAGAAGAGCAGAACCCAACCATGAAGCATCACGGCCCAATACATTACATGGTACTAAACAGATCTATAGATGGAGTGCAAACAGTACAGAAATCTACCAAAAAGCAATTAGTAGGCAAAAAAATAAATCTCTCCTGGACAACTTTTTAGCCTTAACATTTTCCTACAGCAATGAAGGTGTACATTTGGCCGTTTGGAACATAAACTTTATATTTGACAAATTAGCCTCCTTGGCTAATCTTAAGAAACATAAGAGCAAACCAAAAAGAATAGATAATGAAAAATGATTATAATGATTGCAAAAATCTAAGAATGTCATTGAGAAATATATCTAATCAAAAACACAGAGACCCAGACAACAAAAATATACGCCTTCAATATGGGGAAACACTGAAGCAATACAAACACACCCTAAGAACAAAAAAAGGAACAGCACATTAGAAATCAGATGGATGTGATTGAGGAATCCATAGAATCAAACTACTTCTGGGTGAATTGGAATAAATTAAACAAACCTCATGAGGAATTGGCTATCCAAAATGGGGATATGTGGAGAAATCACTTTGCAAACCTCTACAGCAATATAACAAAGAGCAAGATATACAAGAAAAATTACAAATCCTTGAATCAGCAGTCAAAGACTATCAGAATCCTGTGGATACCCCAATTACAGAACAAGAATTATTGGGAAAATGTTGCACTCTCCAACCCAAAAAGGCCTGTGGTGCTGATGGTATTTTAAATGAAATGATCAAATATACAGACCACAAATTCAAATTGGCTATACTCAAACTCTTCAACATTATCCTAACTGCAGGTATTTTCCCCGATATTTGGAACCAAGGATTGATCACACCAATCTATAAAAATGGAGACAAATTTGACCCAAATAATTACAGAGGAATTTGCGTTAACAGCAACTTGGGGAAAATTCTCTGCAGTATCATAAACAGCAGACTACATCATTTCCTTGATGAACACAACGTCCTAAGCAGAAGCCAGATTGGATTTGTAAAAAATTATCGTACAACAGACCACATTTACACCCTCCACACTCTAATTGACAAAGAAGTAAACCAAAACAAAGGCAAAATCTACTCGTGTTTTGTAGACTTCAAGAAAGCATTTTATTCAATTTGGCACAAAGGTCTTTTTTACAAACTAATAGAAAGTGGTATTGGAGGGAAAACATATGATGTTATTAAATCAATGTACACTAAAAACAAATGTGCGGTTAAAATCGGCAACAAGCAAACAGACTTATTCTCTCAGGGATGTGGAGTGAAACAGGGCTGCCCAATAAGTCCAACACTATTTAACATCTACATTAATGAATTGGCAAAAACATGATAAGAATCGGCAGCACCTGGTCTCACCCTACACAACACTGAAATCAAGTGTCTGCTGTACGCAGATGACCTGGTGCTACTGTCTCCCACTAAGAAGGGGTTACAGCAGCATCTAGATCATCTGCACAGGTTCTGTCAGACCTGGGCTCTGACCGTTAATCTAAAAAACCTGAATATAATGATATTCCAAAAAAGGTCCGGAAATCAGGATGACAAATATAAATTCTATTTGGACACAGTTCTATTAGAACACACCAAAAATGACACGTATCTAGGACTAAATATCAGCAACACAGGTAGCTTTCACATGGCTGTGAATGAGCTGAGAAGCAAAGCAAGAAGAGCATTCTATGCCATTAAAAGGAATATTAAAATCTAAATTCCAATTAGAATCTGGCTCAAAATGTTCCAATCAGTTATAGAACCAATTGCTCTATATGGCAGCGAAGTATGGGGTCCGCTCTCTAATACTGAATTTACCAAATGGGACAAACATCCAATCGAAATACTGCATGCAGAGTTTTGCAAGACTGTATTGCAAGTGCAAAGAAAACCCCCAAATAACGCATGTAGAGCAGAATTGGGCCAATACCCCCTCCTTATTCAAATAGAAAAAAGAGCCATCAAATTTTACAACCATCTAAAAACAAGTGACCCCAAAACATTCCATCACACAGCTCTACTATGTCAAGAGATGAAACAAGAGAAGAGTCCCCTCAGCCAGCTGGTTCTGAGGCTCAGTTCACTAACCAAAACCAACCTCGTAGAGCCTCAGGACAGCACTCAGAAAATCTGGCCCAACCAAATCATCACAAAGCAAAACGAAAAATATATGACCTATTGGAAAGACACCACAAAAAATCTAAGTAAACTTCAATGCTATTTGGCTCTAAACAGACAGTACATGGTGGCAGACTATCTGAACACTGTGACTGATAGAAAACTGAGGAAAACAATGACTAGGTACAGATTCAGTGAGCACAGTCTGGCTATAGAGACCGGTCGTCACAGGCAAACCTGGCTGCCCAGAGAGGACAGGCTGTGCTCCCTCTGCCCCCGAGGAGAGGTAGAGACAGAGCTGCATTTCCTATTACACTGTGACAAATACTCAGACCTAAGAGAATCTGTCTTTCCCAAAATTATCATTCGGTACAAAGAATTTGAAACTATAAAAGAGGAAGAAAAAATCAAATATTTATTGGGTGAAAAGCCAAAATGTGCAATTTTGGCAGCCAAATATGTGTCCTCCTGCCACAACCTGAGGGACAGCCAGTGAAAAGTGTAATGTAGTGTCGATAATATTTCCTGTTTTGTTTTGGCTTTCATACCATGTCATCTGTCCTCTCAGTCATGTTGAGACTGGTCGACTACTATTGCTTTAATGTATTGTTATTCTCATTAATATTGTTGTTGTAGTTGCTGTTATTGGTAATCCCATTTCTACTACTACTATTATTATTGCTGTTGGTCCCACCATTTTTGTTATATGTATACTTTGACAATGGAAGTAATTTAACTTGCCATGTCAATAAAGTCTATTGAATTTAATTGAAGAGAGAGAGAGAGAGAGAGAGAGAGAGAGAGAGAGAGAGAGAGACAGAGAGAGAGAGAGAGAGAGAGAGAGAGAGAGAGAGAGAGAGAGAGAGAGAGAGAGAGAGAAATGCATGACCATATTAGAGACACATATTTCCCTCAGATTACAGAGATCCACAAAGAATTTGAAAACAAACCCAATTTTGATAAACTCCCTTATCTACTGGGTGAAAAACCACAGTGTGCCATCACAGCTGCAAGATTTGTGACCTGTTGCCTCAAGAAAAGGGCAACCAGTGAAGAACAAACACCATTGTAAATACAACCCATATTTATGTTTATTTATTTTCCCATTTGTACTTGTACTATTTGCACATCATTACAACACTGTATATATACATAATATGACATTTGAAATGTCTTTATTCTTTTGAAACTTCTGAGTGTAATGTTTACTGTTAATATTTATTGTTTATTTCACTTTTGTTTACTATTTACTTCACTTGCTTTGGCAATGTTAACAAACGTTTCCCATGCCAATAAAGCCCTTAAATTGAATTGAATTGAAAGGGAGAGAGAGAGAGACAGAGCGAGAGACAGAGCGAGAGACAGAGCGAGAGAGAGAGAGAGAGAGAGAGAGAGAGAGAGAGAGAGAGAGAGAGAGAGAGAGAGAGAGAGAGAGAGAGAGAGAGAGAGAGAGAGAGAGAGAGAGAGAGAGAGAGAGAGAGAGAGAGAGAGAGAGAGAGAGAGAGAGAGAGAGAGAGAGAGAGAGAGAGAGAGAGAGAGAGAGAGAGAGAGAGAGAGAGAGAGAGAGAGAGAGAGAGAGAGAGAGAGAGAGAGAGAGAGAGAGAGAGAGAGAGAGAGAGAGAGAGAGAGAGAGAGAGAGAGAGAGAGGGGGATAGACAGATAGGCGAACTGGGTAACTGTCAATCTCCCACGGCCTGGGGCTCCATGCAAGATCTCACCTCGTGGAGTTGCAATGATCATGAGAACGGTGAGGAATCAGCCCAGAACTACACGGGAGGATCTTGTCAATGATCTCAAGGCAGCTGGGACCATAGTCACCAAGAAAACAATTGGTAACACACTACGCCGTGAAGGACTGAAATCCTGCAGCGCCCGCAAGGTCCCCCTGCTCAAGAAAGCACATATACAGGGCTGTCTGAAGTTTGCCAATGAACATCTGAATGATTCAGAGGAGAACTGGGTGAAAGTGTTGTGGTCAGATGAGACCAAAATGGAGCTCTTTGGTATCAACTCAACTCGCCGTGTTTGGAAGAGGAGGAATGCTGCCTATGACCCCAAGAACACCATCACCACCGTCAAACATGGAGGTGGAAACATTATGCTTTGGGGGTGTTTTCTGCTAAGGGGACAGGACAACTTCACCGCATCAAAGGGACGATGGACAGGGCCATGTACCGTCAAATCTTGGGTGAGAACCTCCTTCCCTCAGCCAGGGCATTGAAAATGGGTCGTGGATGGGTATTCCAGCATGACAATGACCCAAAACACACTGCCAAGGCAACAAAGGAGTGGCTCAAGAAGAAGCACATTAAGGTCCTGGAGTGGCCTAGCCAGTCTCCAGACCTTAATCCCATAGAAAATCTGTAGAGGGAGCTGAAGGTTCGAGTTGCCAAACGTCAGCCTCGAAACCTTAATGACTTGGAGAAGATCTGCAAAGAGGAATGGAACAAAATCCCTCCTGAGATGTGTGCAAACCTGGTGGCCAACGTCTGACCTCTGTGATTGCCAACAAGGGTTTTGCCACCAAGAACTAAGTCATGTTTTGCAAAGGGGTCAAATACTTATTTCCCTCATTAAAATGCAAATCAATTTATAACATTTTTTACATGCGTTTTTCTGGATTTTGATGTTGTTATTCTGTCTCTCACTGTTCAAATAAACATATCATTAAAATTATAGACTGATCATTTCTTTGTCAGTGGGCAAACATACAAAATCAGCAGGGGATCAAATACTTTTTTCCCTCACTGTAAGGTGAGCATATACAGTGGGGAGAACAAGTATTTGATATACTGCCGATTTTAGAGGTCTGTAATTTTTATCATAGGTACACTTCAACTGTGAGAGACGGAATCTAAAACAAAAATCCAGAAAATCACATTGTATGATTTTTAAGTAATTAATTTGCATTTTATTGCATGACATAAGTATTTGATACATCAGAAAAGCATAACTTAATATTTGGTACAGAAACCTTTGTTTGCAATTACAGAGATCATACGTTTCCTTTAGGTCTTGACCAGGTTTGCACACACTGCAGCAGGGATTTTGGCCCACTCCTCCATACAGACCTTCTCCAGATCCTTCAGGTTTCAGGGCTGTCACTGGGCAATACGGACTTTGAGCTCCCTCCAAAGATTTTCTATTGGGTTCAGGTCTGGAGACTGGCTAGGCCACTCCAGGACCTTGAGATGCTTCTTACGGAGCCACTCCTTAGTTGCCCTGGCTGTGTGTTTCGGGTCGTTGTCATGTTGGAAGACCCAGCCATGACCCATCTTCAATGCTCTTACTGAGGGAAGGAGGTTGTTGGCCAAGATCTCGCGATACATGGCCCCATCTATCCTCCCCTCAATACGGTGCAGTCATCCTGTCCCCTTTGCAGAAAAGCATCCCCAAAGAATGATGTTTCCACCTCCATGCTTCACGGTTGGGATGGTGTTCTTGGGGTTGTACTCATCCTTCTTCTTCCTCCAAACACGGCGAGTGGAGTTTAGACCAAAAAGCTCTATTTTTGTCTCATCAGACCACATGACCTTCTCCCATTCCTCCTCTGGATCATCCAGATGGTCATTGGCAAACTTCAGATGGGCCTGGACATGCGCTGGCTTGAGCAGGGGGACATTGCGTGCGCTGCAGGATTTTAATCCATGATGGCGTAGTGTGTTACTAATGGTTTTCTTTGAGACTGTGGTCCCAGCTCAGGTCATTGACCAGGTCCTGCCGTGTAGTTCTGGGCTGATCCCTCACCTTCCTCATGATCATTGATGCCCCACGAGGTGAGATCTTGCATGGAGCCCCAGACCGAGGGTGATTGACCGTCATCTTGAACTTCTTCCATTTTCTAATAATTGCGCCAACAGTTGTTGCCTTCTCACCAAGCTGCTTGCCTATTGTCCTGTAGCCCATCCCAGCCTTGTGCAGGTCTACAATTGTATCCCTGATGTCCTTACACAGCTCTCTGGTCTTGGCCATTGTGGAGAGGTTGGAGTCTGTTTGATTGAGTGTGTGGACAGGTGTCTTTTATACAGGTAACGAGTTCAAACAGGTGTAGTTAATACAGGTAATGAGTGGAGAACAGGAGGGCTTCTTAAAGAAAAACTAACAGGTCTGTGAGAGCCGGAATTCTTACTGGTTGGTAGGTGATCAAATACTTATGTCATGCAATAAAATGCAAATTAATTACTTAAAAATCATACAATTTAATTTTCTGGATTTTTGTGTTAGATTCCGTCTCTCACAGTTGAAGTGTACCTATGATAAAAACTACAGACCTCTACATGCTTTGTAAGTAGGAAAACCTGCAAAATCGGCAGTGTATCAAATACTTGTTCTCCCCACTGTATATACAATACCAGTCAAAAGTTTGGACACACCTACTCATTCAAGGGTTTTTCTTTATTTTTACAATTTTTTACATTGTAGAATAATAGTGAAGACATCAAAACTATGAAATAACACATATGGAATCATGTAGTAACCAAAAAAGTGTTAAACAAATCAAAATATATTATATATTTGAGATTCTTCAAATAGCCACCCATATCCCTTTATGACAGCTTTGCACACTCCATTTTTGGATAAAGACTCTCCCTCACAACCACAGGCACAACAAATATTTTGTAGGACCAGTGTGAGCGTTCATTGGCTGAAATACTTGTGTTCATTATGTAGCTCTCATACTGTCCACCTTCCACTTGTCATTGTTGCTAGAGGCTAGAGCCATATCATATAGAGATATCAATTGTTGCCTATTACCGTTGCCACGTCAAATGTTACCACACTCGGTGTGAGTCTCCCGTTGCCACGTCAAATGTTACCACGCTCGGTGTGAGTCTCCCGTTGCCACATCAAATGTTACCACACTCGGTGTGAGTCTCCCGTTGCCACGTCAAATGTTACCACACTCGGTGTGAGTCTCCCGTTGCCACGTCAAATGTTACCACACTCGGTGTGAGTCTCCCGTTGCCACGTCAAATGTTACCACACTCGGTGTGAGTCTACCGTTGCCACGTCAAATATTACCACACTCAGTGTGAGTCTGTTAAAGCAGATAACACAGTAGGATTCAATACATCCTGTGACAGTGCAAGGAGTTTACACTGTCTAGGGGGTCGGGCATAGGCAATGACTCAAAGGTAAAAGGCACAGGAGACAGGTTCCCGGTGCAAACAAAGAGGCTTTTACTAAGAAAAGGCTAATTAAATCCTGTCTCTTTCAGAGCTCTAGAAGGTTCAGCCTTTAAACGTAGAAGAAAAAAAAAGCATGAAGTCCACAGGACTAGCCTAAAGCTCACACCCTCAGCAAAACATAAAGGTCTCAGCCATGCCGCTCTGGTGTTCTCTTCCCAGCAGAGTGAGAGCTGCACACCTTTAAGTCTTCAGCCAGTCAATTAGAGCAGTGCTTTTTGAAAGTTGTAACAGTAGAATGCTCTTGTCAGTCATTGCGTACCTTAGCGAGCTATTTATAACTTGTCCGAAATGTCCAGATCAACTAGCCCATGTCAGCTAACGTTTTATAGCCCATATGTAAAGGGTGTCACGCTGCTCGCTTAGTGAGTACCACTTCCTCCCGATTCGGCCCATACCTTGCACGAACTCAGGACCTCTGCCTCACAAACACACGTGACCGCCCTCCTCAAGCGCCTTAGCCGATCGCACCGCCTCAAAAGCTAGCCAATGAGGCGACGCAAGCGGGACACTTCAGGCTGAGGAGTACGTTTCACACATCCCTATATGCTACACATAGATTTTGTTGTAATGTTTGAGTCACTCAAATATCACATGAATACACATTAGACATGTCAAAATGTATAGAATTTCAAGAAAATTAGCTTTAACACTGCTAAATTATCTCTCCGCCAACATTAGGGGTGTGAACAGTTTTGTGTCATGAACAGTACCCATGGAAATAGACGTGGCGGGCGGGATGTTCCCCAATGCTGGAGTGAAAAGGTTTGGGAACCACTGAATTAGAAACGCTGCCACACCTTCGTTAAGGGAACAGTGTTCAGCTGGAACTTGTTCCCCCTAGCCTGGCTAGGCTTGGCCATGCTGCACCACAGAGCCGTTGTACAGAGACAGACAGCGGACATTGTTCTTTTTGTTGCCCCAAGACTGTACGCGATAACAAACACTGTCTGCTCATTCAGTCCCATAGATTAAGGTTCAGATGAGGCTAGCTACAGTAACATTGTTCTAACTTTTTGATTTCAAGTTCAATTCTGTAGGGGCAGGGTTCTTCAATTCCGGTCCTGGAGGGCCGAAACACCTCTGTTTTTCATCCTCTCCTTCTAATCAGGGGCTAATTCAGACCTGGGACACCAGGTGAGTGCAATTAACTACCAGGTAGAAATAAAAAAACAGAAGTGTTTCGGCCCTCCAGGACCGGAATTGAAGAACCCTGCTGTAGGGACTGTCTCTCATCCAACTTGTGCCAAAAATGTCAAACGTTACCACGCTTAGATGAAGAGATAGCACTAGGATTCTGCTCATTCAGTCCCGTAGACTGCAGTTTAGATGAGGCTAAATTAACACCGTCCTAATCATTAGTAACCATCTCAGTCTTCATTGTTGCGGAAATGCCGCACCAACGCCAGTCGGGAATCTGAGAGACGCCTCCATGAATGGCGTCCGCCGTCCAGTGACATGCAAACCCTCCAACACATGCTGGGCTGTGACAGCTAACCCTTTGAAGAGTGGGAGAGAGAGGGATGAATCGTCTCCACACCACTCTCACTGCTGGCTGAGGTCCAGTGGGCCAGTGGGAGAACTGGAAAAAGGAAAGAAGACACCACAGAAATGTAATTCACCCACATCACCCACCCATTGACTTGCAGGGATTCTATATTTAAAAGAGGACACTGACTTGGTAAACAATGTATTTGAACGTAACGCAATAAGGCTTCAGCACACCGGACACAATTGGGCTGAGAGGGATCATGGGTAGGCAGGAATAAAAATGGGTTAACCGCTATAGTATACCACTGTATGTTCTTGCATGCATGACGTAAAGGGTTGTTGATTTCGGGCCAGCTAAAAACAGATTTTAGAGAGAGAACTCTGTTGAGATGTAATGTAAACACACCTTTTGATCAGATAATAGGACTGATGGGCGACGGCTGGGTATGAAAGGTCCAATGGTTTAATGGCTGCAGGTATTGACATTGGCATGAAATATAGTAGTTATGGAAGGATTAGAAAAAGTCTGATATAATAACGGGTTTTGATTTCAGCCTAATTCCATACAAAGTACAAAGCATTTAGATCGGTGTTGTTTTGATAGTCGTGTGAGGGTTGGATCAGTGTCGTTTTGATAGTCGTGTGAGGGTTGGATCAGTGTCGTTTTGAGAGTCGTGTGAGGGTTGGATCAGTGTCATTTTGATAGTCGTGTGAGGGTTAGATCAGTGTCATTTTGATTGTTGTGAGGGTTGGATCAGTGTCATTTTAATAGTTGTATGAGGGTTAGATCAGTGTCGTTTTGATAGTTGTGAGGGTTGGATCAGTGTCATTTTGATAGTCGTGTGAGGGTTAGATCAGTGTCATTTTAATAGTTGTATGAGGGTTAGATCAGTGTCATTTTAATAGTTGTATGAGGGTTAGATCAGTGTCATTTTGATAGTTGTATGAGGGTTAGATCAGTGTCATTTTGATAGTTGTATGAGGGTTAGATCAGTGTCATTTTGATAGTTGTGAGGGTTAGATCAGTGTCATTTTGATAGTTGTATGAGGGTTAGATCAGTGTCATTTTGATAGTTGTATGAGGGTTAGATCAGTGTCATTTTGATAGTTGTGAGGGTTAGATCAGTGTCATTGTGATAGTTATGAGGGTTAGATCAGTGTCATTTTAATAGTTGTGTGAGGGTTAGATCAGTGTCATTTTAATAGTTGTATGAGGGTTAGATCAGTGTCATTTTGATAGTTGTATGAGGGTTAGATCAGTGTCATTTTGATAGTTGTGAGGGTTAGATCAGTGTCATTTTGATAGTTGTATGAGGGTTAGATCAGTGTCATTTTGATAGTTGTATGAGGGTTAGATCAGTGTCATTTTGATAGTTGTGTGAGGGTTAGATCAGTGTCATTTTGATAGTTGTATGAGGGTTAGATCAGTGTCATTTTGATAGTTGTATGAGGGTTAGATCAGTGTCATTTTGATAGTTGTGAGGGTTAGATCAGTGTCATTTTGATAGTTGTATGAGGGTTAGATCAGTGTCATTTTGATAGTTGTATGAGGGTTAGATCAGTGTCATTTTGATAGTTGTGAGGGTTAGATCAGTGTCATTTTGATAGTTATGAGGGTTAGATCAGTGTCATTTTAATAGTTGTATGAGGGTTAGATCAGTGTCATTTTGATAGTTGTATGAGGGTTAGATCAGTGTCATTTTGATAGTTGTATGAGGGTTAGATCAGTGTCATTTTGATAGTTGTGAGGGTTAGATCAGTGTCATTTTGATAGTTGTATGAGGGTTAGATCAGTGTCATTTTGATAGTTGTATGAGGGTTAGATCAGTGTCATTTTGATAGTTGTGAGGGTTAGATCAGTGTCATTTTGATAGTTATGAGGGTTAGATCAGTGTCATTTTAATAGTTGTGTGAGGGTTAGATCAGTGTCATTTTAATAGTTGTATGAGGGTTAGATCAGTGTCATTTTGATAGTTGTATGAGGGTTAGATCAGTGTCATTTTGATAGTTGTGAGGGTTAGATCAGTGTCATTTTGATAGTTGTATGAGGGTTAGATCAGTGTCATTTTGATAGTTGTATGAGGGTTAGATCAGTGTCATTTTGATAGTTGTGTGAGGGTTAGATCAGTGTCATTTTGATAGTTGTATGAGGGTTAGATCAGTGTCATTTTGATAGTTGTATGAGGGTTAGATCAGTGTCATTTTGATAGTTGTGAGGGTTAGATCAGTGTCATTTTGATAGTTGTATGAGGGTTAGATCAGTGTCATTTTGATAGTTGTATGAGGGTTAGATCAGTGTCATTTTGATAGTTGTGAGGGTTAGATCAGTGTCATTTTGATAGTTATGAGGGTTAGATCAGTGTCATTTTAATAGTTGTGTGAGGGTTAGATCAGTGTCATTTTAATAGTTGTATGAGGGTTAGATCAGTGTCATTTTGATAGTTGTATGAGGGTTAGATCAGTGTCATTTTGATAGTTGTGAGGGTTAGATCAGTGTCATTTTGATAGTTGTATGAGGGTTAGATCAGTGTCATTTTGATAGTTGTGAGGGTTAGATCAGTGTCATTTTGATAGTTATGAGGGTTAGATCAGTGTCATTTTAATAGTTGTGTGAGGGTTAGATCAGTGTCATTTTGATAGCAAACAACACATGGCACATTTTGATAACACAAGCAATGTTTTCATTCCAACTTGAACATTTATGTTATCTACAGTATACATTAGACTCTTTTCATTTCACAATTATATCAAATCAAAAGATTTGTTTGAATGAAAATCTGAATAGAGGTTGATTCTACATTAGCTGTGAACATACAATAAATTCCATGCTCAGCCTCTGCTTTCTCTGCTGTTTTGTCATGTGGCAGTATGCCTAGTGAATGGGGATCAGTGCCTCATAGGTTTCTGGTTATCAATGGGCGAGGTACTTGGTCAGGTAACACCCTCAAGCATGATTATCAACATGAATTCATGTGTGTGGCATCAGTGTGTGTTCTGAAAACTTGTCCTTCCCAAAACGTTGCTCTAAAATACCGATACATTCATTGGAGATTATTTCCCCCACAACTAGTATATTTATTCTCTATCATTTAATGTTGGGTGTTTATTCTTTAATTAAACTGTATATTTTTCTACCAGACAGTCCCAGGCTTTTTCTCACTGTGTGTGCATTCCTATCCAGGACGTTATATCATCTTGCAGATTTCTGTGGCGGCACACAATAAAGTGGGTTTCTGATTCCTTGTGCCTTTTGTTTGGTAAACTATTTTTTACGTAACCTACTTTCTGGCACACAGTACTGAGCTGTGAAAAAGAGAGAGAGAGAGAGACAGAGAGAGAGAGAGAGAGAGAGAGAGAGAGGACCGGGCCACTTGTTCTTATGTTCTCACCACCACTCTGTAGAGACTGGCGAGGCACAGGGGCATTCTGGTTAAGCTAGTGACTTCCCCACCTCAACTCCCCCACACCCAAACCCCAACTTTCAACTAATGACAGAATGCATCTAGGAGATGCTACACATGTATGTTACAGTATATGAATAGATTATCAGTAGTAGTATGTAGAATGTGTTAATATTGTAGACAGTGGTGGTGGTAGTAATACAAGCAGAGATAAAGAAGGGTTGTAGTGGTTATAATGGCACCATGTCGCTTTAGCATTTGCTAGCTTTTCCTTTTCCTCCAGGTTTCAAAATGATCCGACCAACCGTGTAGCTAATATCTGGGTTAGAGAGTGTGGGATCCGGGCTTGGGCTCCAACCCCTGGAGTTTCAGACTAGTGAGGATTAGCCCTGTGAAACAGAATCCCTGTTTTGACTCATCCAATGATTTGTGTGACACCGTATGATGACACCCCTGAATTAGCCCCTTGAGAACCCTAACAATTGGGTATAAGCAGCCAGCCACCTTTCTCTGCTGAGGCTCAGGAAGGATTAGCTTTTTTTTTTTTTCAAGGCAGTCGACATTTAGCCTGCTCTACAATGTAGGCTACAATTCTGCAATTCAGGTGGGGCTTTTTATTGTGAGAGAAATTGGAGGATGGAGGCCCCATGTTTTGGCTCGTACTGTGACGGTAGGGCTCCTGGTACTATGCTGTCAGCCTTTCCTGAAAAGCAGAGCTATATTTGTTTGCATTGTTTTGTGATTAACTGTAAAAACAGGCCACCCCATCAATACCTCAGTTCTTCAAATAAATATATTGTTCCTGATATTGCACGATGTTAGCCAACGGAGATCCTTATGATACAAGTGTAAATTCGTTTGATGATCAGAGATATCGAGACCGAATACAATCGAAAGGTCAAGGTTCACAGATTCATAAATCACACTGTGCTACTCTACTACTGTGGCTGTGAGACACATACCACAGCCCCCCCCCCCCACACATCCTCCCCTTGTCTTGTGACTGAACAGTCCCTTAGATGAGGTGGACAGCACCTTCCGTGAGCATCAGCTGAAACTGGAGATGAGCATGTACCTGTGAAGGGTTGGCTTTTAACACAGCCTTTTTTTTTTTCTCTCTTCTTCTTCTTCTAACCATAGGGAGTTAGGGGGGGCGTTAGGTTATTAACATACAATGCTGTTGTCTATTGTTATATGTGATCTTGTCACGGAATCCAGGTACTTATAGTCACGGAAAAGTGAAGGAGATGAAAGACGTTTTTGTCCGTGTAGAGCCGGACGACCGTTTATTTCTCCCTCTATTTCCACACAAAGTTCCTATGTTTTTCTGCTGCGAGAGTTGGGGAACTGTTCTGTGAGCTACCTGCCATCTGAAAATCCAAGGACAATTTGTTCGTAGAGACTTGTGTTTGGGAAATCTAGATTTTTCCAATTTTTTTCCCCGTGGGAGAAGAGAGCAACTTTTATTCCGGGTATGTTTCTCATCTTTGAAAATTATTGTTTTTATTATTTCGTAAAAGATTTTACATGCACATTTTCCAAACACCTGGCAACAACATTTTTATTTCAAGCCAATGATTGGAAAGTAGTGTGAAATGTACCTTTTGAAATGGCACACCACAGTGGTTTTGTATATATTCGCTCTGTAGTTAATCAAATAATATTTCAGTGGATGGAACAAGATCAGAAATACTTGAAGGGACTCCAAAAGTTGCATTGTAATCTGAAAATGACATTTTCACATTACAGATTTCAGATTGGGCGGCAGGTAGCCTAGCGGTTAGGGTGTTGAGTCAGTAATCAGAAGGTCACTAGTTTGAATCCCAGAGCTGACAAGGTTAAAAACTATCGGTGCCCTTGAGCAAGGCACTTAACCCAATTACAACCTTAGAAAGCTTTGCTATTAACTATGTTTGCATGCAAATGATTTTCTTAGTTTTTTGTCAATAATTGTGATTGAAGATATGACTCTTCTGTCTCATTCCCTCTTATTAGATGACAAAGAAAAGGAAATCTGCAGCGTGGGGAAGATGTTACCATGGAAACTGATAAGGGTCAAATAGACCTGTTGACAGATGCAATGAATCGGAATTGAATGGGGTCAAAATTCCTCCCTTTTCAGTGTGTGTGACCGTGAGAGAGAGTCAGAGTGTTATATTCCTGGTTATCTCAGACGTTCATTAGTATTTTCATGGGTCCGAGGATCTTTCAGCTATTTCTCTGCAGCGCAGGGGCAGAGAGGAGGGAGGGGAAGCACGGCCGACACAAAAGGCAACATTATTCCCCGGCGGATCTGCACTGCATCCCGCTATGAATGGAGTATTGAAAAACACAACATTGGGGACTAGATTATTTTTCATTCCTCATAACTGAACCATTTGTCCCAGGGTTTTTCATCAGTTTGTTAGCACGCTGTGCTCAATGGGACAGCCACGGTGCTGGGTTGCTTGGCTGGCGTTAAAATCCCTGCTTCCTAATTGGACAGCACAATGATCTCTCTGTCTTGACCTCTGAATGCTTGGCTATGAAAAGCCAACTGACATTTACTCCTGAGGTACTGACCTGTTGCACCCTCTACAACCACTGTGACTATTATTTAACCCTGCTGGTCATCTATGAACGTTTGAACATCTTGAAGAACAATCTGGCCTTAATGGCCATGTACTCTTATAATCTCCCCCCAGCACAGCCAGAAGAGGACTGGCCACCCCTCAAAGCCTGGTTCCTCTCTAGGTTTCTTTCTAGGTTCCTGCCTTTCTAGGGAGTTTTTCCTAGCCACCGTGCTTCTACATCTGCATTGCTTGCTGTTTGGGGTTTTAGGCTGGGTTTCTGTATAAGCACTTTGTGACATCTGCTGATGTAAAAAGGGCTTTATAAATACATTTGATTGATTGATTGATCTCTCTGATGGCCTCTGCTCCCCACAACCTCCTCCCTCCAGCCTTTCACCTGTCAACTCAGTGCGGCAGGTAGCTTAGTGGTTAAGAGCGTTGTGCCAGTAACCGAAAGGTCGCTGGTTCTAATCCCCGAGCTGACTAGGTGAAAAATCTGTCGATGTGCCCTTGAGCAAGGCACTTAACCCTAATTGCTCCTGTAAGTCGCTCTGGATAAGAGTGTCTGCTAAATGACCTATTTATTTAACTCAATGCCACAGCCTTCAATACTTGAAGTGGAGAGGGTCAAAAAGCTTCCAGTTCCTTGGCGTACACATCACTGAGGACCTGAAAATGGTCACACCACACCGACACCGTGGTGAAGAAGGTGCAACGGCAAATGCACCACCCTCAACCGAATGGCTCTCCAGAGGGTGGTGCGGTCAGCCCAACACATCACCGGGGGCACACTGCCTGCCCTCCAGGACATTTATAGCACTCTGTGTCAAAGGAAGGACGAGAAGATCCTCAGCTACACGAGTCACAGTTTGTTCACCCTGCTACCATCGAACAGACTGAGACAGAGCTGGACAGAGAGACTGAGAAACAGCTTCTATCACCAGGCCATCAGCCTGTTAAACAGCTTCTATCACCAGGCCATCAGACTGTTGAACAGCTTCTATTACCATCAGACTGTTAAACAGCTTCTATTACCATCAGACTGTTGAACAGCTTCTATTACCAGGCCATCAGACTGTTGAACAGCTTCTATTACCATCAGACTGTTGGACAGCTTCTATCACCAGGCCATCAGACTGTTGAACAGCTTCTATTACCAGGCCATCAGACTGTTGAACAGCTTCTATCACCAGGCCATCAGACTGTTGAACAGCTTCTATCTCCAGGCCATCAGACTGTTGAACAGCTTCTATTACCATCAGACTGTTAAACAGCTTCTATCACCAGGCCATCAGACTGTTGAACAGCTTCTATTACCATCAGACTGTTGAACAGCTTCTATTACCATCAGACTGTTGAACAGCTTCTATTACCATCAGACTGTTAAACAGCTTCTATCACCAGGCCATCAGACTGTTGAACAGCTTCTATCACCAGGCCATCAGACTGTTGAACAGCTTCTATCACCAGGCCATCAGACTGTTGAACAGCTTCTATCACCAGGCCATCAGACTGTTGAACAGCTTCTATCACCAGGCCATCAGACTGTTGAACAGCTTCTATCACCAGGCCATCAGACTGTTAAACAGCTTCTATCACCAGGCCATCAGACTGTTGAACAGCTTCTATTACCAGACCATCAGACTGTTGGACAGCTTCTATTACCATCAGACTGTTAATTAGCTTCTATCACCAGGCCATCAGACTGTTGAACAGCTTCTATCACCAGGCCATCAGACTGTTGAACAGCTTCTATCACCATCAGACTGTTGAACAGCCATCACTAGCCTGCCCGGTACTCCGCCCTGCACCTTCAGACTAATGCCCCATGTACAGTATGTAGAGTCATTGAACGCTGGTCACTTCATATTTTGTTTACATACTGTTTTTTACTCACTGTGTATGTACAGTGCATTTGGAAAGTATTCAGACCCCTTCCCTTTTTCCACATTTTGTTACGTTACAGCCTTGTTCTAAAATTGATAAAACAAAACATGTTTCTCATCAATCTACACATCATACCCCATAACGACAAAACGAAAACAGGTTTTTATAAATTTTTGCAAATGTATAAAACGTTTAAAAAAACAAATACCTTATTTACATAAGTATTCAGACCCTTTGCTATGAGACTCGAAGTTGAGCTCAGGTGCATCTTGTTTCCATTGAGATATTGTTATCCACGTCGGCACCAACGATGTTAGGATGAAACAGTCAGAGGTCACCAAGTGCAACATAGCTTCAGCGTGTAAATCAGCTAGAAAGATGTGTCGGCATCGAGTAATTGTCTCTGGCCCCCTCCCAGTTAGGGGAAGTGACGAGCTCTACAGCAGAGTCTCAGCACTTAATCGCTGGTTGAAAACTGTTTTCTGCCCCTCCCAAAAGATAACATTTGTGGATAATTGGCCCTCTTTCTGGGACTCACCCACAAACAGGACCAAGCCTGACCTGCTGAGGAGTGACGGACTCCATCCTAGCTGGAGGGGTGCTCTCCTCTTATCTACCAACATAGATAGGGCTCTAACTCCTCTAGCCCCACAGTGAAATAGGGTGCAGGCCAGGCAGCAGGCTGTTAGCCAACCTGCCAGCTTAGTGGAGTCTGCCAATAGCACAGTCAGTGTAGTCAGCTCAGCCATACCCATTGAGACGGTGTCTGTGCCTCGACCTAGGTTGGGCAAAACTAAACATGGCGGTGTTCACCCTAGCAATCTTATTAGGATAAAGACCTCCTCCATTCCTGCCATTATTGAAAGAGATCGTGATACCTCACATCTCAAAATAGGGTTACTTAATGTTAGATCCCTCACTTCAAAGGCAGTCATAGTCAATGAACTAATCACTGATCATAATCTTGATGTGATTGGCCTGACTGAAACATGGCTTAAGCCTGATGAATTTGCTGTGTTAAATGAGGCCTCACCTCCTGGTTACACTAGTGACCATATTCCCCGTGCATCCCGCAAAGGCGGAGGTGTTGCTAACATTTACGATAGCAAATTTCAATTTACAAAAAAAAAAATGGCGTTTTCATCTTTTGAGCTTCTAGTCATGAAATCTATGCAGCCTACTCAATCACTTTTTATAGCTACTGTTTACAGGCCTCCTGGGCCATATACAGCGTTCCTCTCTGAGTTTCCTGAATTCCTATCAGACCTTGTAGTCATAGCAGATCATATTCTAATTTTTGGTGATTTTAATATTCACATGGAGAAGTCCACAGACCCACTCCAAAAGTCTTTCGGAGCCATTATCGACTCAGTGGGTTTTGTCCAACATGTCTCTGGACCTACTCACTGCCACAGTCATACTCTGGACCTAGTTTTGTCCCATGGAATAAATGTTGTAGATCTTAATGTTTTTCCACAAAATCCTGGACTATCGGACCACCATTTTATTACATTTGCAATCGCAACAAATAATCTGCTCAGACCCCAACCAAGGAGCATCAAAAGTCGTGCTATAAATTCTCAAACAACACAAAAATTCATTGATGCCCTTCCAGACTCCTTCTGCCTACCCAAGGACGTCAGAGGACAAAAATCAGTTAACCACTTAACTGAGGAACTCAATTTAACCTTGCGCAATACCCTAGATGCAGTTGCACCCCTAAAAACGAAAAACATTTGTCATAAGAAACTAGCTCCCTGGTATACAGAAAATACCCGAGCTTTGAAGCAAGCTTCCAGGAAATTGGAACGGAAATGGCGCCACACCAAACTGGAAGTCTTCCGACTAGCTTGGAAAGACAGTACCGTGCAGTACCGAAGAGCCCTCACTGCTGCTCGATCATCCTACTTTTCCAACTTAATTGAGGAAAATAAGAACAATCCAAAATTTCTTTTTGATACTGTTGCAAAGCTAACTAAAAAGCAGCATTCCCCAAGAGAGGATGGCTTTCACTTCAGCAGTGATAAATTCATGAACTTCTTTGAGGAAAAGATCATGACCATTAGAAAGCAAATTACGGACTCCTCTTTGAATCTGCGTATTCCTCCAGGGCTTAGCTGTCCTGGATCTGCACAGCTCTGCGAGGGCCTGGGATCGGGAGAGACACTTAAGTGTTTTAGTACTATATCTCTTGACACAATGATGAAAATAATCATGGCCTCTAAACCTTCAAGCTGCATACTGGATCCTATTCCTACTAAACTGCTGAAGGAGCTGCTTCCTGTGCTTGGCCCTCCTATGTTGAACATAATAAACAGCTCTCTATCCACCGGATGTGTACCAAACTCACTAAAAGTGGCAGTGATAAAGCCTCTCTTGAAAAAGCCAAACCTTGACCCGGAAAATATAAAAAACTATCGGCCTATATCGAATCTTCCATTCCTCTCAAAAATTTTAGAAAAAGCTGTTGCGCAGCAACTCACTGCCTTTCTGAAGACAAACAATGTATACGAAATGCTTCAGTCTGGTTTTAGACCCCATCATAGCACTGAGACTGCACTTGTGAAGGTGGTAAATGACCTTTTAATGGCGTCAGACCGAGGCTCTGCATCTGTCCTCGTGCTACTAGACCTTAGTGCTGCCTTTGACACCATCGATCACCACATTCTTTTGGAGAGACTGGAAACCCAAATTGGTCTACACGGACAAGTTCTGGCCTGGTTTAGATCCTACCTGTCGGAAAGATATCAGTTTGTCTCTGTGAATGGTCTGTCCTCCGACAAATCAACTGTACATTTCGGTGTTCCTCAAGGTTCCGTTTTAGGACCACTATTGTTTTCACTATATATTTTACCTCTTGGGGATGTTATTCGAAAACATAATGTTAACTTTCACTGCTATGCGGATGACACACAGCTGTACATTTCAATGAAACATGGTGAAGCCCCAAAATTGCCCTCGCTAGAAGCCTGTGTTTCAGACATAAGGAAGTGGATGGCTGAAAACTTTTTACTTTTAAACTCGGACAAAACAGAGATGCTTGTTCTAGGTCCCAAGAAACAAAGAGATCTTCTGTTAAATCTGACAATTCATCTTGATGGTTGTAAAGTCGTCTCAAATAAAACTGTGAAGGACCTCGGTGTTACTCTTGACCCTGATCTCTCTTTTGACGAACATATCAAGACTGTTTCAAGGACAGCTTTTTTCCATCTACGTAACATTGCAAAAATCAGAAATTTTCTGTCCAAAAATGATGCAGAAAAATTAATCCATGCATTTGTTACTTCTAGGTTAGACTACTGCAATGCTCTATTTTCCGGCTACCCGGATAAAGCACTAAATAAACTTCAGTTAGTGCTAAATACGGCTGCTAGAATCCTGACTAGAACCAAGAAATTTGATCATATTACTCCAGTGCTAGCTTCCCTACACTGGCTTCCTGTTAAGGCAAGGGCTGATTTCAAGGTTTTACTGTTAACCTATAAAGCGTTACATGGGCTTGCTCCTACCTATCTTTCCGAGTTGGTCCTGCCGTACATACCAATACGTACGCTACGGTCACAAGACGCAGGCCTCCTAATTGTCCCTAGAATTTCTAAGCAAACAGCGGGAGGCAGGGCTTTCTCCTATAGATCTCCATTTTTATGGAACAGTCTGCCTACCCATGTGAGAGACGCAGACTCGGTCTCAACCTTTAAGTCTTTACTGAAGACTTATCTCTTCAGTAGGTCATATGATTGAGTGTAGTCTGGCCCAGGAGTGTGAAGGTGAACGGAAAGGCTGGAGCAACGAACAGCCCTTGCTGTCTCTGCCGGGCCGGTTCCCCTCTCCACTGGGGTTCTCTGCCTCTAACCCTGTTGCAGGGGCTGAGTCACTGGCTTGCTGGTGCTCTTTCATGCCGTCCCTGGGAGGGGTGCGTCACTTGAGTGGGTTGAGTTACTGACGTGATCTTCCTGTCTGGGTTGGCGCCCCCCCCCTTGGTTTGTGCTGTGGTGGAGACCTCTGTGGGCTATACTCGGCCTTGTCTCAGGATTGTAAGTTGGTGGTTGGGGATATCCCTCTAGTGGTGTGGGGGCTGTGCTTTGGCGGAGTGGGTGGGGTTATATCCTTCCTGTTTGGCCCTGTCCGGGGGTTTCTTCGGATGGGGCCACAGTGTCTCCGGACCGCTCCTGTCTCAGCCTCCAGTATTTATGCTGCAGTAGTTTATGTGTCGGGGGGCTGGGGTTAGTTGGTTATACCTGGAGTACTTCTCCTGTCTTATCCAGTGTCCTGTGTGAATTTAAGTATGCTCTCTCTAATTCTCTCGTTCTCTCTTTCTCTCTGAGAACCTGAGCCCTAGGACCATACGTCAGGACTACCGGGCATGATGACACCTTGCTGTCCCCAGTCCGCCTGGCCTTGCTGCTATTCCAGTTTCAACTGTTCTGCCTGCGGCTACGAAACCCCTACCTGTCCCAGACCTGCTGTTTTCAACTCTTTAATGATCGGCTATGAAAAGCCAACTGAGAGACCTGAGCCCTAGGACCATACGTCGGGACTACCGGCCGTGGTGACTCCTTGCTGTCCCCAGTCCGCCTGGCCTTGCTGCTATTCCAGTTTCAACTGTTCTGCCTGCGGTTATGGAACCCCTACCTGTCCCAGACCTGCTGTTTTCAACTCTTAATGATCGGCTATGAAAAGCCAACTGAGATTTATTCCTGATTATTATTTGACCATGCTTGTCACTTATGAACATTTTTGAACATCTTGGCATGGTTCTGTTATAATCTCCACCCGGCACAGCCAGAAGAGGACTGGCCACCCCTCATAGCCTGGTTCCTCTCTAGGTTTCTTCCTAGGTTTTCGCCTTTCTAGGGAGTTTTTCCTAGCCACCGTGCTTCTACACCTGCATTACTAGCTGTTTGGGGTTTTAGGCTGGGTTTCTGTACAGCACTTCGAGATATTAGCTGATGTAAGAAGGGCTATATAAAATAAAATTGATTGATTGATTGATTGATCATCCTTGAGATGTTTCTACTACTTGATTGGAGTCCACCTGAGGTAAATTAATTTGATTGTATATGATTTGGAAAGGCACACACCTGTCTATATAATGTCCCACAGTTGACACTGCGTGTCAGTAGAATTGTCCGTAGCGCTCCGAGACAGGATTGTGTCAAGGCACTGATCTGGGGAAGGGTACCAAAATATTTCTGCAGCATTGAAGGTCCCCAAGAACACAATGGCCTCCATCATTCTTAAATGGAAGAAGTTTGGAACCACTAAGACTCTTCCTAGAGCTGGCCTCCCGGACAAACTGAGCAATCGGGGGAGAAGGGCCTTGGTCAGGGAGGTGACCAAGAACCCGATGGTCACTCTGACAGAGTTCCTCTGTGGAGATGGGAGAACCTTCCAGAAGGACAACCATCTCTGCAGCACTCCACCAATCAGGCCTTTATTGTAGAGTGGCCAGACGGAAGCCACTCCTCAGTAAAAGGCACATGTCAGCCCGCTTGGAGTTTGCCAAAAGGCACCTAAAGGACTCTCAGACCATGAGAAACAAGATTCTCTGGTCTGATGAAACCAAGATTGAACTATTTGGACTGAATGCCAAGCGTCACGTCTGGAGGAAACCTGGCACCATCCCTACGGTGAAGCATGGTGGTGGCAGCATCATGCTGTGGGAATGTTTTTCAGCGGCAGGGACTGGGAGACTAGTCAGGATTGAGGGAAAGATGAACGGAGCAAAGTCAGGACCTCAGACTGGGGCAAAGGTTCACCTTCCAACAGGACAACGACCCTAAGCACACAGCCAAGACAATGCAGTAGTGGCTTCGGGACGACAAGTCTCTGAATGTCCTTGAGTGGCCCAGCCAGAGCCCGGACTTGAACCCGATCGAACATCTCTGGAGAGACCTGAAAATAGCTGTGCAGCGACGCTCCCCATCCAACCTGACAGAGCTTGAGAGGATCTGCAGAGAAGAATGGGAGAAACTCCCCAAATACAGGTGTGCCAAGCTTGAAGCGTCATACCCAAGAAGACTCGAGGCTGTAATCGCTGTCAAAGGTGCTTCAACCAAGTACTGAGTAAAGGGTCTGAATACTTATGTAAATGTGATATTTCAGTTATTTTTTTGTAATACATTTGCACACATTTCTAGAAACCTGTTTTTGCTTTGTCATTGTGGGGTATTATGTGTAGATTGATGAGGAAAAAAATCAATTTAATCAATTTTAGAGTAAGGCTGTAACGTAACAAAATGTGGAAAAAGTCAAGGGGTCTGAATACTTTCTAAATGCACTGTATGGGCAGAACTCAACTGAACTGGACACATATCTACAGTTAGCGGTGCAGGTGAATTTACCCCCTCTCCTCCTATTCTCCCAGGAGCCCAGAGGCGCCCCTGCAGTGTCATCGGCTGCATAAGTGTTTGGGAGAGTTCCAGTGACAGATTGCAGGAAGCTGCGTTTAAGCCTGACGATGGGGACCACAGACAGTAGAATTTTCTTTATTTTTTTTGTCCCCTGGGCTCGGAATGTCCACTATCTCCAGGGGCCAATATCATATTCTCCTTCCCCCACCTCATCATCTGTTCCCAGTACCCACACTAACTAGTACACATTCCTCTGTATGGTCAGTTGGGCTTTTGGTCCAACACAAAGACAAACAACCAACCCAAAGTCTGGTAGCCTGGCCGGGCGGCAGGTAGCTTAGTGGTTAAGAGCGTTGGCCTGGTAACCGAAAGGTTGCTGGTTTGAATCCCGAGCTGACTAGGAGAAAAATTGATTGATTTGCCACTGAGCAAGGTATTTAAACCGAATTCCTCCGTTAAGTCGTTCTGGATAAGAGCGTCTGCTAAATGACTAGAATGTGAAATGGTCAGGCATAGTTAAAACAAGCATTTCCCTCAATAAAAAGTTGTACAAACAAAATCTGATTTAGATTGCTTACCGCTTTATCAAACCAAACATTTATTCAGAATTATGAGGATAAATACAAGCATGATTTCAGGACAATGGTTCTATCAAATATTTTGTTTAAATCCATTTTTTACTACTCTCTATTGGAGCCAAACCTATTTTGAAAAACGAACAGCCCTCAAGGCAAGAGCAGTTTTTTGGCCAGAGATGGAGAAATCAAGCAGCAGCAAGAGTTTAAAATGTTTCTTGCTGCTCTTTATGACACCAGATTCTAAGGCCATGTTTTTTTTGTGCTTCAATGAGAACATATGATACAGCATTTCATCTCATAATGTAGCTATCCAGCAGAACATGGACTGACACCATGGAGAGACTCCACAATAATGCACTGGGTTGACTTTTGCATTCATCTAGACCATCTATATGGGACATTTTTGTGTCAGCATGAATAGCTACTTTTAGGAACAAGTTCAATTCTCATCTAGTTGTTTTTCTTGTATCTCTGCCTCTTTTCCCCCCCCCCAGCTTTTCAAAATTGTTCCCCCCTGTGTCTTAAGCACTATTTTATTGTTAATATAGATCGAAGGCCCCATTGACTCACCGTAACCAGCACCTTGTTGAAACTGAATTCAAACAGAGGCAGTAAAGTCTTACTCGCCAGTCTTTATTTTACATGAACCTTAATGACTTTCAACTTGAACATTTACATGGACATGTTCCGTTGTACATAATAGACTCCAAGGAACAGAATGGACGATGTTTTCTGTTGGGTCTAGCTGTGGCACTCTTCCACTCACCGCCACCTGGGTGATGCATGGCACTGGCATCCATTTTGTGCCAGCATGCTCACCACAGGTCACGACAATTTCTCTGTGCCCAGTGTTTTAGCAGCCGGCCAGTGAGCAGTGGGGTAGGTAGGTGGCTCGGCGGCCATTTTGGCCTGGTGGAATAGGCCAGTCCTCTTCATGCTCCAGCAGGGCACACTGGGAGCTGCTTTAGTGCCAATCAATCAGACTGAGCGTGGCGTGCCACTCTCCTCTCTCTTTCAGTGGCACACACACACACACACACGCACGCCGGTTTCAGTTCAGTGCGCATGGTTTTTGGAAACGATTTATGCTCCAACTACAAACTTCACTTGCCTGAAACTATTATCAATACTAACTCCCCAATATTGTATGGTAATTTGACTGTAGGGGTTCCACTACTAAAACAATCCAACACTAGGTTAGTACTATGACCAGGGAATACAATGGTTATTGATTATGAGTAGTAGTAGTAGTAGTAGTAGACAGGAAGAGAGACGGAGTCAGAGAGAGAGACAGAGAGAGAGAGACGGAGTCAGAGAGAGAGACAGAGAGAGAGAGAGAGAGAGAGAGAGAGAGAGAGAGAGACGGAGACAGAGAGAGAGACGGAGTCAGAGAGAGAGACGGAGAGAGAGACGGAGACAGAGAGAGAGACGGCGTCAGAGAGAGAGACAGAGAGAGAGACAGAGAGAGAGACAGAGAGAGAGAGAGAGAGAGAGAGAGACTGAGTCAGAGAGAGAGACGGAGACAGAGAGAGAGACGGAGACAGAGAGAGAGGGTCCAGTGCACTGACAGTTTGTGTGTGTTCCACCAGCCTGATGGGATCGTCAGTCAGACAGAGAGCCATGCGAGGCCAGCGTGTAGAGGAGTGTGTGTGCAGGCCGTGTGGAGGCTGGAAGGTGACCGTCTGGCTGCTGGCATCCCTGCTAGGGTCCCTGCTACTGGTGGCCGTCGGCGTGATGCTGCAGATCGGTGAGTGTGTGTGTGTGTGTGTGTGTGTGTGTAATGGAGTGATATTTCACCACTGCTCATTTTGAATTGGGAGACAATCTATTTTAACCCATAGTTGTCTGAGCTGAGTGTGTTTGCAGGGGGGAGAGGGGATGAGTTGGGGAAGCCAGGGGAGGGTTTGGGGTGTGTGTGTGGAGTCAAAGAGAGTCAGAGAGCCAACACTACAACGGCTCAAGGAGTGCTCCCCTTCTGTCAGATAAGTGGTTCTTTGTAGCTCAGTTGGTAGAGCATGGTCCTCTGGATTTATTTTGATTTAACCAGGAAAAGCCCATTGAGACCCAGAGTCTCCTTTTCAAGGGAGCAACAATCAATACATTACATTATTACATTACATTACATCAATACATTACAGAATTAAAACATACAATTTTATCTAGCCTAAAAAAAAACCATTTACACTTCTCTGTAACAGAGTCTCCCATCAACATTTACACTTCTCTGTAACAGAGTCTCCCATCAAACATTTACACTTCTCTGTAACAGAGTCTCCCATCAACATTTACACTTCTCTGTAACAGAGTCTCCCATCAACATTTACACTTCTCTGTAACAGAGTCTCCCATCAAACATTTACACTTCTCTGTAACAGAGTCTCCCATCAACATTTACACTTCTCTGTAACAGAGTCTCCCATCAACATTTACACTTCTCTGTAACAGAGTCTCCCATCAACATTTACACTTCTCTGTAACAGAGTCTCCCATCAACATTTACACTTCTCTGTAACAGAGTCTCCCATCAACATTTACACTTCTCTGTAACAGAGTCTCCCATCAACATTTACACTTCTCTGTAACAGAGTCTCCCATCAACATTTACACTTCTCTGTAACAGAGTCTCCCATCAACATTTACACTTCTCTGTAACAGAGTCTCCCATCAAACATTTACACTTCTCTGTAACAGAGTCTCCCATCAACATTTACACTTCTCTGTAACAGAGTCTCCCATCAAACATTTACACTTCTCTGTAACAGAGTCTCCCATCAACATTTACACTTCTCTGTAACAGAGTCTCCCATCAACATTTACACTTCTCTGTAACAGAGTCTCCCATCAACATTTACACTTCTCTGTAACAGAGTCTCCCATCAACATTTACACTTCTCTGTAACAGAGTCTCCCATCAACATTTACACTTCTCTGTAACAGAGTCTCCCATCAACATTTACACTTCTCTGTAACAGAGTCTCCCATCAACATTTACACTTCTCTGTAACAGAGTCTCCCATCAACATTTACACTTCTCTGTAACAGAGTCTCCCATCAACATTTACACTTCTCTGTAACAGAGTCTCCCATCAAACATTTACACTTCTCTGTAACAGAGTCTCCCATCAACATTTACACTTCTCTGTAACAGAGTCTCCCATCAAACATTTACACTTCTCTGTAACAGAGTCTCCCATCAAACATTTACACTTCTCTGTAACAGAGTCTCCCATCAACATTTACACTTCTCTGTAACAGAGTCTCCCATCAACATTTACACTTCTCTGTAACAGAGTCTCCCATCAACATTTACACTTCTCTGTAACAGAGTCTCCCATCAACATTTACACTTCTCTGTAACAGAGTCTCCCATCAACATTTACACTTCTCTGTAACAGAGTCTCCCATCAACATTTACACTTCTCTGTAACAGAGTCTCCCATCAACATTTACACTTCTCTGTAACAGAGTCTCCCATCAACATTTACACTTCTCTGTAACAGAGTCTCCCATCAAACATTTTAAATTCATTCAGTGGCACTAACATGAAGCATGGGTTGTAGACTATTCCAGGCCTCTGGTGCACAAGACGAGACGGCAGTCTTCCCTAATACTGTAAATGTCCTGGGGACTTTAAGTAGCAGCCACCTAGCAGACCGGGTCTGGTAACCGCTGGTGGTGAAGGAGACCAGACTACAGTAGCAACCACCTAGCAGACCGGGTCTGGTAACCGCTGGTGGTGAAGGAGACCAGACTACAGTAGAAACCACCTAGCAGACCGGGTCTGGTAACCGCTGGTGGTGAAGGAGACCAGACTACAGTAGTAACCACCTAGCAGACCGGGTCTGGTAACCGCTGGTGGTGAAGGAGACCAGACTACAGTAGTAACCACCTAGCAGACCGGGTCTGGTACCTGGTGGTGAAGGAGACCAGACTACAGTAGTAACCACCTAGCAGACCGGGTCTGGTACCTGGTGGTGAAGGAGACCAGACTACAGTAGCAACCACCTAGCAGACCGGGTCTGGTACCTGGTGGTGAAGGAGACCAGACTACAGAGGTGAAGCGGGAGTTTACCCAAAAGGGCTTTGCAGATAAACACATACAAATGTAGCTTTCTGCGCATATAAAGTGAGGTCCAATCCACCATTTGGTACAAGGTGCAATGGTGGGTGAGTGACTTGGCATTTGTAATAAAGCACAAGGATGCATGATAAACAGAGTTCAGTCTCTGTATGACAGAGGAGGCTGCATGCATATACAATTTTTTATACAATATTATCCATATGAACTTTAAAGGACAACTTGTCATCCAACCATGTACCTGAGTATTTGTAGGATGAGACTTAATGGATAAGCCAGATGTGACAATGCTAACCTTCTCTGGCTGAGTGTGAGCTCTGGTAAAGGTCATTAATTTTGTTTTCTGTACATTCAAGACCAGTTTGAGAACATAAAGGGAGGCCTACAGTGACTGAAAAGCAGTCCGGAGCTCTTCAACAGCCTGAACCAGAGAAGGAGCAAATGAATATATGACTGTAACATCTGCATATAATTTAGATGCAACTTTGCTGGTTGCATCCCATTTCCAAAATCATTAATACAAATTGAGAACAACACAGGAGCTAAAATGGAACCTCTATTCATCTCAAGAAAGCTAAACTTGTGATTGTCAGCATATACAAAGTGTTCTGTCAGAATGATACAGTGCTATGAAAAAGTATTTGCCCCCTTTCTAATTTTCTCTACTTTTGCATATTTCTGATACTGAATGTTATCAGATCTTCAACCAAAACCTAATATTAGATAAAGGGAACATAAGTGAACAAATAACAGAACATTTACATATTTATTTCATTTATTTCATAAACAAAGCTATGCAACACCCAAATCCCCTGTGTGAAAAAGTAATTGCCCCCTTACACTCAATAACTGGTTGTGCCACCTTTAGCTGCAATGACTCCAACCAAATGCTTCCTGTAGTTTCAAAGCATCCCCAAAGCAGCACACTACCACCACCATGCTTGACCTTTGGTATGATGTTCTTACTGTGGAATGCAGAGTTTGGTTTTCGCCAGGCATTACTGGAACCATGTCGTCCAAAAAGTTATACTTTTGAATAATCTGTCCATAGAACGTTCTTCCAAGAGTCTTGATGATCATCCAGGTGCTTTTTGGCAAACTTGAGTCAGCTTTTTGGACGAGATGGGTCCCATTATGCCTGGCGAAAACCAAACACTGCATTCCACAGTAAGAACATCATACCAAAGGTCAAGCATGGTGGTGGTGGTGTGTTGGTTTGGGGATGCTTTGCTGCCTCAGGACCTGGACGACTTGCCTTAATAGAAGGAACCATGAATTCTACTCTGTATCAGAGAATTCTACAGGAGAATGTCAGACCATCCGTCTGTGAGCTGAAGCTGAAGCGCAGCTGGGTCATGCAGCAAGACAATGATCCAAAACACACAATCAAGTCTACATGAAAATTGCTAAAAAGCAACAAATTGGAAGTTTGGGAATGGCCTAGTCAGAGTCCAGACCTATCCCAATTGAGATGTTGTGGCAGGACTTAAAACGAGCAGTTCATGCTTGAAAACCCACACGTCACTGAGTTAAAGCAGTTCTGCATGGAAGAGTGGGCCAAAATTCCTCCACAGCGACGTGAGAGACTGATCAACAACTACAGGAAGCATTTGGTTGGAGTCATTGCAGCTAAAGGTGGCACAACCAGTTATTGAGTGTAAGGGGGCAATTACTTTTTCACACAGGGGAATTGGGTGTTGCATAACTTTGTTTATGAAATACATGAAATAAATATGTAATTGTTGTGTTATTTGTTCACTTATGTTCCCTTTATCTAATATTAGGTTTTGGTTGAAGATCTGATAACATTCAGTATCACAAATATGCAAAAGTAGAGAAAATTAGAAAGGGGGCAAATACTTTTTCATAGCACTGTAGTTCCTAAACCAATTTACTGCCCCTTCACTGAGACCAATGTTTTCGGAGTCTAGCTAGCAACAATTCATGGTCAACTGAATCAAATGCATTTGATAAATCAACAAACAGAGAGGCACAGTGTTGCTTTTTATCAAGTGCACTTATGATGTCATTTGCCACTGCTATCGCTGCAGTTGTGGTGCTGTGCCCCGATCTAAAGCCAGACTGAACAATCAATGAAGAAGTTTTTTTAAACTGTGAGTTCACTAGGGATTCATATACTTTGGCCAGGATAGGGAGTTTGGAGATAGGACGATAGTTATTAGCATCTGAGGGATCTCCACCATTTAGCAGTGGGAGGACATTCGCTGATTTCCAAATGCTGGGGATGGAATTGGTCAAGAAAATGTGAGCCACAGGTTCAGTAATAATACCAGCTGTTATCTTTAAGAGGGATCCAGGTCGTCTGGACCTGCAGACGTTTTAGTGTCTATTGCCTTCAGTGCTTTATAGACCTCAGCATAAGAAAGAGGCTCAAAGTTAAAATGGTTAACATGAGGGCCTATTAGCCGGAATCCCGCTTAAGAGACAGGTTGAAGCCTGCTTGACAGAGATGCTAAGCTGCTAGCCATCAAGCTAACGAAGTTAGTACCAGATGAGTTTTGCAATGGAGCCCTCTTTGTCTGGAGAACTAAATGAATGGTTGAAGCGCTGTAGGAGCTGCATCTATTACGCTTTGTTTCGGGACAAACCGGATCACTCTGAGTTCCAATGCGGCAATTGTTTACTTGCCGAGGATTATAGGCTTGAGGTGGCTTCCTTGATCACGCAGGTCGCAGGTCACCAGCCTACGTAAGAAACTGGGGAAAACGCAGAGTGGAATGTTTACATTTTCTACGCCGGTGGCTGGACGGCTTTCGCGCTTGTTGGATGCATCGCCGCCTTGTCGTTTGTCGTTATCCAACTGGCCGGTGTTGCCCACCATCTGATAGATCCGTAGAAGGAGCACAGCATGAGGAGAAAGGCAATCAACGATGGTCGCATGTCACAAGCCGTGGAAACCGAAGACAGCGACCTCAGAGATAGTTACGCCGTCCTGGAGCCTGATTTTCCTGCACCTTCGTCGCTGGGGGTGCCTGTGTCTGCGGCTGCAGTGCCTACTACTACGATTTCGAAGTCGACGTCGGCAACCTTCCGTCCCTGCTCTGGATCGAGCGGGGCTTCTCCATCAGTCGGCCTGCATCCTGTGAAGCGTGGGAGTGGGCGGATTTCCTCGTCCTTCACACTGGCCGTGATTTTGGGCAGCTCCATGGTAAGAAATGTGTTCACCGTTCCTGGTGCAAAAACAATGTCCTGTCCCGGAACTTGAGTAAATGACATTACTAAGCTGCTCCCGAATGTACTAAGTCAGAACATGGAAATCGATTCTATCGTAGTCCATGTGCGTTTTAATGACATTATGAAGGGCAGCTCTGAATATCGTTTGGGTGTAGGGACTGATCAGAGCCTGAAGGTACGGAGGTGCCGTTCCCCTCACAGCTCCGTAGGCAAGCACCATGGTCTTGTAGCAGATGCAAGCTTCAACTGGAAGCCAGTGGAGTGTGCGGAGGAGCGGGGTGACGTGAGAGAACTTGGGAAGGTTGAACACCAGACGGGCTGCGGCATTCTGGATGAGTTGTAGGGCTTTAATGGCACAGGCAGGGAGCCCAGCCAACAGCGAGTTGCAGTAATCCAGACGGGAGATGACAAGTGCCTGGATTAGGACCTGTGCCGCTTCCTGTGTAAGGCAGGGTCGTACTCTCCGAATGTTGTAGAGCATGAACCTACAGGATCGGGTCACCGCCTTGATGTTAGCGAAGAACGACAGGGTGTTGTCCAGGGTCACGCCAAGGCTCTTCGCACTCTGGGATGAGGACACAACGGAGTTGTCAACCGTGATGGCGAGATCATGGAACGGGCAGTCCTTCCCCGGGAGGAAGAGCAGCTCCGTCTTGCCAAGGTTCAGCTTGAGGTGGTGATCCATCATCCATACTGATATGTCTGCCAGACATGCAGAGATGCGATTCGCCACCTGGTTATCAGAAGGGGAAAGGAGAAGATTAGTTGTGTGTCGTCTGCGCAGCAATGATAGGAGAGGCCATGTGAGGATATGACAGAGCCAAGTGACTTGGTGTATAGCGAGAATAGGAGAGGGCCTAGAACTGAGCCCTGGGGGACACCAGTGGTGAGAGCACGTGGTGCGGAGACAGCTTCTCGCCACGCCACTTGGTAGGAGCAACCGGTCAGGTAGGACGCAATCCAAGAGTGAGCCGCGCCGGAGATGCCCAGCTCGGAGAGGGTGGAGAGGAGGATCTGATGGTTCACAGTATCAAAGGTAGCAGACAGGTCTAGAAGGACAAGAACAGAGGAGAGAGAGTTAGCTTTAGCAGTGCGGAGAGCCTCCGTGACACAGAGAAGAGCAGTCTCAGTTGAATTACCATTCTTGAAACCTGACTGGTTTGGATCAAGAAGGTCATTCTGAGAGAGATAGCAAGAGAGTTGGCTAAAGACGGCACGCTCAATAGTTTTGGAGAGAAAAGAAAGAAGGGATACTGGTCTGTAGTTGTTGACATCCGAGGGATCGAGTGTTGGTTTTTTGAGAAGGAGTGCAACTCTCGCTCTCTTGAAGACGGAAGGGACATAGCCAGCGGTCAAGGATGAGTTGATCAGCGAGGTGAGGTAAGGCAGAAGGTCACCGGAGATTGTCTGGAGAAGAGAGGAGGGGATAGGGTCAAGCAGGCAGGTTGTTGGGCGGCCGGCCGTCACAAGTCGCAAGATTTTATCTGGAGAGAGAGGGGAGAAAGAAGTCAAAGCATAGGGTAGGGCAGTGTGAGCAGGACCAGCAGTGTCATTTGACTTAACAAACGAGGATCGGATGTCGTCAACCTTCTTTTCAAAATGGTTGACGAAGTCATCCACAGAGAGGGAGGAGGGGGGGGGGGGAGGGGGAGGAGGATTCAGCAGGGAGGAGAAGGTGGCAAAGAGCTTCCTAGGGTTAGAGGCAGATGCTTGGAATTTAGAGTGGTAGAAAGTGGCCTTAGCAGCAGAAACAGATGAAGAAAATGTAGAGAGGAGGGAGTGAAAAGATGCCAGGTCCGCAGGGAGTCTAGTTTTCCTCCATTTCCGCTCGGCTGCCCAGAGCCCTGTTCTGTGAGCTCGCAATGAGTCATCAAGCCACGGAGCTGGAGGGGGGGACCGAGCCGGCCAGGAGGATAGGGGACATAGAGAGTCAAAGGATGCAGAAAGGGAGGAGAGGAGGGTTGAGGAGGCAGAATCAGGAGATTGGAGGGAGAAGGATTGAGCAGAGGGAAGAGATGATAGGATGGAAGAATGCGACGGCGCATTACCATCTGAGTAGGGGCAGAGTGAGTAGTGTTGGAGGAGAGCGAGAGAGAAAAGGATACAAAGTAGTGGTCGGAGACATGGAGGGGAGTTGCAGTGAGATTAGTAGATGAACAGCATCTAGTAAAGATCAGGTCAAGCGTATTGCCTGCCTTGTGAGTAGGGGGGGACGGTGAGAGGGTGAGGTCAAAAGAGGAGAGGAGTGGAAAGAAGGAGGCAGAGAGAAATGAGTCAAAGGTAGACATAGGGAGGTTGAAGTCCCCCAGAACTGTGAGGGGTGAGCCATCCTCAGGAAAGTAACTTATCAAGGCGTCAAGCTCATTGATGAACTCTCCAAGGGAACCTGGAGGGCGATAAATGACAAGGATGTTAAGCTTAAATGGGCTAGTGACTGTGACAGCATGGAATTCAAATGAGGAGATAGACAGATGGTTAGTTAGTTAGCTAGAATATTTAGCATACTAGCTAGCCATTGCTTTCAGACAAAGACGAAACCCCTCCTTTCACGGCACGAACACACAGAGAGAGCCAAGCTAACGTTAACTAGTCACCCATGTCCCGAATTCCTTGAACGACTCTGGCTACCAATATGTAAAAACAAAACACAAATGTAGGTTATAACTTACCCCTAGCAGCTACTGTTAGCTAGCCAAGTGCAAAGCTAGCCACTGAATTGACTCAGCCAGTTCGCGTCTGTTCGCTAGGTCTTTCCAGCTATTGTTTACTAGTAGCTATCCAGGTAGCAACAAGCTAGCTAAATTTCAAGCACAGTAGCCACTTACTACCTAACGTTAACGGTTCAGACAATGAGGTTAGAAAACAGCTGAATGGTAGGCATTATTGTATGTAATTATTGTAGGCAGCCAGCTGGCGTAATTACAGGCACTCTCAGGCGTGAAACAACTATACCGTTGCTAATAGTTGCCAGTAGCTACCCGCCAGCTAGTCCAGGTGGTGGGTTAGCTAGCTAGCTTCGTGCTTCACCGGGCTCAGCCGAATACAATACTAACCTACAATAATTACATACAACAACCCACGATAACTACCTACAATACCTAACTACAATCTAAATACATAGTTTAAGCTTTACTCGACAAAGCCCAAACTATGTATAAAGCCAAGCTTACCCGACAACCTCCTCCTCTCCATAGCTCTCCACTGTAGATGGAATCATGACATTGAACGCTTTAGCAGGATTCTTGCTCTTCACAATTGGCTATGTGATTATTGCAGCTCAATGGGTGTAACTTTTGTTGACAATTTCGATACCTTTTGGAAACAAAACATGTTTTATAAGGAGGATGGGATCCACCCAAATCATTTGGGTTCCTGGATCCTTTCACAGCTTTATAAGGCTGCGTTGAGAATGACTTAGCAATGACCCAAGCCCAGCTCAGCTAATCCCTACCATTGTGACACAGAGTTGTCAAAATGCTTCAGCAAATGTACATTACACCTGGGGCGTCGGTAGACACAATATAAGTAACCTAATTTATGTCCCTCTAACTGCCCTGAATGCCTCTGCTGATCCTACAGCTATTGTATGCAGTAATCATGTGCCCAAGAACCAGACTTATACTGTTAGCACTGAGCCGGTGTGCCCAAGGAGGAAGGCCACTGTGTGCAGCTCACCCTGCACTAACATAAAGAACATGAGCACATCTACTGCTGCTAAGCTTCCCAGTAAAGCAATAAAAACAAGTAAGCATCCCAGAAGAAAAGTGCTCAAAATAGCCCACGTTAACACATGTAGCTTAAGAAACAAGGTTAATTAAATCAATAATTTGCTAGTAACAGATGACATTCATATTCTGACAATCTCTGAAACTCACTTCGATAATACCTTTGATGATACAGTGGTAGCAATACAAGGTTATAACATTTACAGAAAAGACAGAAATGCCAATGGGGCGGTGTTGCGGTCTATATTCAGAACCACATTCCTGTAAAGCTTAGAGAGGATCTCATGTTAAATACTGTTGAAGTAATATGGCTACAGGTTCACCTGCCTCACCTAAAGCCCATTCTGGTGGGAAGCTGCTATAGACCACCAAGTGCTGACAGTCAGTATTTGAATAACATGTGTGAAATGCTTGATAATGTATGTGATATCAATAGAGAGGTATACTTTCTGGGTGATTTAAATATTGACCTGCTTTCATCAGGCTGCCCACTAAAGAGAAAGCTTCAAACTGTAACTAGTGCCTGCAACCTGGTTCAGGTTATCAGTCAACCTACCAGGGTAGTTACAAACAGTACAGGAATTAAATCATCAACATGTATTGATCATATCTTTACTAATACTGCAGAGATTTGTTTGAAAGCAGTATACAAATTCATTAAATGTAGAGATCACAATATAGTAGCCATATCTAGGAAAACCAAAGTTCCAAAGGCTGGGCCTAATATTGTGTAGAAGAAGTCATACAATAGGTTTTGTAGTGATTCCTATGTTGTTGATGTAAAGAATATATGTTGGTCTGTGGTGTGTAATGAGGAGCAGACAGACACTGCATTTGACGCATTTATGAAATTGCTTATTCCAGTTACAAATAAGCATGCACCCATTAAGAAAATGACTATAAAAACAGTTAAATCCCCGTGGATTGATGAGGAATTAAAAAATTGTATGGTTGAGAGGGATGAGGCAAAAGGAAAGGCAAATAAGTCTGGTTGCACAACCGATTGGAAAACATATTGCAAGTTGAGAAATCATGTGACTAAACTGAATAAAAAGAAGAAGAAACAATACTATGAAACAAGGATAAATGACATAAAGAATGATAGTAAAAAGCTTTGGAGCACCTTCCAATTATATTTTTTGAAAAAAGGCAAACTCAGCTCCATGATTCATTGAATCAGATGGATCACTCATCACAAAACCAACTGATATTGCCAACTACTTTAATAATTGTTTCATTGGCAAGATTAGCAAACTTAGGCATGACATGCCAGCAACAATTGCTGACACTACACATCCAAGTATATCTGACCAAATTATGAAAGACAAGAATTGTAATTTTGAATTCTGTAAAGTGTGTGTGGAAGAGGTGTTGTCTATTAACAATGACAAGCCACCGGGGTCTGACAACTTGGATGGAAAATTACTGAGGATAATAGCTGACAAAATTGCCACTCCTATTTGCCATATTTTCAATTTAAGCCTACTAGAATGTATGTGCCCCAAGGCTTGGAGGGAAGCAAAAGTCATTCCGCTACCTAAGAATAGTAAAGCCCCCTTTACTGGCTCAAAGAGACAACCAATTAGCCTGTTACCAACCCTTAGTAAACTATTGGAAAAAATGGTGTTTGTCCAGATACAATGCTATTTTACAGTAAACAAATTGACAACAAACTTTCAGCATGCTTATAGAGAAGGACATTCAACAAGCACAGCACTTACACAAATGACTGATGATTGGCTGAGAGAAATTAATGATACAAATATTGTGGGGGCTGTTTTGTTAGACTTCAGTGCGGCTTTTGACATTATAGATCATAGTCTGCTGCTGGAAAAACGGATTTGTTATGGCTTTACACTCCCTGCTATAATGTGAATAAAGAGTTGTCTAACAGAACACAGAAGGTGTTCTTTAATGGAAGCCTCTCAAACTTAATCCAGGTAGAATCAGGAATTCCCCAGGGCAGCTGTTTAGGCCCCTTACTTTTTTCCATCTTTACTAATGTCATGCCACTGGCTTTGAGTAATGCCAGTGTGTCTATGTATGCGGATGACTCAACACTATACACGTCAGCTGCTAATGCAACTGAAATAACTGCAACACTTAACAAAGAGTTGCAGTTAGTTTCGGAATGGGTGGCAAGGAATAAGTTAGTCCTAAATATTTCCAAAACTAAAAGCATTATATTTGGGTCAAATCATTCACTAAACCCTAAACCTCAACTACATCTCGTAATGAATAATGCGGAAATTGAGCAAGTTGAGGTGACTAAACTGCTTGGAGTAACCCTGGATTGTAAACTGTCATGGTCAAAGCATATTGATACAACGGTAGCTAAGATGGGGAGAAGTATGTCCATAATTAAGCGCTGCTCTGCCTTCTTAACAACACTATCAACAAGGCAGGTTCTACAGGTCCTAGTTTTGTCGCACCTAGACTACTGTTCAGTAGTGTGGTCAGGTGCCACAAGGAGGGACTTGGGAAAATTGCAGTTAAAAGTACATGGAGAGCTAACATCAATGACATGCATGTTAGTCTCTCCTGGCTTAGAGTGGAAGAGAGATTGACTCCATCACTATTTGTTTTTTAATGAGGTGTAGACAAGCTAAATGTACCGAGCTGTCTGTTTGGAATGCTGGCACACAGCTCGGACACTCATGCATACCCCACGAGACATGCCACCAGAGGTCTCTTCACAGTCCCCAAGTCCAGAACAGACTACGGGAAACGCACAGTACTACATAGAGCCATGACTACATGGAACTCTATTCCACATCATGTAACTCAGTCAAGTAGTAAAATCAGATTTAAAAAACTGATAAAACTACATTTACATTTTAGTCATTTAGCAGACACTCTTATCCAGAGCGACTTACAGTTAGTGAATACATATTTTTTTATACTGGCCCCCCGTGGGAATCGAACCCACAACCCTGGCATTGCAAACGCCATGCTCTATCAACTGAGCTACATCCCTGCCGGCCATTCCCTCCCCTACCCTGGACGAATTGTGCGCCGCCCATGAGTCTCCCGGTCGCGGCCGGCTGCGACAGAGCCTGGATTTGAACCAGGATCTCTAGTGGCACAGTTAGCACTGCGATGCAGTGCCTTAGACCACTGCGCCACACTTTATCTAACAGGCACACACACAGCATTTGCAAACAAATGCTAACACATGCACTCTACACACACACATTTTAATATTGTACATTTTGTATTATAAATACAGTTGAAGTCGGAAGTTTACATACACTTAGGTTGGAGTCATTAAAACTTGTTTTTCAACCACTCCACAAATTTCTTGTTAACAAACTATAGTTTTGGCAAGTCGGTTAGGACATCTACTTTGTGCATGACACAAGTAACCTTTCCAACAATTGTTTCCAGACAGATTATTTCACTTATAACTCACTGTATCACAATTCCAGTGGGTCAGAAGTTTACATACACTAAGTTGACTGTGCCTTGGAAGTGTACCTGTGGATGTATTTCAAGGCCTATCTTCAAATTCAGTGCCTCTTTGCTTGACATCATGGGAAAATCAAAAGAAATCAGCCAAGACCTACGAAAAGAAATGGTAGACCTCCACAAGTCTGGTTCATCCTTGGGAGCAATTTCCAAACGCCTGAAGGTACCACGTTCATCTGTACAAACAATAGTACGCAAGTATAAACACCATGGGACCACGCAGCCGTCATACCGCTCAGGAAGGAGACGCGTTCTGTCTCCTAGAGATGAACGTACTTTGGTGCGAAAAGTGCAAATCAATCCCAGAACAACAGCAAACAACCTTGTGAAGATGCTGGAGGAAACAGGTACAAAAGTATCTATATCCACAGTAAAACAAAATAATCTGAAAGGCCGCTCAGCAAGGAAGAAGCCACTGCTCCAAAACCGCCATAAAAAAGCCAGACTACGGTTTGCAACTGCACATGGGGACAAAGATCGTACTTTTTAGAGAAATGTCCTCTGGCCTGATTAAACAAAAAATAGAACTGGTTTGGCCATAATGACCATCGTTATGTTTGGAGGAAAAAGGGGGACTCTTGCAAGCCAAAGAACACCATCCCAACCGTGAAGCACGGGGGTGCAGCATCATGCTGTGGGGGTGCTTTGCTGCAGGAGGGACTGGTGCACTTCACAAAATAGATGGCATCATGAGGAAGGACAATTATGTGGATATATTGAAGCAACATCTCAAGACATCAGTCAGGAAGTTAAAGCTTGGTCGCTAATGGGTCTTCCAAATGGACAATGACCCCAAGCATACTTCCAAAGTTGTGGCAAAATGGCTTAAGGACAACAAAGACAAGGTATTGGAGTGGCCATCACAAAGCCCTGACCTCAATCCTATAGAAAATGTGGGCAGAACTGAAAAAGCGTGTGCGAGCAAGGAGGCCTACAAACCTGACTCAGTTACACCAGCTCTGTCAGGAGGAATGGGCCAAAATTCACCCAACTTATTGTGGGAAGCTTGTGGAAGGCTACCCGAAACGTTTGACCCAAGTTAAACAATTTAAAGGCAATGCTACCACATACTAATTGAGTGTATGTAAACTTCTGACCCACTGGGAATGTAATGAAATAAATAAAAGCTGAAATAAATCATTCTCTCTACTATTATTCTGACATTTCACATTCTTAAAATAAAGTGGTGATCCTAACTGACCTAAGACAGGGACTTTTTACTAGGATTAAATGTCAGGAATTGTGAAAAACTGAGTTTAAATGTATTTGGCTAAGGTGTATGTAAACTTCCGACTTCAACTGTATGTTATGGTAGAGTAGTGTGTAATAATGTGCTGTGTTATGTATTGTTTTATTGTTTGTAAATTGTGGTTGGACCGCAGGAAGCCGCTAATGGGGATCCGTAATAAATACAATTACAAATACAAATATCATAGTTTATTGTAACAGAGCTTACATTACAGGCCTGGGCCCCACCATTATCAAAAACTGAACCAGCAGATATGAAGTGCTTGTTAAAACCCCCTACAATATCAGCTTTATCCTTCACTTCATTAGAATCCATCATTAAATTGAAGACCAGAGGATACATTAGAACCTGACACTGATTTGATTAGCTTCCAGAACTTGGTAGGGTTGTTTAGGTTCTCTGTGACTGTATTTCGACAGAAATCTGATTTGGACTTCCTGATCAACCCTGTACATTTTGTTTCTTAGCGCTCTGAAGGAGGCCCAGTCAACAGGAGCATTTGTATGTCAAGCTTGAGCCCAAGATACATTTCTCTTTCTAATTAATTCTGCCAAGTTATCTGAAAACCAGGGATTGTCCCTTCCACTGATTCTAAATTTCTTTACATGGGCATGCTCATCACAAATGGACACAAATTTCATATAAAAAGAGTCCCTGGCAGTGTCAACATCCGGGAATCAGTCTTACTCTGTCAACATTATGGTACAGATCATGTAAGAACGCTTGGCTCATCAAACTGTCTAAAATGTATTTTAAAAATATAACATGGATTGGCTTTGGTCATTTTTGTATTTCTAACACAAGCAATTGCACAGTGATCACTGACATCATTACAGAATATCCCAGTCGATGTGTGTATTTGTCAGGGGTATTCGATAGAAGAATGTCCAATAGCGTTGATTTGTGAGGTGCTCTGGGATTCGGTCTTGTAGGCGCATTCATTAATTGCGTAAGATTCAGAGAGTCACACAGTTCTATAAAAGAGTCAGATACAGATGTAAGCATGTCCCAGTTGAAATCTCCTAAAAGAATGAATTCAGAGTCATTTAGCTTGTGCAGGACATCAGAAAGAGAGTTAAGTGCGTCTCCCGAAGCCGAGGGCGGTCTGTAGCAGTCGACTACAGTGATGTGGGAGTCCTTATATGTTCACTTTAACCGCAAGCAATTCAAAATGTTTGGCTTTAGAAATCAAGAGAATTTCAGAGGCGTTAAACTTGGATTTCACATAAATTGCAACCCCTCCTCCTTTACTCATCCGATCCGTTCTAAAAACCGTGTACCTATCAATAGAAATCAAAGTTATTTGACACAGATTTCTTTAGCCAAGTTTCTGATAAAACCATTATGTCTGCATTTGTCGTATTGGCCCATATTCTAATCAAGTCTATGTTTGGAAATAGACTTCTGACATTAACATGCAAGAGGCCAAAACATTCTCTGTTTTTAAAATCATAGGGAGTCTGTAGAGATTGCATGGTATCTACCGGCCCAGGGTTTGGTCGCACCATTGTCACTAAAACGAGTCTTTCGACAAAGAAAAAAAAGTCATTAAAGAGTTTGAGATTTTGGAAGTATTCCATCAAGTGTAGGCCCACTTGCGTTTTGAGAATGGCACAAATGCAATTGCAGAGAGAGACCAAGTTCCTGGTGGTATTGACATGATGGTCTCGTCGGAGTGTTTTCGCAAATCGTAGGGCATAAGGCGAAGATAATTCACTCACCCATGGATCATTCAGCCTATTTAATCCAGGATGGCGTTGAGTAAAGAGCAGGCACAGTAACAGATACATAATGTCGTTTTTTACTGGTCTTTCAGGTGTCCAACGACCAGTAGACGTTGTGTAGAACGACGTAGATTTTCCCACGGTGCATCAGCTTTTCCAATCTGGCAACCGATTCTCCACTTTTAGCCTTCAGTGCGCACCTGCGCTCCCATACCAGGCCTTGCGCGCAGACAGATGCTCCTGACTCGGCGCAACCGAGTTAGAAAAAGAAAAGGCCTTTTCATATAGAAATATTTGTACAAACAAATTTAGTAAAATAGTTGTTATATACAGCATCTAACTTCACATCAAAAGTGTTTGGTTCTGTAGACAGGATTAGGGTCATTAAAACATAAAAACTCAGATCTCAAGGATCAGACATACAAACGGACAGACTGACTGGCTGCCATCTTGGATTGCACAAATAGGCTCAGTTGGTAGAGCATGGTCCTCTGTAGCTCAGTTGGTAGCGCATGGCGCTTACAACGCCAGGATAGTGGGTTCGATTCCCATGATCACCCACACTTAAAATATATGCACGCATGACTGTAAGTCGCTTTGGGGAAAAAAAGCGTCTGCTACATGGAACATGCTCTTTCCTTGACATGGACTGACCAGGTGAAATCTATTAACCCTTTTTGATGTCACTTGTTAAATCCACTTCAATCAGTGTAGATGAAGGGGAGGAGACAGGTTAAAGAAAACAATTCAAGCCTTGAGATAATTGAGACATGGATTGTGTATTACATTTACGTCATTTAGCAGACGCTCTTATCCAGAGCGACTTACAGTTAGTGAATACATATATATATTTTTATACTGGCCCCCCGTGGGAATCGAACCCACAACCCTGGCATTGCAAACGCCATGCTCTATCAACTGAGCTACATCCCTGCCGGCCATTCCCTCCCCTACCCTGGACCAATTGTGCACCGCCCATGAGTCTCCCGGTCGCGGCTGGCTGCAACAGAGCCTGGATTTGAACCAGGATATCTAGTGGCACAGTTAGCACTGCAATGCAGTGCCTTAGACCACTGCGCCACTCAGGATAATGGATTGAAGTGCCTTTGGGTATGGTAATAGGTGCCAAGCGCACCGGTTTGTGTCAAGAACTGCAACGCTGCTGGGTTTTTCACGCTCAACAGTTTCCCATGTGTATCAAGAATGGTCCACCACCCAAAGGACATCCAGCCAACTTGACACAACTGTGGGAAGCATTGGAGTCAACATGGGCCAGCATCCCTGTGGAACGCTTTCGACATCTTGTAGGCTGTTTTGAGGGAAAAAGGTGGGGGTGTAACTCAATATTAGGAAAGTGTTCCTAATGTTTGGTATACTCAGTGTATGCATATACAGCTCTGGAAAAAATTAAGAGACCACTGCACATTTTTCTTAAATCAGCATCTCTACATGTATGACAGCCATTCTATTCCGGTGTCTGTTGAATTCCAACACAGGCACACCTCATTCTACTGAATTAGGTACTGATTAGGTGATCACATTAACCAAATCTTATTTAATGAGGAAAAGTATAAAAGCCACTGCTGTGGTCATTACTATCCTCTTGCAATAGGACCAGCTGGATGGCAAAAACAGTGCTAATAGTACCTCAAAAGTAATATTAATTTAAAAAAATACTATTTACCATGCCAAAAGAGTTGAAAAGGAAAGTTTTGAGTGAGGAAAAGAAGTGTTCAATTCTGGCTTTACTGGCAGAGGGATACAGTGAGCGTCAGGTTGCTTCCATCCTTAAAATTTCAAAGACGGCGGTTCATAAGAACAAGGTCAAGCAGCAGACATTGAGGACAACAAAGCTACAGACCGGCAGAGGGTGAAAATGACTCTCTACTGACCGGGATGACCGCCAACTCATTCGAATGTCACTCAACAACCGTAGGATGACATCAACTGACCTACAAAAATAATGACAAACGGCAGCTGGGGTGAAGTGCACGGCGAGGACGGTTCGAAACAGGCTCCTAGGGGCAGGGCTGAAGTCGTGCAAAGCTAGAAAAAAGCCCTTCATCAATGAGAAGCAAAGAAGAGCCAGGCTGAGGTTTGCAAAAGACCATAAGGATTGGACCGTAGAGGACTGGAATAAGGTCATCTTCTCTGATGAGTCCAATTTTCAGCTTTGCCCAACACCTGGTCATCTAATGGTTAGACGGAGACCTGGAGAGGCCTACAAGCCACAGTGTCTCGCACCCACTGTGACATTTGGTGGAGGATCAGGGGGTGCTTCAGCAAAGCTGAAATCGGGCAGATTTGTCTTTGTGAAGGACGCATGAATCAAGCCACGTACAAGGTTGTCCTGCCAGGAGTGGCATAAAGTCCCCCAACATCAATGTGAAAGACTGGTGGAGAGCATGCCAAGACGCATGAAAGCTGTGATTGAAAATCAGGGTTATTCCACCAAATATTGATTTCTGAACTCTTCCTAAGTTAAAACATTATTATTGTGTTGTTTAAAAATGAACATGAACTTATTTTCTTTGCATTATTCGAAGTCTGACAACACTGCATCTTTTTTGTTATTTTGACCAGTTGTCATTTTCTGCAAATAAATGCTCTAAATGACAATATTTTTATTTGGAATTTGGGAGAAATGTTGTCAGTAGTTTATAGAATAAAACAAAAATGATATTTTTACCCAAACACATACCTATAAATAGTAAAACCAAAGAAACTGATCATTTTGCAGTGGTCTCTTAATTTTTTCCAGAGCTGTATATAAAATTGGTGGGTGAAATGAGTTTTGGTATGTAGACTACTGCAAAAAGACGGATACATCTCTCAGGATTTCCATAGGCTAGACCAGTGAGATGTTAACAAACTACACATTTGTATTGGATTAATGTTGCCAACGATCAAATTCATGATGGATTGCTGTGCTATCTGACATTTCTTTGTGACATTTTTATTTTCTGATTTCAGGAGATATGACCAAAATCAGCAGAAGAGCCATACCTAGTAAGTGCTTTTTAAGTAAATCTCTTCTCATTTTACTGACTGTGTTTTCTGAAACGCACCATAACATTACTGTTCCCACCCCAGATTTCAGTCCTACGTCACCTATATGAATCCAGCTGACCAAAAATGTGTACCATATTCTAATACTAGGACGCTTTTCAATAACTAACCCACATAGCGAACATAACATAACTGTTTAATATTAATAAAGGGAGAATCCTGTGAATTGACCTACTGTATTTTGGGTGTAGTGTTTACAATGTGTCCTCTTCTCTCTTTGTGAGGCAGTGAATGAAACCAGAATCCACAGTCTCAGTGGCTTTAGAATGCCTCCTCTACAAGAAACAGTAAATGTCAAACTGTATGTATATAGGCCCACATACTGTATGCTTTTGTTGTACCACAGAGCTTCAAACCCCAGGAAAGACTGCTGACCACCATTAACCTGAGGAGTAATACACAGCATAATCTTGATGTCCAGCTTTCTCACGGTCATTCCAATAGCCAAGTGAATAAGACTTGGAACACAAGACTAAACAGAGCCCAACCCTATAGAATGTGTGTGGTTGCTAAATGATGGGAGAATATGTACCCAAGATTTTCAATCAATATTGCTGTGTACAACTTTTATCAGTTGTTTGGTTAATGCCTAAAGATAAAGTGTTGAGGGAAAACAGTGTTTCCCAAACCTCTCCTCCAGTACCCCAACCAGTCCAAACCTCTCCTCCAGTACCCCAACCAGTCCAGACCTCTCCTCCAGTACCCCAACCAGTCTAAACCTCTCCTCCAGTTCCCCAGCCAGTCTAAACCTCTCCTCCAGTTCCCCAGCCAGTCTAAACCTCTCCTCCAGTACCCCAGCCAGTCTAAACCTATCCTCCAGTTCCCCAGCCAGTCTAAACCTCTCCTCCAGTACCCCAACCAGTCTAAACCTCTCCTCCAGTACCCCAGCCAGTCTAAACCTCTCCTCCAGTTCCCCAGCCAGTCTAAACCTCTCCTCCAGTTCCCCAGCCAGTCTAAACCTCTCCTCCAGTTCCCCAGCCAGTCTAAACCTCTCCTCCAGTACCCCAGCCAGTCTAAACCTATCCTCCAGTTCCCCAGCCAGTCTAAACCTCTCCTCCAGTTCCCCAGCCAGTCTAAACCTCTCCTCCAGTTCCCCAGCCAGTCTAAACCTCTCCTCCAGTTCCCCAGCCAGTCTAAACCTCTCCTCCAGTAACCCAGCCAGTCTAAACCTCTACTCCAGTTCCCCAGCCAGGCTAAACCTCTCCTCCAGTTCCCCAGCCAGTCTAAACCTCTCCTCCAGTACCCCAGCCAGTCTAAACCTCTCCTCCAGTTCCCCAGCCAGTCCAGACCTCTCCTCCAGTTCCCCAGCCAGTCTAAACCTCTCCTCCAGTACCCCAGCCAGTCTAAACCTCTCCTCCAGTACCCCAGCCAGTCCAAACCTCTCCTCCAGTTCCCCAGCCAGTCTAAACCTCTCCTCCAGTTCCCCAGCCAGTCTAAACCTCTCCTCCAGTTCCCCAGCCAGTCTAAACCTCTCCTCCAGTTCCCCAGCCAGTCCAAACCTCTCCTCCAGTACCCCAACCAGTCTAAACCTCTCCTCCAGTACCCCAACCAGTCTAAACCTCTCCTCCAGTTCCCCAGCCAGTCTAAACCTCTCCTCCAGTTCCCCAGCCAGTCTAAACCTCTCCTCCAGTTCCCCAGCCAGTCTAAACCTCTCCTCCAGTACCCCAGCCAGTCTAAACCTCTCCTCCAGTTCCCCAGCCAGTCCAGACCTCTCCTCCAGTTCCCCAGCCAGTCTAAACCTATCCTCCAGTGCCCCCAGCAAGTTCTACTTGTTTGATGTATTCCAGAACTTGCACACAGAGGTTTAGGAAACAGGGACATTAACATAGTAAAGCCTGCCATCTTGTTAACAATTATATTGAGTGGGGGAGTGTGGGGGGGGGGGGGGGGGGGAGACAGCATTTGGAAGATACTTTGTAGTTTCATTCTCAACACGAAAACCCCCAAATATCACACACACAGGAATGTATAAACCCTCTGTACATATTTCTATGTCTACTCCTTAGCTGGTTTAGCTAGCTACACGGTCTTAACAGGCTTCCTGTTGCGTTTTCAAGCTGTCTCAGATTACAGGAAAATAGATGTAGTAGAGACAGAGTACAGTACTATGGAGGGCCAAGAACCTCCTTTCAACAAATCATTTGACCAGTCTCTCTCTTCTCTCCTCTCTCTTCTCTCCCCTCTCTCTCTCTCTCTTCTCTCCTCTCTCTCTCTCTCTCTCTCTTCTCTCTCTCTCTCTCTCTCTCTCTCTCTCTCTCTCTCTCTCTCTCTCTCTCTCTTTTTCCAGCCAATGGCACGACGACGACGACTGCCATGAAGACGACACATTCCCAAGGTAGGCAATGTGCTGCTGGGCTCCCGCCAACTCTCACCACATCCACCACACCTTCTGTCTGTCTGAGACACCCATGTTCAACAAATACATGTCCACATCCAACGCATGAATGACAAATGATCTAACTTAGAGAGAGAGAGAGGAGCACCCTGGGCACACCGCAACATGGTCACTTCCCTTTGCTCTCAATTTACCTAATCCACCTCAATTACACTCTCTTGCTCTCTCCCTCTCTCGCTCTTTCTCCCTCTCTCTCTCTCTCTTTCTCTCCCTTCCTCTCCCTTCCTCTCTCTTTCTCTCTGTCTCTCTCTCTCTTCTCTCTCTCTCTCTTTCTCTCCCTTCCTCTCCCTTCCTCTCTCTTTCTCTCTGTCTCTCTCTCTCTTCTCTCTCTCTCTCTCTCTCTCTGTCTCTTTCTCTCCCTTCCTCTCCCTTCCTCTCTCTTTCTCTCTGTCTCTCTCTCTCTTTCTCTCTCTCTCTCTCTCTCTCTTTCTCTCCCTTCCTCTCCCTTCCTCTCCCTTCCTCTCTCTTTCTCTCTCTCTCTGTCTCTCTCTCTTCTCTCTCTCTCTCTCTCTCTCTCTTTCTCTCCCTTCCTCTCCCTTCCTCTCTCTGTCTCTCTGTCTCTCTCTCTCTCTCTCTCTCTCTCTCTCTCTCTCTCTCTCTCTGTCTCTCTCTCTCTCACCATCACACGCTAGTCAGTGGAGTCATGTGGCTTGTTTAGTCTTATTCTGTTCCTTAAAGTGGACAGTGGAAGGGATTAGACGAGCTATTCCAAAAGGATTATTGTCGCTATTAACTGTCATTATATGATAGTTCTATTTCCAGACGGTAACACACACAAGTTATAATGTCCCACAGACAGTGGGCCTGTTATGTGCTTTTCCAGACTTAAATTCTGTTCCATGTTGTGTGGCACGAGTATAATACAGGAAGAAAGCGTACAGTTTCTAGCTAGTAGTCAAAGCCAGTAAAAGGATGGGGATTGAATGGGTTTGGTGGGGGATTTTCTTCACTTACAGTGACAAATAAGAAACAAGATCTAGATACAGCCTCCCGACAGGATACTATGACATCATCACACACTTAGTCACATTCATGACATCAGCATCGGAGTGAGAGGGTAGTCAGTGGTCCTGATTGTTGATACCTCTGACCATGTTGTATTTGTCTCTGCAGTGGGTCTGCTGACATTCTATTGTCTCTCCTCTGTAGTGGGTCTGGTGACATTCTATTGTCTCTCCTCTGTAGTGGGTCTGGTGACATTCTATTGTCTCTCCTCTGTAGTGGGTCTGGTGACATTCTATTGTCTCTCCTCTGTAGTGGGTCTGGTGACATTCTATTGTCTCTCCTCTGTAGTGGGTCTGGTGACATTCTATTGTCTCTCCTCTGCAGTGGGTCTGGTGACATTCTATTGTCTCTCCTCTGCAGTGGGTCTGGTGACATTCTATTGTCTCTCCTCTGTAGTGGGTCTGGTGACATTCTATTGTCTCTCCTCTGTAGTGGGTCTGGTGACATTCTATTGTCTCTCCTCTGCAGTGGGTCTGGTGACATTCTATTGTCTCTCCTCTGCAGTGGGTCTGGTGACATTCTATTGTCTCTCCTCTGCAGTGGGTCTGGTGACATTCTATTGTCTCTCCTCTGCAGTGGGTCTGGTGACATTCTATTGTCTCTCCTCTGTAGTGGGTCTGGTGACATTCTATTGTCTCTCCTCTGTAGTGGGTCTGGTGACATTCTATTGTCTCTCCTCTGCAGTGGGTCTGGTGACATTCTATTGTCTCTCCTCTGTAGTGGGTCTGGTGACATTCTATTGTCTCTCCTCTGTAGTGGGTCTGGTGACATTCTATTGTCTCTCCTCTGTAGTGGGTCTGGTGACATTCTATTGTCTCTCCTCTGTAGTGGTTCTGGTGACATTCTATTGTCTCTCCTCTGTAGTGGGTCTGGTGACATTCTATTGTCTCTCCTCTGCAGTGGGTCTGGTGACATTCTATTGTCTCTCCTCTGTAGTGGGTCTGGTGACATTCTATTGTCTCTCCTCTGTAGTGGGTCTGGTGACATTCTATTGTCTCTCTATATCTCTCTATACCGTGTATCTTTTGGATCCTCCTTCCCTCTCCTCTGCAGTGCGTCTGGTGAATGGGCGTAACCTGTGTGAGGGGCGTGTGGAGGTGTGGCACAACGGGACGTGGGGTACGGTGTGTGATGACGACTGGGACACGGTAGATGCCAACGTGGTGTGTCGGCAGCTGGACTGTGGTCTGGCCGTGGCGGTGGGCAGCATCTCAGAGTACGGCCAGGGCTCGGGGCCCATCCTGCTGGACAACGTAGACTGTAAAGGAGGGGAGACAGACCTGGGACAGTGTGGCAGTCTGGGCTGGGGCATCCATAACTGTTACCACTACGAGGATGTATCGGTCACATGCAGAGGTAAGGCTCATTGAGATATAATTACAGTGCCTTGCAAAAGTATTCATCCCCCTTAGCGTTTTTCCTATTTTGTTGCATTACAACCTGTAATTTAAATTGATATTTATTTGGATTTCATGTAATGGACATACACAAAATAGTCCAAATTGGTGAAGTGAAAATTCTAAAAAATAAATAACGGAAAAGTTGTGCGTGCCTATGTATTCACACCCTTTGCTATGAAGCCCCTAAATAAGATCTGGTGCAACCAATTACCTTCAGAAGTCACATAATTCGTTAAATAAAGTCCACCTGTGTGCAATCTAAGTGTCACATGATCTGTCACATGATCTCAGTATATATACACCTGTTCTGAAAGGCCCCAGAGTCTGCAACACCACTAAGCAAGGGGCACCACCAAGCAAGTGGCACCATGAAGACCAAGGAGCTCTCCAAACAGGTCAGGGACAAAGTTGTGGAGAAGTACAGATCAGGGTTGGGTTATACAAAAAATATCAGAAACTTTGAACATCCCACGGAACACCATTAAATCCATTATTAACATTCTTAAAGACTATGGCACCACAACAAACCTGCCAAGAGCGGGCCGCCCACTTATGGACCAGGCAAGGAGGGCATTAATCAGAGAGGCAACAAAGAGACCAAAGATAACCCTGAAGGAGCTGCGAAGCTCCAGGACCACTTTAAGCCATACACTCCACAGAGCTGGGATTTACGGAAGAGTGGCCAGAAAAAAGCCATTGCTTAAAGAAAAAAATAAGCAAACACATTTTGTGTTCACCAAAAGCCATGTGGGAGTACCAGAAGGTACTCTGGTCAGATGAGACTAAAATTGAGCTTTTTGGCCATCAAGGAAAACGCTATGTCTGGCGCAAACCCAACACCTCTCATCACCCCGAGAACACCATCCCCACAGTGAAGCATGGTGGTGGCAGCATCATGCTGTGGGGATATTTTTAATCGGCAGGGACTGGGAAACTGGTCAGAATTGAAGGAATGATGGATGCCGCTAAATACAGGGAAATTCTTGAGGGAAACCTGTTTCAGTCTTCCAGAGATTTGAGACTGAGATGGAGGTTCACCTTCCAGCAGGACAATGACCCTAAGCATACTGCTAAAGCAACACTCGAGGGGTTTAAGGGGAAACATTTAAATGTCTTGGAATGTTCTAGTCAAAGCCCAGACCTCAATCCGGACTCCTGAGTGGTGCAGTGGTCTAAGGCACTGCATCGCAGTGCTAGCTGTGCCACTAGAGATCCTGGTTCGAATCCAGGCTCTGTCGTAGCCGGCCGCGACCGGGAGACCCATGGGGCGGCGCACAATTGGCCCAGCGTAGGGGAGGGAATGGCCGGCAGGGATGTAGCTCAGTTGGTTGAGCATGGTGTTTGCAACGCCAGGGTTGTGGGTTTGATTCCCACAGGGGGCCAGTATGAAAAAATATATATATAATAATAATGTATGCACTCACTAACTGTAAGTCGCTCTGGATAAGAGCGTCTGCTAAATGACAACAAAAAAAATCCTATTGAGAATGTGGTATGACATAAAGATTACTGTACACCAGCAGAACCCATCCAACTTGAAGGAGCTGGAGCAGCCTTGAAGAATGGGCTAAAATCCCAGTGGCTAGATGTGCCAAGCTTATAGAGACATACCCCAAGAGACTTGCAGCTGTAATTGCTGCAAAAGGTGGCTCTACAAAGTATTGACTTTGGAGGTGTGAATAGTTATGCACGCTCAAGTTCTGTTTTTTTGTCTTATTTCTTGTTTGTTTCACAATCAAAAATATTTTGCATCTTCAAAGTGGTAGGCATGTTGTGTAAATCAAATGATACAAACCCCCCCAAAAAAATCCATTTTAATTCCAGGTTGTAAGGCAACAAAATAGAAAAAATGCCAAGGGGGGTGAATACTTTCGCAAGCCACTGTATAATACTCTAGTGCAGGGCTATTCAACTCTTACCCTACGAGGTCCAGAGCCTGCTGGTTTTCTGTTCTACCTGATAATTAATTGCACCCACCTGGTGTCTCAGGTCTAAATCAGTCCATGATTAGAGGGGAACCATGAAAAAACGCAGTGGAACTGGCTTCGAGGTCCAGAGTTGAGTTGGAGGGCTTTAGTGTATTACTGTTGTAATAATGTTTTCTATAGGAAGGGTCTTTACAATTTATAAAGAGCTCATGTGATGTCAATGAGTGAGTTAAAAGGACACATCCCTGGTGACTGATTAGAGAATCCATTCTCACTAATAAAAATAATGTATTCCTTTATTCCCTCCTTCTCATCTCTCCTTAGTTCCATCAGTGGTGGTGTCACGGGGCCTTGGCGAGGCCACCACTTCATCTAGGAGAAGCTCCGGTTTAAGTAAGTGATCCATTTATTTATTTGTCTCTAATTTCAGTCAAATGCACTAAAAAAAATATGTAAATAAAATAGTTTTCAAGAAGGGTTCGTTTTTATTCACTATTAAACTGCTTTAAGGGAGAGGGTGAAGAATCAACCTATAAAGTCGGGTTGCCTCAGCCACAGTCAGGTATGTAGAACTGTAGAACTCAAAGTCATTTCTAGCTCAGTCAAAAGTTCCTTGTGAAAAGATACAACAGATAGTCACTGTAAATTATTATAGAAAGTTCCGGGTCTTTTGTTGCTGTCTATCTTTTATCTATACCCCTAACTCCCAAGTGGGTCACAGGACATCATTCCCGGCTCCTTCTTTGAGAGAACCTGACGTATCCGCCTGGTTCTCCACACATAGACATGTATACCACTGGGAATGGTGTTGAGGCTACGTGGAATCCTTAGGTTGCTGACTCTTTCGGGAGGGGGATATTGAAGTTGAAGCCTAAAGGATACATTGTCTATTTTAATAGTGTTTATCTTCAAACCCCCTCCACGGGACGACACCATCTGTGTTCGCTCACTGTAGCCTTTCTTCTTTTCACCTCAACGCAGTTTTCTCTGAAAACGTTTCAGTGCTTCGGTTTTCTATATAAAACGACTATGGAACAACAGGCTTCATTGAAACACTGGACAAAACACAGTCAGAGAGACTGAATTCACCAACTGAAAACGAATGGTCCTCTGTAGCTCAATTGGTAGAGCATGGCGCTTGTAACGCCAGGGTAGTGGGTTCGATCCCCGGGACCACCCATACGTAAAAAGGTATGTGCACATGACTGTAAGTCGCTTTGGATAAAAGCGTCTGCTGAATGGCATATTATTATAATGAATACGCATGTGATCAACAAGTTTGAACAGCCCATAGGGCAGGAGTCTATATCCTGATTCTGTAGTGTGAGGCTGCTTGATATACAAGATGCTAGTCTATCGTAGGGCCTTAACCTCAATCCATCTGCCAAACAGAGAATTCGGCTATCATTTTTAGAGTCCTTTGTACGTCTCGACTGGGGATTGAACCCCCCACCTTGCGATCTTAAGGCAGACACTCCAACCTCAACGCCACTAAGTCGGTGGTGTGCTCACTACAGTGTTTATTTAAACGTCTACATAGAAGACAACACGCACACAAGAGCCCAATAAATCTAGCCTGGAATCCAAACTAAATAGTCTGCGTTTACACAGGCAGCCCAATTCTGATCTTTTCCCACTAATATTGGTCTTTTGACCAATCAGATCAGCTCTTTTGCCAATAATTGGGCAAAATATCAGTATTGGGCTGCCTGTGTAAATGCAGCCGTAATGAAACAGAGTGATATTCAGATAAGGATTTTAAGCCACTATTTTTTTTTATTTAACCTTTATTTATCCAGGTAGTGTCATTGAGATACAATCAGTTTTTCAATAGAGACCTGGACCAACCATATACATAGACAGCTTTACACCACTCCAGCCGACGCTTGGCATTGTGCATGGTGATCTTAGGCTTGTGTGCGGCTGCTCGGCCATGGAAACCCATTTCATGAAGCTCCCGACAAACAGTTATTTGTGCTGATGTTGCTTCCAGAGGCAGTTTGAAACTCAGTAGTGAATGTTGCAACTGAAGACAGATGATTTTTACACGCTACGCGCTTCAGCACTCGGTGGTCCCATTCTGTGAGCTTGTGTGGCCTACCACTTCGCGGCTGAGCCCTTGTTGCTCCTAGACGTTTCCTCTTCACAATAAACAGCACTTACAGTTGACCGGGGCAGCTCGAGCAGGGCAGAAATTTGACGAACTGACTTGTTGGAAAGGTGGCATCCTATGACGGTGCCACGTTGAAAGTCACTGAGCTCTTCAGTAAGGCATTTCTACTGCCACTGTTTGTCTATGGAGATTGCATGGCTGTGTGCTCGATTTTATACACCTGTCAGCAACGGGTGTGGCTGAAATAGCCGAATCCACTAATTTGAAGGGGTGCCCACATACTTTTGCATATATAGTGTACATGGAATGCTGATGAATCCCACCCTCCCCTATATTTTAGGAGATGGTACGATCCGGTTAGTTGGTGGACTGGACTACTGCCAGGGACGGGTGGAGGTCTTCTACCAGGGCAGCTGGGGGACGGTGTGTGATGACGACTGGGGCATGAGAGACGCAGGGGTGGTGTGCCAGCAGATAGGCTGTGGCCACGCCGTTTCCTCCACCACCAACGCCTACTTTGGTTACGGCACAGGCCTGATTCTACTGGACAACGTCAACTGTAATGGCTACGAGAACCAGCTGAGTAAATGCTACAGCCTGGGATGGGGGATACACAACTGTGGACATCATGAGGACGCTGGAGTTATCTGTTCAGGTGAGAATATCTCTCTCTCTCTCTCTCTCTCTCTCTCTCTCTCTCTCCCTCTCTCTCTCTCTCTCTCTCTCTCTCTCTCTCTCTCTCTCTCTCTCTCTCTCTCTCTCTCTCTCTCTCTCTCTCTCTCTCTCTCTCTCTCTCTCTCTCTCTCTCTCTCTCTCTCTCTCTCTCTCTCTCTCTCTCTCTCTCTCTCTCTCTCTCTCTCTCTCTCTCTCTCAATGGCTTTAATACTATTCTAAATCTCTGTTCTCTCTGTGTAGGTTCAGGCTCCACCACTGTTCCTCCCATGAACACTGCCACAATGTCCAAGCAAAGGGGATTCTTCCAGACTGCCAGCATTGCAGGTAATTGTTGAGCTTCAGTACTATAATAGCAATAACAGTGTACAGTCGTGGTCAAAAGTTTTGAGAATGACACAAATATTCATTCTCACAAAGTCTGCTGCCTCAGTTTTTATGATGGCAATTTGCATATACTTCAGAATGTTATGAAGAGTGATCAGATGAATTGAAATTAATTGCAAAGTCCCTCTTTGCCATGAAAATGAACTTAATCCCCAAAAAACATTTCCACTGCATTTCAGCCCTGCCACAAAAGGACCAGCTGACATCATGTCAGTGATTCTCTTGTTAACACAGGTGAGAGTGTTGACGAGGACAAGGCTGGAGATCACTCTGTCATGCTGATTGAGTTAGAATAATAGACTGGAAGCTTTAAAAGGAGGGTGGTGCTTGAAATCATTGTTCTTCCTCTGTTAACCATGGTTACCTGCAAGGAAACACGTGCCGTCATCATTGCTTTGCACAAAAAGGGCTTCACAGGCAAGGATATTGCTGCTAGTAAGATTGCCCTTAAATCAACCATTTATCGGATCATCAAGAACTTCAAGGAGAGAGAGGTTCAATTGTTGTGAAGAAGGCTTCAGGGCGCCCAAGAAAGTCCAGCAAGTGTCAGGACCGTCTCCTAAAGTTGATTCACCTGCCGGATCGAGGCACCACCAGTGCAGAGCTTGCTCAGGAATGGCAGCAGGCAGGTGTGAGTGCATCTGCACGCACAGTGAGTCGAAGACTTTTGGAGGATGGCCTGGTGTCAAGAAGGGCAGCGAGGAAGCCACTTCTCTCCAGGAAAAACATCAGGGACAGACTGATATTCTGCAAAAGGTACAGGGATTGGACTGCTGAGGACTGGGGTAAAGTCATTTTCTCTGAATCCCCTTTCCGATTGTTTGGGGCATCCTGAAAAAAGCTTGTCCGGAGAAGACAAGGTGAGAGCTACCATCAGTCCTGTGTCATGCCAACAGTAAAGCATCCTGAGACCATTCATGTGTGGGGTTGCTTCTCAGCCAAGGGAGTGGGCTCACTCACAATTTTGCCTAAGAACACAGACATGAATAAAGAATGGTACCAACACATCCTCTGAGAGCAACTTCTCCCAACCATCCAAGAACAGTTTGGTGACGAACAATGCCTTTTCCAGCATGATGGAGCACCTTGCCATAAGGCAAAGTGATAACTAAGTGGCTCGGGGAACAAAACATCGAAATTTTGGGTCCATGGCCAGGAAACTCCCCAGACCTTAATCAAATTGAGAACTTGTGGTCAATCCTCAAGAGGTGGGGTGGACAAACAAAAACCCCACAAATTCTGACAAACTCCAAGCATTGATTATGCAAGAATGGGCTGCCATCAGTCAGGATGTGGCCCAGAAGTTAATTGACAGCATGCCAGGGCGGATTGCAGAGGTCTTGAAAAAGAAGGGTCAACACTGCAAATATTGACTCTTTGCATAAACTTAATGTAATTGTCAATAAAAGCCTTTGACACTTATGGAATGCTTGTAATTATACTTCAGTATACCATAGTAACATCTGACAAAAATATCTAAAAACACTGAAGCAGCAAACTTTGTGAAGACCAATACTTGTGTCATTCGTGGTCCTCTGTAGCTCAGCTGGTAGAGCACGGCGCTTGTAACGCCAAGGTAGTGGGTTCGATCCCCGGGACCACCCATACACAAAAATGTATGCACGCATGACTGTAAGTCGCTTTGGATAAAAGCGTCTGCTAAATGGCTTATTATTCTCAACTTTTGGCCACGACTGTAGGTCCCCATCAGACCACACTGCTCCACCTGCACCTCTATCCTATGACCAACAGAGGGTGCTGGTTCTCCTATAGGTTTATCTAAATCTGAGCCAGAGGTGCCACTCAATACATTGTTTCAATGGAGCATGTAAATGAAGTCACCCCCATAGAGATCCTATTAAATTACTAGAAGGGGTATAGTATGTCCTAAACCCTCAAAGTTCCAGAACATGGTGAAAATGGCAGCCATTTTGGTCAGGGAGGAATCCAAACCTGTCTAATTTCCTGATTTGACTAATGCAGGAAAATAAAAGTAAGGTTTGTGATGTCAGAAATGGTGTAATAGAATTATAGTCAACCTAAAATTTTGTCATATTATAAATACAGCTTATACAGGTTTTATGACAATTTTCTGTATAAATACCCTCTAAAATATATGTAAAAAGACCATAATTTTTTTTAAATGTTTGTTTTCTTGGAAAGCAGTGAGTGCTATTATATGATACAATATCAGTACTTGCATTTGCAACTTGTCTAAGGCTGTGGGTTGACTGCAGTGTTTGAATGGAATGTTGGCATATTGGCAGTTAATTTGATCAATTTATGGAATCATTCCTCTAAAACTGGCTGGCTGGCTAGCTAACAAACATACAGTGCAGACACATTCTTCTAATTAATTGTTGTGCACAATATTTTATCACAGCACTGGCAAACCATGGTTGACCAATTCCCTGACCAAAATGGCTGACCTTTTATACTAACATAAGAGGCTTAATGTCCATTCTAGTATTCTTTAATTCTATGGTCACCCCACCCTCTCTCCTCACAGAGGATGGGAAACCCTCTGCTGTGTACTGTAGGCGTCAGCTTGCTTGTGTAGACTTACTCATCATTCTGATTCTAATGCATTTCTCGTCCTATTCCAGTGACCGACCGAACAGAACCAGTCAATACGACTACGACGAGGACCGTGACAACGACAACGGTTGCTATGACAACCAAAGGTAGTGGCGATGCTGCGCCGCCACGTGACAAATGAAAGGGAATTAACTCCAGCTAATGTACACCAAACAGATATATCTGTTATTATAATATTGGCTTATTATTCACAAATATTCCATTTTATAGATTAAAGCCATTGCGCAACAGCGACGCGCAGTAACACATTTTTCTAATAAACCTCTCCATGAAGAACGTAGCCCTCTGTGTTTCCTCCTCCAGAGCGGCCCGTCATCCGCGTGGTGAACGGTAATAGCAGCTGCCAGGGCCGCGTAGAGGTGTTCTACAACAACCTCTGGGGCACGGTGTGTGACGACGACTGGGAGCTGCCCAACGCCCAGGTGGTGTGTAGGCAGCTTGGCTGTGGTCCCGCCATCGCTGCCAAGATCCTGGCCTTCTTCGGCTACGGCTCGGGTCCCATCCTGCTGGACAACGTGGACTGTGAGGGCAGTGAAACAAATCTGGAGAATTGTTTCAACCTCGGCTGGGGACAGCACAACTGTGGACACCATGAAGACGCTGGAGTCATCTGTGCACGTAAGACTGACTGGGACTGTGCTAATATAACTTATTTGTCCGATGTGAATCGGATATTCATCTTTTGATCTGCTGCAGGCAGGACTGCTACAGTAGATTGAGTAATGTTGTCCACTAGCCATCTGTCTCGAACCGTCTGGTTTCACAGCGCCTCAGAATGGAGCATAAAATTCAATTGAATGGAAGCCTCTGACAGGAGCAGACGAAAGCAACCGCTGGTTTTAATTGGCTGATCTCTGTCCATCACCATCTAGCATAACCCTTGACCTCGCCGTACATTGTGGGCTTCAAAGTGCAACCAGCGCAAGTGATTTAAAGTTTGGAAAATCTCAAAGTACTTAGAAATAGTTTTCACATAAACTGTACATGCCCAAACTCAATTGGGCTTTGCAAAAAACATAATGGTCCATGTGATAGAACATTTATTTTGATTGGCGTTTTTCGCCATTCAAAGTCCCATCTAATACAGTGAGGGAAAAAAGTATTTGATCCCCTGCTGATATTGTATGTTTGCCCACTGACAAAGACATGATCAGTCTATAATTTTAATGGTAGGTTTATTTGAACAGTGAGAGACAGAATAACGACAAAGAAATCCAGAAAAATGCATGTCAAAAATGTTATAAATTGATTTGCATTTTAATGAGGGAAATAAGTATTTGACCCCCTCTGCAAAACATGACTTAGTACTTGGTGGCAAAACCCTTGTTGGAAATCACAGAGGTCAGACATTTCTTGTAGTTGGACACCAGGTTTGCACACATCTCAGGAGGGATTTTGTCCCACTCCTCTTTGCAGATCTTCTCCAAGTCATTAAGGTTTCGAGGCTGACGTTTGGCAACTCGAACCTTCAGCTCCCTCCACAGATTTTCTATGGGATTAAGGTCTGGAGACTGGCTAGGCCACTCCAGGACCTTAATGTGCTTCTTCTTGAGCCACTCCTTTGTTGCCTTGGCCTGTGTGTTTTGGGTCATTGTCATGCTGGAATACCCATCCACAACCCATTTTCAATGCCCTGTCTGAGGGAAGGAGGTTCTCACCCAAGATTTGACGGCACATGGCCCCGTCCATCGTCCCTTTGATGCGGTGAAGTTGTCCTGTCCCCTTAGCAGAAAAACACCCCCAAAGCATAATGTTTGACGGTGAGGATGGTGTTCTTGGGGTCATAGGCAGCATTCCTCCTCCTCCAAACACTGCGAGTTGAGTTGATGCCAAAGAGCTCGATTTTGGTCTCATCTGACCACAACACTTTCACTCAGTTCTCCTCTGAATAATTCAGATGTTCATTGGCAAACTTCTGACAGCCCTGTATATGTGCTTTCTTGAGCAGGGGGACCTTGCGGGTGCTGCAGGATTTCAGTCCTTCATGGCGTAGTGTGTTACCAATTGTTTTCTTGGTGACTATGGTCCCAGCTGCCTTGAGATCATTGACAAGATCCTCCCGTGTAGTTCTGGGCTGATTCCTCACCGTTCTCATGATCATTGGAACTCCACGAGGTGAGATCTTGCATGGAGCCCCAGGGAGATTGACAGTTCTTTTGTGTTTCTTCCATTTGCGAATAATCGCACCAACTGTTGTCACCTTCTCACCAAGCTGCTTGGCGATGGTCTTGTAGCCCATTCCAGCCTTGCATAGGTCTACAATCTTGTCCCTGACATCCTTTGAGAGCTCTTTGGTCTTGGCCATGGTGGAGAGTTTGGAATCTGATTGATTGCTTCTGTGGACAGGTGTCTTTTATACAGGTAACAAGCTGAGATTAGGAGCACTCCCTTTAAGAGTGTGCTCCTAATCTCAGCTCGTTACCTGTATAAAAGACACCTGGGAGCCAGAAATCTTTCTGATTGAGAGGGGGTCAAATACTTATTTCCCTTATTAAAATGCAAATCAATTTATAACATTTTTGACATGCGTTTTTCTGGATTTTGAGGGCCGGCATTATGTCCTCACTTGTCAGCATTTTCCTTGGTTGATTATTCTGGTCAAAATCTAACGTTCTATAGAATCCTGGAACCACAAACACAGGCAGACAGTCATATTTAACAGTTCTTTAATATTCCCCTTTTAGTTAAAAGGGGGTAAGTTACGCAATATTAAAACCAGAACACACAAGGACAGGCCCAGGCAGACATTCACACCAGAGTTCATCTTTGGTTGGGGGCCAGCCTGGTCCAAGAGCGGTAGTCGTCGTGGACTCATTTTAGTCATTTAGCAGACACTCTTATCCAGAGCAATTAGGGTTAAGTGCCTTGCTCAAGGGCACAGACAGATTTTTCACCTAGTCAGCTCAGGGATTCGAACCAGCGACCTTCCGGTTACTGGCCCAATGCTTTTAACCGCTAGGCTACCTGACCGTGTCCTTGCAGTGGAGAGAGAGAAGCTGAATCGATCAGTCATTTGAAAACATAGCATTACTTCACTTAGAGAGGCGGATTACATTTACATTAAATTTTAGTCATTTAGCAGACGCTCTTATCCAGAGCGACTTACAGTTAGTGCATACATTATTTTATATTTTTCATACTGGCCCCCCGGTAAACGGATGAGGTCATTCGTTTACCGAGCAGGGTAGCGGTCTCTCCCGGGAGCAGGGTAGCGGTCTCTCCTGGGAGCAGGGTAGCGGTCTCTCCCGGGAGCAGGGTAGCGGTCTCTCCCGGGAGCAGGGTAGCGGTCTCTCCCGGGAGCAGGGTAGCGGTCTCTCCCGGGAGCAGCTCCTCTTTCCCCAGGCGTTGTCAGCAGCGGTCTGGGCGAGGCCTGCGTTCCGTTGTTTGCCTGTTCAATGTCATTTGGATCAGCCTTTATGCAGGTGGCAGCTCATTAGCCCCATGCTGTCCAGTGTCCAGGTGCGCCGGCCTGGTACCAAACCAGACAGCTAGTGGACTCATTCCCTCATTCACTCAACAAGACAAACACTCAAAAAAGGGCTATGAAGCTCAAGTAAAATAATATAGAACGTTTTACTAAATAATATACTGAAGTAGTGATAAATATAAAGGAGAAGCAGGAATAAATAAGACTCTTCTAATATGTAAATAAAAACAAAGAAAATTAGGCTATGGAACATGTGACACCTGTACACACACACACACACACACACACATATTCTCTGTAGTCATCGCTCTCAGGCACACACACTGTCACCCCATAGTCACCCTTTCCACAGTCATCCCTCTCTCCTCTCCTCCTCCCTGCTGAGCTGAGTGTTGGTCTCTAAGGAGCAGGCCCCACCCCCCGCCTGGCAGGCCCAGAGTGCATGAAATATAGAATGGAGAAGTCAAGGGTAATCAGCCTCTCTGGGGTGATCAGCCTCACTGGTGGTGATCAGCCTCACTGGTGGTGATCACCTCACTGGGGTAATCAGCCTCTCTGGGGTAATCAGCCTCTCTGGGGTAATCAGCCTCTCTGGGGTAATCAGCCTCACTGGGGTAATCAGCCTCACTGGGGTAATCAGTCTCACTGGGGTAATCAGCCTCTCTGGGGTAATCAGCCTCTCTGGGGTAATCAGCCTCACTGGGGTAATCAGCCTCTCTGGGGTGATCAGCCTCACTGGGGTGATCAGCCTCACTGTGGTGATCACCTCACTGGGGTAATCAGCCTCTCTGGGGTAATCAGCCTCTCTGGGGTAATCAGCCTCTCTGGGGTAATCAGCCTCTCTGGGGTAATCAGCCTCTCTGGAAGCCTGCAGGCTAAACCTCCATTCTTTAAGGCTAAATAAGACACAGTAGAGAAAGACAATAAAAAGAGGGAAAGACGTCCTTCCTGTTACTAAGGTCTACATCCAATCAGGGTTAGCAGAGCGGACCAGGTGAACCTTCCTTCCTGTTACTAAGGTCTACATCAAATCAGGGTTAGCAGAGCGGACCAGGTGAACCTTCCTTCCTGTTACTAAGGTCTACATCCAATCAGGGTTAGCAGAGCGGACCAGGTGAACCTTCCTTCCTGTTGCTAAGGTCTACATCCAATCAGGGTTAGCAGAGCTGACCAGGTGAACCTTCCTTCCTGTTTCTAAGGTCTACATCAAATCAGGGTTAGCAGAGCGGACCAGGTGAACCTTCCTTCCTGTTACTAAGGTCTACATCAAATCAGGGTTAGCAGAGCTGACCAGGTGAACCTTCCTTCCTGTTACTAAGGTCTACATCAAATCAGGGTTAGCAGAGCTGACTGAGATGATAAGGGCATCACAAAGTTGACTTCTAGAGTAGTTTTCTTCTGATCTAACTGATTAACTGATCAATGGATTAACTCCTTACAACGTTTTGAGTGCTCTGGTCTAGACTGTTCTGATGATAGAACCGTATCAACAGTTGTTCTCAAGTAGATGACCACTCCCTAGGGAAACATACACAGCAGATAGAAACCTCATACCGCCTCCCTCTTCTTCTCCAGCCTTTCAGCCTGTTCAAACTGGAAGAGAGTTCATCATGACAGAAAGAATACCCACCACTAGACCACCAAGTGACGGTAAGTCTGCTGCCTGTTCAGGTTTAGCTACACGTTCTGGGTTCAAGTAAAGGTCAAAAGTCAGCACACATTCACAGCATCACTTTTCCAGAGGCCGTCTTCCGTAATGCATCATATTTCAATCATGTCTTAGGAGTGTGTGGTATGTGTTAAATGTTCTTTTGCTCCAGTATATGTGACTGTTTCTACCCCCTCTCTCTCTCTAGGCATGGTGAGGTTGGCGGGCGGGCAGCACCACTGCGAGGGCCGGGTGGAGGTGTTCTCCGGGTCGAAATGGGGTACGGTGTGTGACGACGCCTGGGACATGCCAGATGCCCAGGTGGTGTGTCGCCAGCTGGGCTGCGGTCCGGCTGCTGTGGCCCGCGGGGAGGCCTTCTTTGGCCGTGGCACCGGCACCATCCTCCTGGACAATCTGAAGTGCAGCGGCTCCGAGGCCTCGCTCCAGCAGTGCTCCCACATATCCTGGGATGTGCACAACTGTGACCACTCTGAAGACGCCGGCGTCACGTGCTCACTGTCGTGATTCCAGCAGCGATTCGCCGCCAGGGAGCCACCAAATTACTCCCACCTCCACTGCCAACTAATAGGACGGGCGCCTTGGCATAACCCGGGACTTGTAAACATTATGTAAATAACAGCTCACCCCCAATGCCCAACGGAAGGAAGACAACAACAACAAGAAAACAAACTAACATATGACAATATATGATGAAATATTATGATTATCTATTCCTATTAAGCCCTTTATAAATATAGAAATAAAAATATATGATATAAAATACGCTGTACACATTTTTTTTATATTTGATAAACAGTGGAAACAAACTCTCTCTATCTCTCAAATATTTAGCTTACATGCCAGCCACCTGGTAGTGGGTGAATTCTTTGATGATTAAGTAAGGGACTGTATATAGGCTACATTACTCAATGTCTATATGAAAGAGGTCCTCCCGCTAACACTCTGCTCACTAGCGCACAGACATACAGCACTACACTACAGAACCAGACATACTGCACTACACTACAGAACCAGACATACTGCACTACAGAACTAGACATACTGCACTACAGAACCAGACATACTGCACTACACTACAGAACCAGACATACTGCACTACACTACAACAACAGAACCAGACATACTGCACTACACTACAGAACCAGACATACTGCACTACACTACAACAACAGAACCAGACATACTGCACTACACTACAGAACCAGACATACTGCACTACAGAACTAGACATACTACACTACAGAACCAGACATACTGCACTACACTACAACAACAGAACCAGACATACTGCACTACACTACAGAACCAGACATACTGCACTACACTACAACAACAGAACCAGACATACTGCACTACACTACAGAACCAGACATACTGCACTACAGAACCAGACATACTGCACTACACTACAACAACAGAAACAGACATACTGCACTACACTACAGAACCAGACATACTGCACTACACTACAACAACAGAACCAGACATACTGCACTACACTACAGAACCAGACATACTGCACTACACTACAGAACCAGACATACTGCATTACACTACAGAACCAGACATACTGCACTACACTACAGAACCAGACATACTGCACTACACTACAACAACAGAACCAGACATACTGCACTACACTACAACAACAGAACCAGACATACTGCACTACACTACAACAACAGAACCAGACATACTGCACTACACTACAGAACCAGACATACTGCACTACAGAACCAGACATACTGCACTACACTACAGAACCAGACATACTGCACTACACTACTGAACCAGACATACTGCACTACACTACAGAACCAGACATACTGCACTACACTACAGAACCAGACATACTGCACTACACTACAGAACCAGACATACTGCACTACACTACAGAACCAGACATACTGCATTACACTACAGAACCAGACATACTGCACTACACTACAGAACCAGACATACTGCACTACACTACAGAACCAGACATACTGCACTACACTACTAAAACGACCACCGCAGCAAAGCCAAACCTATAGAAATAGAGACTGTAAACTATCTATGTATTTCTATGGCCAAATCTCTTTGTTTTAACATATGGACAGTCCATGTACATGACCCTGTGGTGCTCTTGGCACGTGCTTCCCAATTGGATAAGCTGTAATGTATTATTCCTGAACAGAGGTGGATGTGTTTCTGGAATCAGATCATTGTGACTTCCAAAGCGCCATCATTTTAGTTATTTTGGTTAAATTGTGGTTAAATGTGACACCTTTTATGTGTAAATCATCACCTTAGCTAGCTAGTCTTCCTTTTTGCCCTCTCTTGTGGACCAGGATGACTCATTATACTCTGTCTGCCTTGTGTATTTTGATGTCTGGTTCTGGAAAGGGCTCTCTAGTCTTTTCTCTCTCTCTCTCTCTCTCTCTCTCTCTCTCTCTCTCTCTCTCTCTCTCTCTCTCTCTCTCTCTCTCTCTCTCTCTCTCTCTCCCTTCCCTTCTCCTCTCTCTCTCTCTCTCTCTCTCTCTCTCTCCTTCTCTCTCTCTCTCTCTCTCTCTCTCTCTCTCTCTCTCTCTCTCTCTCTCATTCCCTTCTCCTCTCTCTCTCCTTCCCTTCTCCTCTCTCTCTCTCTCTCTCTCCTTCTCTCTCTCTCTCTCTCTCTCTCTCTCTCTCTCTCTCTCATTCCCTTCTCCTCTCTCTCTCCTTCCCTTCTCCTCTCTCTCTCTCTCTCTCTCTCTCTCTCTCTCTCTCTCTCTCTCTCTCTCTCTCTCTCATTCCCTTCTCCTCTCTCTCCTTCCCTTCTCTTCTCTCTCTCTCTCTCTCTCTCTCATTCCCTTCTCTCTCTCTCTCTCTCTCTCTCTCTCTCTCTCTCTCTCTCTCTCTCATTCCCTTCTCCTCTCTCTCCTTCCCTTCTCCTCTCTCTCTCTCTCTCTCTCTCTCTCTCCTTCTCTCTCTCTCTCTCTCTCTCTCTCTCTCTCTCTCTCTCTCTCTCTCTCTCTCTCATTCCCTCTCCTCTCTCTCTCTCTCTCTCTCCTCTCTCTGTCTCTCTCCTTCCCTTCTCCCTCTCTCTCTCTCTCTCTCTCTCTCTCCTCTCTCTCTCTCTCTCCTCTCTCTCCTTCCCTTCTCCTCTCTCTCTCCTTCCCTTCTCCTCTCTCTCTCCTTCTCTCTCTGTCTCTCTCTCCTTCTCTCTCTGTCTCTCTCCTTCCCTTCTCCTTTCTCTCTCTCCTTCCCTTCTCCTCTCTCTCGCTCTCTCTCCTTCGCTCTCTCTCTCTCTCTCTCTCCTTCTCTCTCTGTCTCTCTCCTTCCCTTCTCCTCTCTTTCTCTCTCTCTCTCTCTCTCTCTCTCATTCCCTTCTCCTCTCTCGCCCTCTCTCCTTCGCTCTCTCTCTCTCTCAACAGAATCGGCTTAATGAAAATGTTCCGGGCCTTGCTTGGAATACCAGGCAACCCACCCAGTAGCCATTTGGTGTTCTCTCTCTGTTAACAGAGCCAAGAGGAATCACTCATCCACCAAACAGCTGCTTACTGTGGTCAGGCTGCGGTCAGGCTGGCTGACTGACATGGTAGAGCTGCGTGGGCATCTTGAAACCAGGAATGATGATGGGCTCTTGGTTGATTTGTTCAGTAGTCTATTAGGCCTGCACTCTGCTGCTCGACATAGAGGCTAGTCAATTACTGCAAATATGCTATTCTAATCAAATCAGATTGCATTTACTTTACAAAGTGACTAAAACATGAAAGGGACCATAGGCTCTAGAAGTTCCCCCATAAAGGCCCTCCCGAAGTCTACACTAGACCTTCTGTGACAGCATGCTTATAAGAATAACCCTCTCTAGTCTACGAATGTTTAATTATAGGGTGTGGTTGATGGTTTAGAATAAAAGATGCAGCCAATACCACTACATTTCCCACAGCACACTGCACAGAGTAAAAGCGTATGATTCTAATGGTAGAATCCTATTCGTTAACCAGTATCAGGCACTGACTGGGCTCCCAATAAGGATTGTTACATCACTACACATTGACACGCCTTTTTCTGGTGGTGACGCAATCCAGGGAAAGCGGTAAGGCGGGGGAGGGAGTGTCCCGTCCGCACGCACAGACAGCAGGGAGCATCTGCAGCAAGAGGACCTCTGGTAACATTTCACTGCATTGCTGAGAGTGACATATTACCATTTAAAACTTTTAAAATTCTAGAATAGCATTGTATCAAAGACAGCTAAAATGGTAGATCGCGAGCAGCTGGTGCAGAAAGCCAGGCTGGCCGAACAGGCTGAAAGATATGACGATATGGCAGCAGCCATGAAATCGGTAAGTTCTGCTTTGGAATCATATTTGTATGAGTATGATAAGCGATCATTAATAACCGCCACTTACTAATACTGACAGTGTCATTTCCCCCCGTTTTTTTTATGATATATACATTTACACACAGAATAATTGCGATGTATCCTATGGCAATCATGGTTGCCTGCTTATTGTAGTGTTCCATATTTAATTAGAGGCATATTCGGTGTATTAAACATGCCATGAAATATAATTATTATCACAAAACCTTTAACTTGAATAACACAGGGGTAGCCAATATATCATGCCAGTGACATTTTATGGAACTTGACTGGCAGTGGCAAGGCCCATAGGCTACCACAATCCATTTCGATATCCGTTTTTTTTTTATCCAGCAATTGTTCGTTATATAAATTAAAGGCATGTTTATTGAAACATAGAGTTATGGTCAATTATTGCCTTATAGTAGAAAGTGGTTGTCAGTGTGGAATAGGGCTGTCAGATGAACGAAACAGCAACTGAATGCAACTGGACTGTTTGATCTTGGGGCGGTGCCTTTTTGGCAGGTTGCTTTTTAATCAGCTAGACAGCATTGGCAATGATGACAGGGAACAATAACCGATAAAGCGTCTTGCTCTGGAGATGAAACTTGTTTGTTTAAATGTTGATCTAACTTAATTAAATGGAAAACATGGATAATATTGGCAAGGAGGGGCAGTGGAATCTTCGCGTAAAATGATGTGCATTTGGGTAGACACCAAAGAGGACAAACAATTCACTGGTACTGAAGGCTTACTGTAAACTACTGTTTGAGAGTGACATGGTTGGAGGTCGGGATGATTCAATTCCCTGATTATGATGCTGATCCCTAACCATGACAATTTCCCGCGAAGATCCATTATTAGTCCTATCTAACATTGTGAGGAAATCGATTTACGCACACATACACACACACACAATGTCAGTAGCACGCTGTGTAGAATAAAGCAACGTTGGCTGAGAGTTGTCGCCTATATCGGTTTGCGCAATACACAATCTGTCCATAAAATATCATCCTGGGAACGTGAAACGTGGGTGGTAGGCGAAATCCTTCTAGAACGGTCTTTGGTTGTCATATTGCAGTGGATTCAATGTGCAGACTGGATAGTGTTAGAATGGTCTGGGTTCTGAATTCCATCTCAAAGATAGCGGACATTGTAGCAGCCAATGCTGTATCCATCCGTTCATCCTCCTCGACCTCGTCAGAAGGAAGGCGTAGCAGGTTCTTGCACTAGGCGTGTCGCAGAGTGTGCCAAGGTGCAGTACCCGTATTGCACCATTTCGGAATCGGACTCAGCCCTTTTATCTGTAGCCTACAATTCAGAAAGGCATTAGGGGGTTGATATAATCTGAATGATGATATTGACTACTCAATGTATAAACACTAGCTGAGATAGTGGATGATATGATCTGGCCAGGTCAGTATGGGGTAGCTGTCCCTGGCCTGGGATGTATGTCCACCCTTATCCTGACCAAAGAAACATAAACGTCTATTACTGTACCATCTACCCAACACAGGAGATTGGTGGCACCTTAACTGGGGAGGACTGGCTCCTGGTAATGGCTGGTGCGGAAATAAGTGGAATGGTGTCAAATACATCAAAACACATGGTTTCCATGGTTTCAATGTGTTTGATGCCTTTCCGTTTGCTCCTTCCAGCCATTGTTATGAGCCGTCCTCCCCTCAGCAGCCTCCACTGACACCCAACAGCATATAGGGTCTCTACAGACAGAATAAGCGTGATCAGCCCAGCAGCCGGGCATCAAAGCACAACTGTTACATCGATAGAATAGAGAGTGAAGAGAGCCCAGCAGGCTATTCACCTTATCGAGTAGACAACCCAATAGAGATGGACTATATCCACCTCTGAGAAACTGCTCTGTCACAGCCTACTAGTCCATAGAGGGCATGGCATAATTGCCTTGAACAGGGCGCTCTGATGTTGAACGGTAGGTTACCGATAAGGACTTACTGTAGTACACTGTAATAACACAGACACAGTCCATAGAAGATGGCTGTAGTATTAGTCAGCCAGTCAGTATGTCATGTAAATGAATCATGTTCTCCAGGGTTAAGGTCAGTATGTAATGTAAATGAATCATGTTCTCCAGGGTTAGGGTTAAGGTCAGTATGTAATGTAAATGGATCATGTTCTCCAGGGTTAGGGTTAAGGTCAGTATGTAATGTAAATGGATCATGTTCTCCAGGGTTAGGGTTAAGGCCAGTATGTGATGTAAATGAATCATGTTCTCCAGGGTTAGAGTCAGTATGTAATGTAAATGGATCATGTTCTCCAGGGTTAGGGTTAAGGTCAGTATGTAATGTAAATGAATCATGTTCTCCAGGGTTAGGGTTAAGGTCAGTATGTATTGTAAATGAATCATGTTCTCCAGGGTTAGAGTCAGTATGTAATGTAAATTAATCATGTTCTCCAGGGTTAGAGTCAGTATGTAATGTAAATGAATCATGTTCTCCAGGGTTAGGGTTAAGGTCAAAATGTAATGTAAATGAATCATGTTCTCCAGGGTTAAGGTCAGTATGTAATGTAAATGAATCATGTTCTCCAGGGTTAGGGTTAAGGTCAGTATGTAATGTAAATGAATCATGTTCTCCAGGGTTAGGGTTAAGGTCAGTATGTAATGTAAATGAATCATGTTCTCCAGGGTTAGAGTCAGTATGTAATGTAAATGAATCATGTTCTCCAGGGTTAGAGTCAGTATGTAATGTAAATGAATCATGTTCTCCAGGGTTAGAGTCAGTATGTAATGTAAATGAATCATGTTCTCCAGGGTTAGAGTCAGTATGTAATGTAAATTAATCATGTTCTCCAGGGTTAGGGTCAGTATGTAATGTAAATGAATCGTGTTCTCCAGGGTTAGGGTTAAGGTCAAAATGTAATGTAAATGAATAATGTTCTCCAGGGTTAGAGTCAGTATGTATTGTAAATGAATCGTGTTCTCCAGGGTTAGGGTTAAGGTCAGTATGTATTGTAAATTAATCATGCTCTGCAGGATAGCAGGCCAATATGGTGTAATTGTAGACTGCAACCGGGGTGTTTCTTGATGTGGGCGTTCCTTGATATCAGGAAACGCCCATTGGTGCCTGCCATTGGTCAGTCCATTGATACCTGCCGTTGGTCAGTTCCAGTGCTATGAGACTGATGGTTTCTCGATGATTTGTTTACATAGCAGGTTAGGATAACTAACGTGGCAGGTTAGGTGAATTAGTGTGGCAGGTTAGGAGAATGAGGTTAAGGTTAGGAAAAGGGTTAGGGTTAGGCTTAGCTACAATGGTACAGTTGTCAACAACCGTTGTCCCTGACGCGAAAAAAACGGCCACAGATCAATGTCGAGCATTAATGGGAGTAACTTGACATCAAGAAACGCCGATATCAGAAAACGCCCCTAATTGCGGTCTGCAATGATACCCTTCTGTAGCACAGCATTTCCCAAACTCGGTCCTGGGTTTTTGCCCTAGCACTACACAGATGATTCAAATTAATCACAGCTTGATGATGAGTTGGATATTTGAATCAGCTGTGTAGTGCTAGGGCAAAAAACCAAAACGTTCACCCAGGACCGAGTTTTGGGAAACCCTGGTCTGTGATGCGTACTGAGTATACAAAGAGGCAGGACGCAGACGCAGGAATTAACAAGGTCAAGGTTTACTAAACAATGACAAAGAGAAATAACAAAGATAGAGTAAATGACAGGAAGTTAAACAATCACACACACACAACATCATCCAGAACAGTCCAGGGCTATATAGTGGTGGCGATGAGATGATGAGGTGCAGGTGCGCTGGAGGTGATTAGGATGCGTTGGGTTTCCATTCCGGTGTTGCCGAGGTGGTGCACTCAGACCGGTGGCTCAGTAAACCGGCGAATCAGAGCGCCGGAGGGGAGCAACGGGAGGAGACGTGACAGGGTCTAGCAGGCTGCTTCAGGACCAGAGGGGGCTTTGGCTCCACCCTCTAAATTATGTCTGACGACTCACACTAAATTCTTCCGCTGCTCTGTTGTTCGCTACATACTTTAGTCTGAGACATCATTGAAGTCGTTTGTGGTGACAAGGCATGAGGGTTGTTGTAAAAAAACAAAGTCATCAGCGATTGGATCATCTCTAATCAATCAGAGAATCAAAGCCAACGACGAATTTTCAAACCGCCGCATGTGTTGGCATTGGGTGAAGGGTCGGGGAGGTACCCACATCCAGACTCATTGCAGAGAAGAAACTAACGTCCGTGGGCGTAGCATTTGGCAGGATCAAGGAGTCTGGGTAGCCAGGCAATCCTTATCCTTAACCCCAACCCCCATCCTTATCTTTATCCTTATCCCCAACCCCAACCCCCATCCTTATCTTTATCCTTATCCCCAACCCCCATCCTAATCTCCATCCCCAACCACAACCCCCATCCTAATCTCCATCCCCAACCACAACCCCCATCCTTATCCTTATCCTTATCCCCAACCTCATCCTTATCCCCAACCCCCATCCTTATCCTTATCCCCAACTCCCATCCTGATCCCCAGCCCCAACCCCCATCCTTATCCCCGGGCCCCAACCCCCATCCTTATCCCCAACCCCAACCCACCCCCATCCTTTCCCCTAACCCCAACCCCCATCCTTATCCCCAGCCCCAACCTCCATCCTTATCCCCAACCACCAACCTCCATCCTTATCCCCAACCCCCATCCTTATCCCCAGCACCAGCACCAGCCCCAACCCCCATCCTTATCCCCAACATCCATCCTTATCCCCAACCCCCATCCTTATCCCCAGCCCCAACCCCCATCCTATCCACAACCCCCATCCTTATCCCCAGCCTCAACCCCCATTCTCAATCAGAGAATCAAAGCCCCAACCCCCATCCTTATCCCCAACCACCATCCTTATCCCCAACCCCCATCCTTATCCCCAGCACCAGCACCAGCCCCAACCCCCATCCTTATCCCCAACCCCCATCCTTATCCCCAACCCCCATCCTATATACTGCACCCTCCTGATAAATCCTGCCTCTGATGTGAATATACTGCACCCTCCTGATAAATCCTGCCTCTATGATGTGAATATACTGCACCCTCCTGATAAATCCTGCCTCTATGATGTGAATATACTGCACCCTCCTGATAAATCCTGCCTCTGTGTTGTGAATATACTGCACCCTCCTGATAAATCCTGCCTCTATGATGTGAATATACTGCACCCTCCTGATAAATCCTGCCTCTGTGTTGTGAATATACTGCACCCTCCTGATAAATCCTGCCTCTATGTTGTGAATATACTGCACCCTCCTGATAAATCCTGCCTCTATGTTGTGAATATACTGCACCCTCCTGATAAATCCTGCCTCTGTGTTGTGAATATACTGCACCCTCCTGATAAATCCTGCCTCTGTGTTGTGAATATACTGCACCCTCCTGATAAATCCTGCCTCTATGTTGTGAATATACTGCACCCTCCTGATAAATCCTGCCTCTATGTTGTGAATATACTGCACCCTCCTGATAAATCCTGCCTCTGTGTTGTGAATATACTGCACCCTCCTGATAAATCCTGCCTCTATGTTGTGAATATACTGCACTCTCCTGATAAATCCTGCCTCTATGATGTGAATATACTGCACCCTCCTGATAAATCCTGCCTCTATGTTGTGAATATACTGCACCCTCCTGATAAATCCTGCCTCTATGATGTGAATATACTGCACCCTCCTGATAAATCCTGCCTCTATGATGTGAATATACTGCACCCTCCTGATAAATCCTGCCTCTATGATGTGAATATGTCTCTGAGTGTTGTAGCAGAGAAGGTTATCACCCTCACTACTAATATGAACCTGCTTTCATACCAACACAGTTACTTACTCTTGGTTTTTTCATGCTTTTTGAGTTATAAAACTTGTATGCATTGTATTTTTAGAAGCCTGCAGCAGCTGCAATGAGAGAGAGAATAAAAAAAAAACTGCAGTCATGTATGGTTATATAACAACAACGAGCTACTTGAAGCAACCTCCTCCCCTGACACACACACACATCCCCCTTTCCCAGCACTGCTCTCTCTCTCTCTCTCTCTCTCTCTCTCTCTCTCTCTCTCTCTCTCTCTCTCTCTCTCTCTCTCTCTCTCTCTCTCTCTCTCTCTCTCTCTCTCTCTCTCTCTCTCTCTCTCTCTCTCTCTCTCTCTCTCTCTCTCTCTCTCTCTCTCTCTCTCTCTCTCTCTCTCTCTCTCTCTCTCTCTCTCTCTCTCTCTCTCTCTCTCTCTCTCTCTCTCTCTCTCTCTCTCTCTCTCTCTCTCTCTCTCTCTCTCTCTCTCTCTCTCTCTCTCTCTCTCTCTCTCTCTCTCTCTCTCTCTCTCTCCCTCTCTCTCCTTAACCAGCCATCCTCACTCGCACCACTCTGACAGCTCGTGACGTCAGGTAGCGCACGCCGTCTCTGTGCTCTGCAGCCTGAAAGAGGGAGAGGGTCTGCAGGAAAGGTGTCACTTTAGCTTAGAGACAGAGAGGTCAGAGCGAGGAAAGTAAGGGTGAGAGAGAGATGGTGAGAGAAAGAGAGAGTGATGGAGTGATGGGGAGAGAGGTGGTGGGTGTGAGTGATGGAGTGATGGGGAGAGAGGTGGTGGCTGTGAGTGATGGAGTGATGGGGAGAGAGGTGGTGGGTGTGAGTGATGGAGAGAAAGAGAGAGATGGTGGGTGTGAGTGATGGAGAGATGGGGAGAGAGGTGGTGGATGTGAGTGATGGAGAATTGGGGAGAGAGGTGGTGGGTGTGAGTGAGTGATGGAGAGAAAGAGAGAGATGGTAGGTGTGAGTGATGGAGAGATGGGGAGAGAGGTGGTGGCTGTGAGTGATGGAGAGAAAGAGAGAGATGGTGGGTGTGAGTGATGGAGAGATGGGGAGAGTGGTGGTGGGTGTGAGTGATGGAGAGAAAGAGAGAGATGGTAGGTGTGAGTGATGGAGAGATGGGTGGGTGTGAGTGATGGAGAATTGGGGAGAGAGGTGGTGGGTGTGAGTGATGGAGAGATGGGGAGAGAGGTGGTGGGTGTGAGTGATGGAGAGATGGGGAGAGAGGTGGCGGGTGTGAGTGATGGAGAGAGAGGTGGTTGGTGTAAGTGATGGAGAGAAAGAGAGAGATGGTGGTTGTGAGTGATGGAGAGAAAGAGAGAGATGGTTGGTGTGAGTGATGGAGAGATGGGGAGAGAGGTGGTGGGTGTGAGTGATGGAGAGAAAGAGAGAGATGGTGGTTGTGAGTGATGGAGAATTGGGGAGAGAGGTGGTGGGTGTGAGTGATGGAGAGATGGGGAGAGATGGTGGGTGTGAGTGATGGAGAGATGGGGAGAGGTGGCGGGTGTGAGTGATGGAGAGAGAGGTGGTGGGTGTAAGTGATGGAGAGAAAGAGAGAGATGGTGGTTGTGAGTGATGGAGAGAAAGAGAGAGATGGTTGGTGTGAGTGATGGAGAGATGGGGAGAGAGGTGGTGGGTGTGAGTGATGGAGAGAAAGAGAGAGCTGGTGGTTGTGAGTGGTGGAGAGATGGGGAGAGAGGTGGCGGGTGTGAGTGATGGAGAGAAAGAGAGAGATGGTGGTTGTGAGTGATGAGAGAAAGAGAGAGGTGGTGGTTGTGAGTGATGGAGAGAAAGAGAGAGATGGTGGGTGTGAGTGATGGAGAGATGGGGAGAGAGGTGGCGAGTGTGAGTGATGGAGAGATGGGGAGAGAGATGGTGGTTGTGAGTGATGGAGAGATGGGGAGAGAGGTGGTGGGTGTGAGTGATGGAGAGAAAGAGAGAGCTGGTGGGTGTGAGTGGTGGAGAGATGGGGAGAGAGGTGGCGGGTGTGAGTGATGGAGAGATGGGGAGAGAGGTGGTGGGTGTGAGTGATGGAGAGAAAGAGAGAGATGGTGGTTGTGAGTGATGGAGAGAAAGAGAGAGATGGTGGTTGTGAGTGATGGAGAGATGGAGAGATGGGGAGAGAGATGGTGGGTGTGAGTGATGGAGAGATGGGGAGAGAGGTGGTGGGTGTGAGTGATGGAGAATTGGGGAGAGAGGTGGTGGGTGTGAGTGAGTGATGGAGAGAAAGAGAGAGATGGTAGGTGTGAGTGATGGAGAGATGGGGAGAGAGGTGGTGGCTGTGAGTGATGGAGAGAAAGAGAGAGATGGTGGGTGTGAGTGATGGAGAATTGGGGAGAGAGGTGGTGGGTGTGAGTGATGGAGAGAAGGGGAGAGAGGTGGTGGGTGTGAGTGATGGAGAGATGGGGAGAGAGGTGGTGGGTGTGAGTGATGGAGAGAAAGAGAGAGATGGTGGTTGTGAGTGATGGAGAGATGGAGAGATGGGGAGAGAGATGGTGGGTGTGAGTAATGGAGAGATGGGGAGAGAGGTGGTGGGTGTGAGTGATGGAGAATTGGGGAGAGAGGTGGCGGGTGTGAGTGATGGAGAGATGGGGAGAGAGGTGGTGGGTGTGAGTGATGGAGATAAAGAGAGATATGGTGGTTGTGAGTGATGGAGAGAAAGAGAGAGATGGTGGGTGTGAGTGATGGAGAGATGGGGAGAGAGGTGGCGGGTGTGAGTGATGGAGAGAAAGAGAGAGATGGTGGTTGTGAGTGATGGAGAGATGGAGAGATGGGGAGAGAGATGGTGGGTGTGAGTGATGGAGAGATGGGGAGAGAGGTGGTGGGTGTGAGTGATGGAGAGAAAGAGTGAGGTGGTGGGTGTGAGTGATGGAGAAATGGGGAGAGAGGGACATGTAGACTGAGGCCCAGTCTTGTGTCAGCCCTGCATTAGCCTACGTCCAGCCTTGTGATGTGTTGCAGATGTGGAACAAAATGAGTGTGGTGGGAGTTCTCGATTTTTAGTCCTCCCCCTAACTCTCCCTTTATTAACCAAACTCCTCCCCTTGGGAACAACCCTCTTATAGGGTTTTTACGACTATCTCAAATCTATAGACATTAGACATTAGTGGGCCTGAGGAATAATGCAGAGTAAACAGCCATCAGCCTCAGAGAGAAATAATTGATATTTTGTTGTTTGGAGTTGACAGCAGCCAGCGTGGGGATGAGTCACGAGAGAGCTAGGGGACGATCGACGAGCTTTACAGGCAGACAGAGGGCTCTATTGTGATCCCTGCACCACATCTTCTGTCAGTCCTTTCAGTTTGACACCGAGGCTGTCGAAACAGCCCCAGGCTCCTTCAAACTGCATGCAGAGATATTGAAAAATGGTGTCCACGAGTTCACCTGACTCTCCGCTGTCAAGAGGGGGGGCCGCTAAAATGTTTTGCTTGAAAATGTCACTTAGGGCCCCCAGAAGGCTAGGGCTGGCTGTGACTGCATGTGTGGGTATGGATGTGCATACACAGCCCCCGCGAGCCACTGCAGCCCCTCATGATGAGTTCAGATTATTTTCGTGGCCCCCCACCCCCATCAAAGTTGCCCATCACTGAATTAGTCCATAGACCAGGGGTATTCTAATTTTTTTCAGCGGGGACCCCATTTATTCGGACAGAATTTCTGGGGACCCCACCCCAAATCGAATGACACAACCTTAAAATCAATCAATTTTTACATTAACAAATAACCTTAAATTCATTGCATTTTCATCTCTTATCAAAATGAAAAGAAAACAATAAATACATTTACTAAATAAAATTGTATTTTTCAAATTATCTTTCTAAAAAAACATTTGTATAATGTCCCATAAAATAAGCTGTACTCTTGATTTTTTGTTCCTAATTTTGACGATCCCACTGCAGTTTCCCGGGACCCGGACTTTGAATGCCACTGCACTGAGGGAATTGTCTTCTACACAGCTATTTGTGGACTGTGTATGTGTGTGTGTGTTAGCACATCCTACCCCCCAACCACTAACCCACTACACCACTATACCCCAACCCACTACACCACTATACCCCAACCCACTACCCCACTATACCCCAACCCACTACCCCCCAACCCACTACCCCACTATACCCCAACCCACTATACCCCAACTCACTATACCCCAACCCACTATACCCCAACCCACTATACCCCAACCCACTACCCCACTATACCCCAACCCACTACCCTCTAACCCACTACCCCACTATACCCCAACCCACTACCCCACTACCCCCCAACCCACTACCCCACTATACCCCAACCCACTACCCCACTATACCCCAACCCTCTAACCCACTACCCCACTATACCCCAACCCACTACCCCACTATACCCCAACCCACTAACCCACTACACCACTATACCCCAACCCACTACCCCACTATACCCCAACCCACTAACCCACTACACCACTATACCCCAACCCACTACCCCACTATACCCCAACCCACTAACCCACTACCCCACTATACCCCAACCCACTACCCTCTAACCCACTACCCCACTATACCCCAACCCACTACCCCACTACCCCCCAACCCACTACCCCACTATACCCCAACCCACTAACCCACTACACCACTATACCCCAACCCACTACCCCACTATACCCCAACCCACTAACCCACTATACCCCAACCCACTACCCCACTATACCCCAACCCACTACCCCCCAACCCACTACCCCACTATACCCCAACCCACTACCCCACTATACCCCAACCCACTACCCCCAACCCACTACCCCACTATACCCCAACCCACTACCCCACTATACTCCAACCCACTACCCCACTATACCCCAACCCACTACCCCCCAACCCACTACCCCACTATACCCCAACCCACTACCCCACTATACCCCAACCCACTACCCCCAACCCACTACCCCACTATACCCCAACCCACTACCCCACTATACCCCAACCCACTACCCCCCAACCCACTACCCCACTATACCCCAACCCACTACCCCCAACCCACTACCCCCAACCCACTACCCCACTATACCCCAACCCACTACCCCACTATACCCCAACCCACTACCCCACTATACCCCAACCCACTACCCCACTACTCCCAACCCACTACCCCACTATACCTCAACCCACTACCCCACTATACCCCAACCCACTACCCCACTATACCCCAACCCACTACCCCACTACCCCCCAACCACTAACCCACTACCCCACTATACTCCAACCCACTACCCCACTATACCCCAACCCACTACCCCACTACGCCCCAACCCACTACCCCACTACCCCCCAACCCACTACCCCACTACCCTCCAACCCACTACACCACTATACCCCAACCCACTACCCCACTACCCTCCAACCCACTACCCTCCAACCCACTACCCCCCAACCCACTACCCCACTACGCCCCAACCCACTACCCCACTACCCTCCAACCCACTACCCCACTACGCCCCAACCCACTACCCCACTACGCCCCAACCCACTACCCCACTACGCCCCAACCCACTACCCTACTACGCCCCAACCCACTACCCCACTACGCCCCAACCCACTACCCCACTATGCCCCAACCCACTACCCCACTATGCCCCAACCCACTACCCCACTATGCCCCAACCCACTACCCCACTACGCCCCAACCCACTACCCCACTACGCCCCAACCCACTACCCCACTACGCCCCAACCCACTACCCCACTACGCCCCAACCCACTATCCCACTATACCTTTAGTGACCACAGAGAGTCAGGAAACCCGTTTTAACATCCCATCCAAAAGACAGCACCTTACACAGGGCAATTTCCCATTCACTGCCCTTGGGCATTGGGATCTCCATAGACCAGTGGGAAGGGGACTCCCTACTGGACCTCCAACACCACTTCCAGAAGCATCTGGACCGACCAGGACCGGCCCAGCTTAGCTTCAGAGGCAAGCCAGCAGTGGGATGCAGTGTGGTATGCTGCTGGCAGGAGGAGTTAGGTGTGAAATCAGTGTTCATGTATATTAATACATTTCCGTGTGTTTGAGGATAGGCACACCTGTGCCTGTGAGCGGTACAGTATCAGCAGTTGAACATGGCGTTTTATATATTTGATTTCTGCGGGAAATAAACAGGTGATTTGGTGACTCTATGTATTCATCACCTTTACTGAGAGAGCAAGTTGGAGGGGGATTTTGTTCTTTGGGTAGCCAGTCCAGGGCTCCAAGAACACGGTAACAAAAAGAACAAATCCCACATGGATAATTTTATAAGATTTCTGGGTAGAAGAGGAAACCAATGAAAGCAACATAATCTATTTATTTTTTATATCAAGGGCTGAAGTCATCATAGGCAGCTTGGAATATTAGAATTGGCTATGACTCATAGATTACTTGCTCTGATTCTGGGAGTGGACTGTAAGCTGTGATCTGATTCTGGAAGTGTACCGTCTTATGTGGTTAGGGGAAGGAGATTATGCTGCAGAAAAAGGGTCTGGGAAATGGATCTGTTCCAAACGAGCGAGCGAGCGAGCGAGAGAGAGAGAGAGAGAGAGAGAGAGAGAGAGAGAGAGAGAGAGCACTGAGAAAGATTAGAAAATAAATTATAGTGAGCAATCTCCTCCCTACTCAATCAAATGAAAGCTGACATGGAAAGATAACAGGAGTGATTTATGCCTAGACGTCACTGGATAGGCAGGGCTGGTTAGGGATAGAGTGTAGTGTTGGGCTGGTTAGGGGTAGAGTGTAGTGTTGGGCTGGTTAGTGGTAGAGTGTAGTGTTGGGCTGGTTAGTGTATTTCTTATTGTTGTTGCATTGTCGAGAAGGAACCTGCAAGTGAGCATTTCGTTGGATGATTTATACCATTCGTATCCCGTACATATGACTAATAAAACTTCAAACTTGAGTGTAGTGTTGGGCTGGTTAGGGTAGAGTGTAGTGTTGGGCTGGTTAGGGGTAGAGTGTAGTGTTGGGCTGGTTAGGGGTAGAGTGTAGTGTTGGGCTGGTTAGGGTAGGCAGTTGTCTCCAACCCTGTTCCTGGAGAGCAACCCTCCTCTAAGTTTTCCCTCCAACCCAAGTTGTAACTAACCTGGTTCAGCTTATCAACCAGCTAATTATTAGAATCAGGTGAGCTAGATTAGGGTTGGAGTGAAAACCTACAGCATCAGGGTTGTAGAGCCCTGGGGTAGAGTGTACCATTCCTATCTGCCTCTTGGATGTGCTATCCTCTCAACTGGAAAAAAGACTTACAGAATCTCCAGGCTGAGCAAGGCTTAAAAAGTACCCTGTTCTCGTTATACTTGTGAGGATCTGATTAGAAATATATACTGAACAGAAATATAAACGCAACATGTAACAATCAGAAAACCAGTCAGTATCTGGTGTGACCACCATTTGCCTCGTGCAGTGCGACACATCTCCTTCGCATAGAGTTGATCAGGATGTTGATTGTGGCCTGTGGAATGTTGTCCCACTCCTCTTCAATGGCTGTGCGAAGTTGCTGGATATTGGCTGAAACTGGAACACGCTGTCTTACATGTCGTTCCAGAGCATCCCAAACATGCTCAATGGGTTACATGTCTGGTGAGTATGCAGGCCATGGAAGAACTGGGACATTTTCAGCTTCCAGGAATTGTGTACAGATCTTTGCGACATGGGGCTGTGCATGAATGGCACGACAATGGACCTCAGGATCTCGTCACGGTATTTCTGTGCATTGAAATTGCCATTGATAAAATGCAATTGTGTTCGTTGTCCATAGCGTATGCCTGCCCATACCATAACCCCACTGCCACCACGGGGCACTCTGTTCACAACGTTGACATCAGCAAACCGCTTGGCCACACGACGCAATACACGAGGCCAGTTTGATGTACTGCCAAATTCTATATCACCTAGAGCTGGGCGGTATACCGTATTTGACTATATACCGGTATTGATGCACAGACCGGTTTGGGTTTTTACTCTTCCTTCTATAACGGTATTTGAATGTTTGGTTTGTTAAATGTGATGTGCTCTCTCTCCATGCCGCTTCCACACAGACCTAGCACCGCCCCATCACTCAAGGAGCGCATTTGTTGTTGTTCGACACTGCATGGTCATGCAACAATGTTGATGACAATGATGCTATTTCCGCTTTGCTTCTTAATATAAATCCAAAAGCGTTCTATAATTACACTATTAGTCAGTGGCGGCTGGTGAAAAATATTCTCGGTGGGGCTGTGCCATACTTTTTTTTTCCTGTAACCATCGCGATATATTTTAACACAAACTGCAGGACAGCAGTGCTCAGTGAAACATTCAGTAATTATTTAATACCAATATTAAAAAGTTGAGGCATTCTTACACAAAAACATATTACACAAACCCAAGCCTTTCATTTGCATTTAAAGTGAACTTTTCACCATTGGTAGTAAACAGGCAACGCAACAGGCATGCTGTCAGAACAGAGTGGAAAGTGGACAATAACATGAAATTATTATAAAGTTTATAGGAAATCTTACACTGTATAAAAGGATGTATAATATAGAAATGGATATCAAGTGGATGAACTCAAACCTTTGACTGGAAGAATAGCATACAGTATTTTATGATCATACTAAATGTGACTAATTGTTAATGTGCTCCAGAACTGCAACAATTAATTGATACAAAACAACATATATACAGTAATATTAGCAAAGACACTATTAAGACTTTCTAGAGTACCATATATAACTGGATTTTTTATGCTAAGGTCAACTATATACAAAGAAACATGCGGCCAGAGCTGCTCTGTGTGTGTGTGTCTGTCATCTTATTTGTACAGGAATTTTATATATATATATAGACAGACAGACAGACAGACAGATAGTGTGTATATACACACAAACTATGTCTAGTTACTGCTTTTAACCTGTGATGTACATAATTAACTGATATTATTACGTTTTAAAGCCTTTTTCTATTACATTTGTGAGAGGGATGCAACATCATTTTGTTCTGCTGTGCACTTAGCAATAAAGTTAATCTTCAATAACAACTAGGCCTCTTCTAGAAATTGACCTGGTGGACACCTGAATAATTATTACAAACTGTGTAGTACTTTCCTGCATTATTATCAACGTCTGATTGTGTCTTCTCTTTCCTTTTAAAATACTAAAACAAATATAATTGTGACGGCTCTATGATAATCACTCACTTTGATGACCAGACACATTTAGGCTTTTAAACTGTTGTAAGTGAACTATTCATCTTTCTAACAACATCTTTATCAGCCAATAGTAAATATAGTTATTTACCTGATTGTTAGCATGCTGTCTGTGAACCTCTGGACAAGTGCTTTAATGAAGACAGGGTCGATGTTCCTCTTCTGCAGCTGGCTGAAAAGCATGTCCACATTTGGCATGATCTTGTGGAACAGTGCCAGGAAAAAACAGAAAGCCTCGTCTTCGAGCATCCTCACAAAGCCCCCCGCCTCTCTGACAGTCGGGGCATCAAAGTTCCCAGAGTCTCTGATGGTCTGGAAACACGTTAGGAGGTCATCCCTGTACTCGTACACAGTGTTTACAGCGCGACTTTGGAAGTTCCACCGTGTTGTAGAGGCTCTGGGGAGTCTATGCGCAACCACTTCGTCAAGCACGGTGGTTCGCTTGGGAGACCTGGAGAAGAAAGCAGAAAATCCTGCAAGGTCGGAAAAGAAAGTGCCGATCCTGGGGATGCGTGAAGTAGCCTGCTGCATGATGAGGTTCAGCTGATGTGCATAGCAGTGGACGTAGTGCGCATTTTCGTACACATCCACTATTTTACGCTGCACTCCGCCGGTGGCTCCCCTCATCACACTTGCTCCGTCGTAAGCCTGGGCAATAAGTTTGGCCTTTTGTCCATGTGAGAGTATGGTGCTGAGCCTCTCCAGCAGCGCTGTAGCGATGGTGTCGGCGGTTGCGTTCTCGATCAAAATGAACTCGAAAAAACGCTCTTGGACGTTACTTTTAGCATCGATGTAGCGTATCACAAGCACCAACTGGCAGTGGGTGGAAACGTCAGTCGTCTCGTCAGCTTGAATGGCGATAAAATCAGCACTCTTTACTTCCTCCAGGATGTAATCCTTAAGCACTGACAGCATACAGTCCAACAGCTCGTTCTGTATCGTCTTTGACGTGCCCTTAAAAACGGTAGCTGTCTTCAGGTGCTCCTCCAGCACACTGTCGAGGGAGGCAACAAAATCCACTAAGCCCCGGAAAATGCCGGGGTTGTCCGAGGAGTCAGTCTCCTCGTGCCCACGCAAGGCCAACTCAAAAGCCCCACAGAACTTCACACAATCGATAATTTTGGATAGAATGTGCCTGTTTTTATCCACCTCCTCATTGTGTTTCCTCACCGCAATCCTGTGGCCGTCATCCAGCTGCGTAGCAATGTTCACCCTTCCTAATACAGCTAGCTTTACAGAGTTGTCCATGTGTGCCCTTTTGTTCTCATGTTTCTTTACCTTCTCTGACAGGTGCTTCATATCCCTCACTCCGGTACCTGTCCATGCTGAATCTGACCCCGTCGTTTTAAAAAGCAAGCACGGAAAGCAAAATAAAGCATTAGCATCAGTGCACCCAGCTAGCCAAGCCTTCCTGGTGTACCAGCTACAGGAGAAGCCGCACATATACTGCTTCCCTTTCTCGCTAGCCTGCTGTCTGATTGAGAGGTCAGGTTGATCTGGGCCCAGCTCTTTCACCCGAACTTTCTCTGACAAAGTTCTCCTCTCAAACGGATCTTGGAGGAGAGATTTCACCGAGTTAGGGTTGGGTCTTGGAGGAGTAACGTTTGCGCTCGCCATTGTCGTCTAGTAAAAATGGCGCCACTGGAGCCCGGTCCTTATTTTATCAGGGGCGAGCTTGGGGCGATAAAATAATCGCCCTCCTTGGATTCGATTTAAGATCGCTGATTGGCTACATTTTATGTCATACATTCATATCTTAAATTAGCAATTGGCTTAACTGCTACGTAGACCCGCCTCCTCGGGGCACTTTCTGTATCGCCCAGAGCTGACGAGGCGTTTGACAGGCAGAGGAAAGGTTGCGAATATGATTTTCTATCATATCTTACACATATTACTGTGTGCATTCCATATTTCAAACACACAAATATTGACATACTGATGTTTTTATTATTATTATTATTATTATTTTTATTAATTTTTTATTTTATTTTTTAAAATAATGTTATTTAAGGGGGCGGCGCCCTAGCGCCCTCTATCGGCCAGCCGCCACTGCTATTAGTTTGTTTCTTACATCTGCAAACAGCTATTTTGTCTTTTCTTAGGAAGTTGTGGCTAAATCGTGTTAGCCGCTAATCGCTAGTTCGTGTTAGCCGCTAATGCTAAATCGCTAGTTAGATGGTTAGCTAATAAATGTACTGAGTCAGAGCAAACGTAGCTAACTATACAGCCTGATACCAGTGATAGTGTAGGCCTAGATCAGCATGTTGTTTGTGCAACAGTATCTTCTAAATCAGAGAGGAATAAAGCAAGAATATGTTAGCTACATGAAGTAAATAGAAAACATTTAATGTAGCCAAAGATTATAGGGTCTCCTAGGAAACACTGACCAGCACTTTGGTTCCTACCCTGGCAAAATAACTCCTCCCTGGCATTTTCATTTGTTGTCATGTCAAATTGTCCACTATTATATTCTAACTATAGAATTAGAATAATCATTATATTTCCATGATTCCAACAGTTCACCCAAGTGTTTTGATCTAAATCACAAGTCAAATCGCAATTGCAACGTTTGGTAAAAAAATAAGGCCTCGATTTATCATGCACCCCTACATGGCAGTGTGGAAATTATCTTAAATGAGTGCAGGAAATGCAGAAATTGATGAAAATGTAGACATTTTGGAGGGTTGAAGTTTAATTGAACAGTATAACACAATCAGAATGGAAAAAGTCTACTCCTAAAGCAAATTTAGAACTTTTATTATTCAAAAACATAAAATACCGTCAATACCGTCATAAATTTGAAAAATACAGTGGTATGATATTTTGGCCAGATCACTCAGCCCCAATATCACCCATGGTTGGGCGATTGTTTTCCAAGTTGCAAAATGTTTACTTTGTCTTGTCTTTTTGATAAGACATTTCAGTTCAAGTGATATGTTGCCATTGTTCTACCAGCACTGGAAAAGGACAATATATACCTTCATGGCAATGTTTGTGTGGTTTTAGGTTTGGCAGTAAACTGTCGTCGAAACTCCTAAGCCGACATCATCAAACAGCAAACTGTAGATTTTTTTTTTTCTCTGGGCCCCTCAGCCAACAGGCCAAGACCAAAGCAAAGCGGCTTAAAGCAACCAACCAACCAATCAAGTGGGCTTAATTCTGTGCTTTTTAAAGATCACTAAAATCTCTCTAGTTTAGGAGGTTTAGAATATAAATAGTTGTTGTTGTTGTCATAGACAAACACATTCAGTAGGGCTACCATCAGACAAAGAGGGCTTGGTGAGAACTATAACGTCACTGCCAGGGCCCAATGCTCTGCTGTGGAGAGATAGAACTGGAACGGAATTAAGGCCCTGAAACAGAGGCTGTGGAGAGATAGAACTGGAATGGAATTAAGGCCCTGAAACAGAGGGTGTGGAGAGATAGAACTGGAACGGAATTAAGGCCCTGAAACAGAGGCTGTGGAGAGATAGAACTGGAATGGAATTAAGGCCCTGAAACAGAGGCTGTGGAGAGATAGAACTGGAACGGAATTAAGGCCCTGAAACAGAGGCTGTGGAGAGATAGAACTGGAATGGAATTAAGGCCCTGAAACAGAGGGTGTGGAGAGATAGAACTGGAACGGAATTAAGGCCCTGAAACAGAGGCTGTGGAGAGATAGAACTGGAATGGAATTAAGGCCCTGAAACAGAGGCTGTGGAGAGATAGAACTGGAACGGAATTAAGGCCCTGAAACAGAGGCTGTGGAGAGATAGAACTGGAATGGAATTAAGGCCCTGAAACAGAGGCTGTGGAGAGATAGAACTGGAACGGAATTAAGGCCCTGAAACAGAGGCTGTGGAGAGATAGAACTGGAACGGAATTAAGGCCCTGAAACAGAGGCTGTGGAGAGATAGAACTGGAACGGAATTAAGGCCCTGAAACAGAGGCTGTGGAGAGATAGAACTGGAACGGAATTAAGGCCCTGAAACAGAGGCTGTGGAGAGATAGAACTGGAACGGAATTAAGGCCCTGAAACAGAGGCTGTGGAGAGATAGAACTGGAACGGAATTAAGGCCCTGAAACAGAGGCTGTGGAGAGATAGAACTGGAACGGAATTAAGGCCCTGAAACAGAGGCTGTGGAGAGATAGAACTGGAACGGAATTAAGGCCCTGAAACAGAGGCTGTGGAGAGATAGAACTGGAACGGAATTAAGGCCCTGAAACAGAGGTTGTGGAGAGATAGAACTGGAATGGAATTAAGGCCCTGAAACAGAGGCTGTGGAGAGATAGAACTGGAACGGAATTAAGGCCCTGAAACAGAGGTTGTGGAGAGATAGAACTGGAACGGAATTAAGGCCCTGAAACAGAGGCTGTGGAGAGATAGAACTGGAACGGAATTAAGGCCCTGAAACAGAGGTTGTATCCCAAATGGGACTCTATTCCCTATATAGTGCACTACTTTTGCCCAGAGTCCTATGAGTCCTGGTCAAAAGTAGTGCACTGTAAAGGGAATAGGGGTGTTATTTTGGGATACAACAGAGTAGCAGGCTTTATTATTCAGAGCAGAGGGTTAAGTATGTAAAGATGGCTGTGATGTGTGCCGCATCAAATCAAATCAAATGTATTGGTCACGTACACATGGTTAGCAGATGTTATTGCGAGTGTAGCGAAATGCTTGTGCATTGGTCTCCTCTCTGTGAGGGTATAAAGGATTCAACCCTGTAGTCAGACAGACACAGGCCTGTTGGAAACAAAACAAAAACAGCCAGGGACATGATGTCAGGCTACTAAAGACAGGTGTGGTCCAGCCCCCCGGCCTGTTGCTATGACATATTACTCGCTAATGTCCAGTCCCGACATTGACGCCGCTCTGATGTCCAATAGTTCTTGCTATGACAGTCAGTGATCACTGGTGTAGAAGGTCATGGGAGTTAGCCCATCTCTGACCTCCATCGTTGTGTGACTCATCATGAATGACTAGATGTGCATCCGATAGGCTCCTGGTTTGCTGGTTCAATATAGAGTATGTTATCTTGATGTTCCTAGCCAACCTACAGTATGTACAGTGGGGGAAAAAAGTATTTAGTCAGCCACCAATTGTGCAAGTTCTCCCACTTAAAAAGATGAGAGAGGCCTGTAATTTTCATCATAGGTACACGTCAACTATGACAGACAAAATGAGAAAAAAAAACCCCAGAAAATCACATTGTAGGATTTTTAATGAATTTATTTGCAAATTATGGTGGAAAATAAGTATTTGGTCACCTACAAACAAGCAAGATTTCTGGCTCTCACAGACCTGTAACTTCTTCTTTAAGAGGCTCCTCTGTCCTCCACTCGTTACCTGTATTAATGGCACCTGTTTGAACTTGTTATCAGTATAAAAGAAACCTGTCCACAACCTCAAACAGTCACACTCCAAACTCCACTATGGCCAAGACCAAAGAGCTGTCAAAGGACACCAGAAACAAAATTGTAGACCTGCACCAGGCTGGGAAGACTGAATCTGCAATAGGTAAGCAGCTTGGTTTGAAGAAATCAACTGTGAGAGCAATTATTAGGAAATGGAAGACATACAAGACATTTACATTTACATTTACATTTTAGTCATTTAGCAGACGCTCTTATCCAGAGCGACTTACAGGAGCAATTAGGGTTAAGTGCCTTGCTCAAGGGCACATTAACATCATTTAGCAGACGCTCTTAGCCAGAGCGACTCGCAAATTGGTGCGTTCACCCTATAGCCAGTGGGATAACCACTTTACAATTGGGGGGGGGGGGGGGGTTAGAAGGAACACTTTATCCTATCCCAGGTATTCCTTAAAGAGGTGGGGTTTCAAATGTCTCCGGAAGGTGGTGAGTGACTCCGCTGTCCTGGCGTCGTGAGGGAGCTTGTTCCACCATTGGGGTGCCAGAGCAGCGAACAGTTTTGACTGGGCTGAGCGGGAGCTATGCTTCCGCAGAGGAAGGGGAGCCAGCAGGCCAGAGGTGGATGAACGTAATGCCCTCGTTTGGGTGTAGGGACTGATCAGAGCCTGAAGGTACAGAGGTGCCGTTCCCCTCACTGCTCCATAGGCAAGCACCATGGTCTTGTAGCGGATGCGAGCTTCAACTGGAAGCCAGTGGAGTGTGCGGAGGAGGGGGGTGACGTGAGAGAACTTGGGAAGGTTGAACACCAGACGGGCTGCGGCATTCTGGATGAGTTGTAGGGGTTTAATGGCACAGGCAGGGAGGCCAGCCAACAGCGAGTTGCAGTAGTCCAGACGGGAGATGACAAGTGCCTGGATTAGGACCTGTGCCGCTTCCTGTGTAAGGCAGGGTCGTACTCTCCGAATGTTGTAGAGCATGAACCTGCAGGAGCGGGTCACCGCCTTGATGTTGGCGGAGAACGACAGGGTGTTGTCCAGGGTCACGCCTAGGCTCTTCGCACTCTGGGAGGAGGACACAGCGGAGTTGTCAACCGTGATGGCGAGATCATGGAACGGGCAGTCCTTCCCCGGGAGGAAGAGCAGCTCCGTCTTGCCAGGGTTCAGCTTGAGGTGGTGATCCGTCATCCATACTGATATGTCTGCCAGACATGCAGAGATGCGATTCGCCACCTGGTTATCAGAAGGGGGAAAGGAGAAGATTAGTTGTGTATCGTCAGCGTAGCAATGATAGGAAAGGCCATGTGAGGATATGACAGAGCCAAGTGACTTGGTGTATAGGGAGAAAAGGAGAGGGCCTAGAACTGAGCCCTGGGGGACACCAGTGGTGAGAGCACGTGGTGCGGAGACAGCTTCTCGCCACGCCACTTGGTAGGAGCGACCGGTCAGGTAGGACGCAATCCAGGAGTGAGCCGCGCCGGAGATGCCCAGCTCGGAGAGGGTGGAGAGGAGGATCTGATGGTTCACAGTATCAAAGGCAGCAGACAGGTCTAGAAGGACAAGAGCAGAGGAGAGAGAGTTAGCTTTAGCAGTGCGGAGAGTCTCAGTGACACAGAGAAGAGCAGTCTCAGTTGAATGACCAGTCCTGAAACCTGATTGGTTTGGATCAAGAAGGTCATTCTGAGAGAGATAGCAAGAGAGTTGGCTAAAGACGGCACGCTCAATAGTTTTGGAAAGAAAAGAAAGAAGGGATACTGGTCTGTAGTTGTTGACATCAGTGGGGTCGAGTGTTGGTTTTTTGAGAAGGGGAGCAACTCTCGCTCTCTTGAAGACGGAAGGGACATGGCCAGCGGTCAAGGATGAGTTGATCAGCGAGGTGAGGTAGGGGAGAAGGTCACCGGAGATGGTCTGGAGAAGGGAGGAGGGGATGGGGTCAAGCGGGCAGGTTGTTGGGCGGCCTGCAGTCACAAGTCGCAGGATTTTATCTGGAGAGAGAGGGGAGAAAGAAGTCAAAGCATAGGGTAGGGCAGTGTGAGCAGGACCAGCAGTGTCATTAGACTTAACAAACGAGGATCGGATGTCGTCAACCTTCTTTTCAAAGTGGTTGACGAAGTCATCTACAGAGAGAGAGGGGGGGGGGGGGGGGGGGGGGAGGATTCAGGAGGGAGGAAAATGTGGCAAAGAGCTTCCTAGGGTTAGAGGCAGATGCTTGGAATTTAGAGTGGTAGAAGGTGGCCTTAGCAGCAGAAACAGATGAAGAAAATGTAGAGAGGAGGGAGTGAAAAGATGCCAGGTCGGCAGGGAGTTTAGTTTTCTTCCATTTCCGCTCCGCTGCCCGGAGCTCTGTTCTGTGAGCTCGCAATGAGTCATCAAGCCACGGAGCTGGAGGGGAGGACCGAGCCGGCCGGGAGGATAGGGGACACAGAGAGTCAAGGGATGCAGAAAGGGAGGAAAGGAGGGTTGAGGAGGCAGAATCAGGAGATTGGAGGGAGAAGGATTGAGCAGAGGGAAGAGATGATAGGATGGAAGAGGAGAGAGTAGTGGGAGAGAGAGAGCGAAGGTTGCGGCGGCGCATTACCATCTGTGTAGGGGCAGAGTGAGTAGTGTGGGAGGAGAGCGAGAGAGAAAAGGAAACAAAGTAGTGGTCAGAGACATGGAGGGGAGTTGCAGTGAGATTAGTAGAGGAGCAGCATCTAGTGAAGATGAGGTCAAGCGTATTGCCTGCCTTGTGAGTAGGGGGGGACGGTGAGAGGGTGAGGTCAAAAGAGGAGAGGAGTGGAAAGAAGGAGGCAGAGAGAAATGAGTCAAATGTGGACATAGGGAGGTTGAAATCCCCCAAAACTGTGAGGGGTGAGCCATCCTCAGGGAAGGAACTTATCAAGGCGTCAAGCTCATTGATGAACTCTCCAAGGGAACCTGGAGGGCGATAGATGACAAGGATATTAAGCTTAAATGGGCTAGTGACTGTGACAGCATGGAATTCAAATGAGGAGATAGACAGATGGGTTAGGGGAAAAATTGAGAATGTCCACTTGGGAGAGATGAGGATTCCTGTACCACCACCCCTCTGACCAGATGCTCTCGGGGTATGCGAGAACACATGGTCAGACGAGGAGAGAGCAGTAGGAGTAGCAGTGTTTTCAGTGGTGATCCATGTTTCCGTCAGCGCCAGGAAGTCGAGGGACTGGAGGTTGGCATAGGCTGGGATGAAGTCAGCTTTGTTGGCAGCAGAACGGCAGTTCCAGAGGCTGCCTGCGACCTGGAACTCCACGTGGGTGGTGCGTGCAGGGACCACCAGGTTAGAGAGGCAGCAGCCACGCGGTGTGGTGCGTTTGTGTAGCCTGTGCAGAGAGGAGAGAACAGGGATAGGCAGAGACATAGTTGACAGGCTGTAGCAAATGGCTACAAAAATGCAGAGGAGATCGGAATGAAATGAGCTAAGCATCTGGGAGCGGAGAGAGCAGGGCCTCCCTCACCAAAAACGTCTACCTCAGAAACTAAAATTGTTTCACTGAACCACCCGAACAAAAACTCTCCCAACTTCCGCCTTTAGAAATCAGAATTGTTGTGAACCACAGCGGTTCAATGTTTAAAGGAATAGACTCAACCCACTTTATTCAGCTAGCCAACTATGACACCATAGCTAACTAGCAAGCTAGCATCCAATAACAATAACACACCGTTTAGCACCAACACTTGGTCACAACAAACCACCAGTAGTGTGATAACACACTAAACAGATCATTCGTGTCTGTGTCAAGTTCCTTTCATGACGCAGCAATGATTAGACGTTGGCTAGCTAGGACAAGTATATTGTATTTAGCTACTACCGTACAGTTAGCTGGTCGTGTTGGGTAGCTAGCAATGGCCACTGTGTTGACTTTGTTTGAAGAACGGCTAGCTAGCTAGCTTCGTGCTACACCCGGCACACAATGGCTATTGTGTTGACTCTGACTCTGTTCGAAAAAACGGCTAGGTAGCTCGCTTCGTGCTACAGCCGGCACTGCCAAGACACAGTAACTACACACAACAACCCACGATGCCTAGCTATGACGCCGTAGCTAACTTGCAAGCTAGCATCCATTAACACACAATTTAGCATCAATACTTGGTTACAACAAACTGCCAAGAGTGTGTTAGCACACTAAACAGATAATTCAAGTCCGTGTCTAGTTCCTTTCATAACGCATAACGCAACAAAAAATTAAACGTTGGCTAGGACTACATTAACATTGGAACCAGCTCTCCAGCGTTGCTAATCGTTACCAGTAGCTACCCGCTAGCTAGCTAGCCTCGTGCTTCGATACTAACCTACAATTACCTAGGGAAACCTACAATAACAACAATACTAACCTATAATAAATACAATACCTAACTACGGCTAACTACCTACCTACGATCTAATACATGGTTAAGCAAAAATTAAACGTTGGCTAGCACTACATTAACATTGGGACCAGCTCTCTAGCGTTGCTAATCGTTACCAGTAGCTACCCGTTAGCTAGCTAGCCTCGTGCTTCGATACTAACCTACAATTACCTAGGGAAACCTACAATAACAACAATACTAACCTATAATAAATACAATACCTAACTACGGCTAACTACCTACCTACGATCTAATACATGGTTAAGCAAAAATTAAACGTTGGCTAGCACTACATTAACATTGGGACCAGCTCTCTAGCGTTGCTAATCGTTACCAGTAGCTACCCGCTAGCTAGCTAGCCTCGTACTTCGATACTAACCTACAATTACCTACGGAAACCTACAAAAACAACAATACTAACCTATGATAAATACAATACCTAGCTACAGCTAACTACCTACCTACGATCTAATACATGGTTAAGCTTTACTCAACACCAAATGAGAAGATTACCTCCTGCTTACCTCCAGCTAGAGAAAAACACGACCTCTCCCGACAACGACCATCCAAGCGACCACTGATAATCTCCCTCGATCTGGGGCTCCACGCAAGATCTCACCCCGAGATCTCACCCCGTGGGGTCAAAATGATCACAAGAACGGTGAGCAAAAATCCCAGAACCACACGGGGGGACCTAGTGAATGACCTGCAGAGAGCTGGGACCAAAGTAACAAAGCCTACCATCAGTAACACACTACGCCGCCAGGGACTCAAATCCTGCAGTGCCAGACGTGTCCCCCTGCTTAAGCCAGTACATGTCCAGGCCCATCTGAAGTTTGCTAGAGTGCATTTGGATGATCCAGAAGAGGATTGGGAGAATGTCATATGGTCAGATGAAACCAAAATAAAAATTTTGGTAAAAACTCAACTCGTCATGTTTGGAGGACAAAGAATGCTGAGTTGCATCCAAAGAACACCATACCTACTGTGAAGCATGGGGATGGAAACATCATGCTTTGGGGCTGTTTTTCTGCAAAGGGACCAGGACGACTGATCCGTGTAAAGGAAAGAATGAATGGGGCCATGTATCGTGAGATTTTGAGTGAAAACCTCCTTCCATCAGCAAGGGCATTGAAGATGAAACGTGGCTGGGTCTTTCAGCATGACAATGATCCCAAACACACCGCCCGGGCAACGAAGGAGTGGCTTCGTAAGAAGCATTTCAAGGTCCTGGAGTGGCCTAGCCAGTCTCCAGATCTCAACCAAATAGAACATCTTTGGAGGGAGTTGAAAGTCCGTGTTGCCCAGCGACAGCCCCAAAACATCACTGCTCTAGAGGAGATCTGCATGGAGGAATGGGCCAAAATACCAGCAACAGTGTGTGAAAACCTTGTGAAGACTTACAGAAAACGTTTGACCTGTGTCATTGCCAACAAAGGGTATATAACAAAGTATTGAGAAACTTTTGTTATTGACCAAATACTTATTTTCCACCATAATTTGCAAATAAATTCATAAAAAATCCTACAATGTGATTTTCTGGATTTTTTTTCTCATTTTGTCTGTCATAGTTGACGTGTACCTATGATGAAAATTACAGGCCTCTCTCATCTTTTTAAGTGGGAGAACTTGCACAATTGGTGGCTGACTAAATACTTTTTTTCCCCACTGTAGCTGCTGTGCAACTCAGTATTGCTTTGTTTACGTGACTAGCTCTGTAGGTTATATCAATATTAAAATGTTATTTCAGCTAGTAAGTGAACACATGGCGAAATGAACATATGGCATGGCCAAACAGAAAATTGCAGCCAAGTTTTCAAATCTTCCAATAAGTCATTTACAAGATAAAAATACTGTTTTAAGGTAAACTGGATATTAAAATACTGTTTTAAACTGCAACTCTGATTTTTTTCCCTCTCTGTCTCCTAGGTGACAGAGTTGAACGAGGCCTTGTCCAATGAGGAGAGGAACCTGCTCTCTGTGGCCTATAAGAATGTGGTGGGGGCACGGCGCTCGTCCTGGCGCGTCATCTCCAGCATCGAGCAGAAGACGTCGGCGGACGGCAATGAGAAGAAGATTGAGATGGTGCGGGCATACCGCGAGAAGATCGAGAAGGAGCTGGAGACCGTGTGCCAAGACGTGCTCAACCTCCTGGACAACTTCCTGATCAAGAACTGCAACGAGACACAGCATGAGAGCAAGGTGTTTTACCTGAAGATGAAGGGCGACTACTACCGCTACCTGGCCGAGGTGGCCACGGGCGAGAAGAGGGCCGGCGTGGTGGAATCCTCTGAGAAGTCCTACAGCGAGGCCCATGAGATTAGCAAGGAGCATATGCAGCCCACCCACCCTATCCGCCTGGGTCTGGCCCTCAACTACTCAGTGTTCTACTACGAGATCCAGAATGCACCTGAGCAGGCCTGCCACCTGGCCAAGACCGCCTTCGATGACGCCATCGCTGAGCTGGACACCCTGAACGAGGACTCCTACAAAGACTCTACCCTCATCATGCAGCTGCTACGAGACAACTTGACACTGTGGACCAGCGACCAGCAGGACGACGAGGGTGGCGAGACCAACAACTAGAGAGTCCCTAAAGAGAACCCCGTGTCCTGTTTCAGCCAATACACACAACACGCCCGCGCGCTCACAAATGACAACTAACTAAAATAAAACAGTTCTTAGAAATGTAAAAATGTTGCTGGTGGAACATTGGCAGCCACTTTTGCCGGTGATGATACCACCGCAAGCTGCAGTTCTATATTTTTCCCACAAATGTAAAAAAGTGAAATAAAACAATGTAATTAAAAAGAGGTGTAGGAAGGGGAGATGAGTTTATTTCTAGTATAGTTAAAAAAACAAATAGATAATCCCCTTCCTCCTTGATTGCCTCTGCAACTTTTGTCAAAACACCACTTGAAGAAGAAGAAGGTCTGCAGTCAGTCAGTCAGTCAGTCAGTCAGTCAGTGACTAGAGTGCGGCTGTTGCGTTAGAAAACACTGGCATGGAGACTGGCATGTTGTTATGGCGTTAGCTAAATGAAGTGGAGCTGCTTATTTAACTTATGTGGTAAGGGAGGAGGAACATTCCAAATTGTAAGGGGTGATCGAAGCTTGTGCAAAAATATAATTAATATATATAATATTTAAAAAAATAAAAATAAAATAATACTTGAATGTCATCGCCTCGCAAAAATAAAGAGTTGCAAATAGTTTCCAGAGGGGATGAAAGAGGTATCATACCTCTAGCTAGATTCCTCAGACTTACCAACATGGAATCTAAAGGTGTGGCTCACCCTGTAATGGTAATCGTTGGGTGAAGCCAGGTACTCTTCTGTGGTTATTGAACATACATAACCAATGTTTTGTTCAACATGATGTCAGGAATGGGTTTTGTACCCAGTCACACAGACTAAAGTACTGTGACTAAAGTAGGAGTAGAGTTAAAACCCAGCCAGTACAACCCTCTCATGCCCTGATACGCTATACAGACGTAAACATTTTCAAGCACCTGGTTATTATTATTATTATTATTATTATTATTATTATTATTATTATTAATATTATTATTATTATTATTATTATTATTATTATTATTATTATTATTATTATTACTCACCCCTTACTGAGGTTGTCAAGGGTGAAATATTATTAGAATATCAAAATATGCTAATACAATGAAAATGAAATCGCTAAAACTACCAAAAAAATTATCTTGTAGAGGAGATCATTTGATATTGTAAGGCAACAGAATTTGCCCTAAATTAAGGTATATATATATATACGTTTACCACAATCCCTTAGATCTCTGAAATGACACACAGTTGACTGGAACCACACTCTCTATCAGTGGACAAAATACACCTTTTTGGACAGAGCACTGGCAATATAAAACGGAGGATGAATCTAAAAGCATCTTTTGAGGTTTGTGGATTAAAATTTTGTGTTAACATTTTTAATTATCAAGAAATGCACTTGCCTATCATACTGTTTCTTCAGTGTAAAACGATTACTGCTCCAATATTCTCGATAATATAATATTGTGCATGCTGGTGATGTATTTATATGCAGTAGCTTAACTATTATTATTAACTTATACTGTAGACATTATGTATTCACATCAACATGAAATGACTAGACTTCAATCTGATTTATTTTCTATTTATACTTTATATTGGATTGTTGAAATTTTATTTTAATCTGCGTTTTCTTTACTCCATTTGCTGGAAGTACACTATACCAAAACAGTGATTGTTAACATTAAATTGATCTGTAATGGACATTGCTATAGTGACATGCAATTCGTGTATTTGGTTTCTGCTAAACAAAAGGGGAGGGCTGGGAGGGCTGGGAGGGCTGGGAGGGTGAACAAAAAACAAAAATAAACAAAACACCAGTGTTAGCTCGACCTTCGACATTACCGTCTGGTGTTTTTGTCATAGTGACATATATAATAATCACATTGTAAAATACTTAATTTATTTATCTGACTGACCTTTCTGTTAGTGCTTTTAATGTCACATTATGCAGTGAGATAGACCACATTGAACAGTGTTTAGTTTTTTATCTTATGTAGGAATTCACTCATGGACCATTTATTATAGTTGATTATAAACTATCTCCTGATACCTTAATTGTGAGTCATGTAGCTATTAGCACAACAGAAAAAGAATAACAGTTTATAATGACAACAATAATACAATTGTAATTAAAATATTAGAAATGCTTTTCTAACCACATTTCAGTGCTGCTGTTGTTAAGATTCCTATCAACCGTACAGGTGTTTGGCCTTTTGAGATTAGTTTCAGATGGTTTTGGCTTAGTTTTTTTTTACCATGTTAGTCCTTCAGGATTATTCTGAAGGTGCTCCATAGATTGTCATGGCAACAATATAATGGACACTGTTTTACAGGCAGATGTAGTATTGTGATGTTGTTGACTACAGTTAGATAGGTAGGTAGCAAGGTAGGTCGATACATAGGTGGATAGGTAGAATTATACACGGATTGTACACTAAATACGGTTGTACATTTTATATAGTAATATCATAAGATTTATTTTAAGGTGTGTATAATGTATGTTGTGAACACCTCTGTTGCATCTATTGTCAGTGCAGTTGTACACTACCGTTCAAAAGTTTGGGGTCACTTAGAAATGTCCTTGTTTTCGAAAGAAAAGCATTTTTTTTTTGTCCATTAAAATAACATCAAATTGATCAGAAATACAGTGTAGACATTGTTAATGTTGTAAATGGCTATTGTAGCTGGAAACGGCAGATTTTTTATGACATATCTACATAGGCGTACAGAGGCAACCATCAGTCCTGTGTTCCAATGGCACGTTGTGTTTGCTAATCCAAGTTTATCATTTTAAAAGGCTAATTGATCATTAGAAAACCCTTTTGCAATTATGTTAGCACAGCTGAAAACTGTTGTGCTGATTAAAGAAGCAATACAACTGGCCTTCTTGAGACTAGTTGAGTATCTGGAGCATCAGCAATTGTGGGTTCGATTACAGGCTCAAAATGGCCAGAAACAAATAACTTTCTTCTGAAACTCGTCAGTCTATTATTGTTCTGAGAAATGAAGGCTATTCCATGCGAGAAATTTCAAGAAACTGAAGATCTCGTACAACTGAGCAAGAGGACAAATACATTAGAGTGTCTCGTTTGCAAAACACCAGTCTCAACGTCAACAGTGAAGAGGCGACTCCGGGATGCTGACCTTCTAGGCAGAGTTGCAAAGAAAAAGCCATATCTCAGACTGCCCATCTTAATCTTTTTTTTTATTGGCCATTCTGAGATATGGCTTTTTCTTTGCGGGTACTATTTAATGAAGCTGCCAGTTGTGGACCTGTGAGGCGTCTGTTTCTCAAACTAGACACTCTCATGTATTTGTTTTCTAATGATCAATTAGCCTTTTAAAATGATAAACTTGGATTAGCAAACACAACGTGCCATTGGAACACAGGACTGATGGTTGCCTCTGTACGCCTATGTAGATATGTCATTAAAAATCTGCCGTTTCCAGCTACAATAGCCATTTACAACATTAACAATGTCTACACTGTATTTCTGATCAATTTGATGTTATTTTAATGGACAAAAAAAATAGCTTTTCTTTCGAAAACAAGGACATTTCTAAGTGACCCCAAATATTTGAACGGTAGTGTACATTTGTTCATGGATGGCTAGATAAATAGGTAGGTAGGTAGGTAGGTAGAAATTGTAGGTAGGAAGTTAGATATTGTAGGTAAGTAGGTACTCTAGGTAGATAGATATTGTAGGTAAGTAGGTACTCTAGGTAGATAGATATTGTAGGTAAGTAGGTACTCTAGGTAGATAGATATTGTAGGTAGGTAGGTAGATAGATAGATATTGTAGATAGATAGATAGATATTGTAGATAGATAGATATTGTAGATAGATAGATAGATATTGTAGATAGATAGATAGATATTGTAGATAGATAGATAGATATTGTAGATAGATAGATAGATATTGTAGATAGATAGATAGATATTGTAGATAGATAGATAGATATTGTAGATAGATAGATAGATATTGTAGATAGATAGATAGATAGATAGATAGATAGATAGATAGATAGATAGATAGATAGATAGATAGATAGATAGATAGATAGATAGATAGATAGATAGATAGATAGATAGATAGATAGATAGATAGATAGATAGATAGATAGATAGATAGATAGATAGATAGATAGATAGATAGATAGATAGATAGATAGATAGATAGATAGATAGAGTGGGGAGAACAAGTATTTGATACACTGCCGATTTTGCAGGTTTTCCTACTTACATAGCATGTAGAGGTCTGTAATTTTTATCATATGTACACTTCAACTGTGAGAGACTGAATCTAAAACAAAAATCCAGAAAATCACATTGTATGATTTTTAAGTAATTAATTTGCATTTGATTGCATGACATAAGTATTTGATACATCAGAAAAGCAGAACTTAATATTTGGTACAGAAACCTTTGTTTGCAATTACAGAGATCATACGTTTCCTGTAGGTCTTGACCAGGTTTGCACACACTGCAGCAGGGATTTTGGCCCACTCCTCCATACAGACCTTCTCCAGATCCTTCAGGTTTCGGGGCTGTCACTGGGCAATACGGACTTTCAGCTCCCTCCAAAGATTTTCTATTGGGTTCAGGTCTGGAGACTGGCTAGGCCACTCCAGGACCTTGAGATGCTTCTTACGGAGCCACTCCTTAGTTGCCCTGGCTGTGTGTTTTGGGTCGTTGTCATGCTGGAAGACCCAGCCACGACCCATCTTCAATGCTCTTACTGAGGGAAGGAGGTTGTTGGCCAAGATCTCACGATACATGGCCCCATCCATCCTCCCCTCAATACGGTGCAGTAGTCCTGTCCCCTTTGCAGAAAAGCATCCCCAAAGAATGATGTTTCCACCTCCATGCTTCCCGGTTGGGATGGTGTTCTTGGGGTTGTACTCATCCTTCTTCTTCCTCCAAACACGGCAAGTGGAGTTTAGACCAAAAAGCTAAATTTTTGTCTCATCAGACCACATGACCTTCTCCCATTCCTCCTCTGGATCATCCAGATGGTCATTGGCAAACTTCAGACGGGCCTGGACATGCGCTGGCTTGAGCAGGGGGACCTTGTGTGCGGTGCAGGATTTTAATCCATGACGGCGTAGTGTGTTACTAATGGTTTTCTTTGAGACTGTGGTCCCAGCTCTCGTCAGGTCATTGACCAGGTCCTGCCGTGTAGTTCTGGGCTGATCCCTCACCTTCCTCATGATCATTGATGCCCCACGAGGTGAGATCTTGCATGGAGCCCCAGACCGAGGGTGATTGACCATCATCTTGAACTTCTTCCATTTTCTAATAATTGCACCAACAGTTGTTGCCTTCTCACCAAGCTGTTTGCCTATTGTCCTGTAGCCCATCCCATCCTTGTGCAGGTCTACAATTTTATCCCTGTCCGTACACAGCTCTCTGGTCTTGGCCATTGTGGAGAGGTTGGAGTCTGTTTGATTGAGTGTGTGGACAGGTGTCTTTTATACAGGTAACGAGTTCAAACAGGTGCAATTAATACAGGTAATGAGTGGAGAACAGTAGGGCTTCTTAAAGAAAAACTAACAGGTCTGTGAGAGCTGGAATTCTTACTAGTTGGTAGGTGATCAAATACTTATGTCATGCAATAAAATGCAAATTAATTACTTAAAAATCATACAATGTGATTTTCTGGATTTTTGTTTTAGATTACGTCTCTCACAGTTGAAGTGTACCTATGATAAAAATTACAGACCTCTACATGCTTTGTAAGTAGGAAAACCTGCAAAATCGGCAGTGTATCAAATACTTGTTCTCCCCACTGTAGATAGATATTTTTGTAGTTTGATGTTTACAAATTTGAACGTCTACATTTTGGAACAGAAACAACAAGCCACTGAGATGCTTATCTCTACTGGAGAAAACCTGCAGTAACTTAACTAAGATGGTGTCTTAGTGTACTGTCAACCCCACGACATTGGTTTAACTTAACATCTGCAGATGACACATCCTGAAAGCCAAACAGCTGGTTTAACCTCGGTGTGACATCATCAAAACTGCAACATACTCAGCTGACCTCGAAACACAGTGATGATTGACTTAATGGTTGTCTGCCCTGCTACGACAGTGAAGTGTAATGTATTTATTTGTTTCTGAAATGTTGGGCCTATTTCGCAGATTAATTTGCTAGTGCAACAACTCTTTGGCTTTCCCACATATCACTATGTCTTTACAGATAAACAGATCAACCGATCAATCCCCATAGAAATAACTATGACAGGTACTGTGGCAGGTTTGCCATCAAAATTGATGAATACGCAAACAGAATTGATATCAATGTCATTTAAAAATCTTATTTCCAAAAGTATGACTCTTCTGTACCTTAAAATTCTGATCACACCTGGCTGAAGGTTAGGATACCTCGATGACTGAATCCCAATGTATTCTCCTCCAACAAATGCAACACTGGTATGTATCAATAAACTGTTGCTTCATTGAAAAATGCATCTGAATACAAATTATTTCAGCGCATGATTGATGGGAATACACACACACACCTATATGAGCCAGGCTTCGCCTCACCTAGTCGCCCAAGCACTATTATACACATCACATACAGTATAGGCTGGAGTATAGGCTGGAGTATAGGCTGGAGTATAGCCTGGAGTATAGCCTGGAGTATAGGCTGGAGTATAGCCTGGAGTATGGGCTGGAGTATAGGCTGGAGTATAGCCTGGAGTATAGGCTGGAGTATAGGCTGGAGTATAGCCTGGAGTATAGGCTGGAGTATAGGCTGGAGTATTGGCTGGAGTATTGGCTGGAGTATAGGTTATAATATAGGCTGGAGTATAGGCTGGAGTATAGGCTGGAGTATAGGCTGGAGTATAGGCTGGAGTATAGGCTGGAGTATTGGCTGGAGTATTGGTTATAATATAGGCTGGAGTATAGGCTGGAGTATAGGCTGGAGTATAGGCTGGAGTATAGGCTGGAGTATAGGCTGGAGTATAGGCTGGAGTATTGGCTGGAGTATTGGCTGGAGTATTTGCTGGAGTATTGGCTGGAGTATAGGCTGGAGTATAGGCTGGAGTATAACCTTTGTGGTTCAAGCCCTGAATACTGAATACCACAGGTATGACAAAACATTTATTTTTACTGCTCTAATTACGTTGGTAACCAGTTTATAATAGCTATAAGGCACCCCTCAGGGGTTTGTGATATATGGCCAATATACCATGGCTAAGGGCTGTATCCAGGCACCCCTTGTTGCATCGTGCATTAAGAACAGCCCTTAGCCGTGGTATATTGGCCACATACCACACCCCCTCATGCCTTATTGCTTAAGTATAGGCTGGAGTTGCTAGTTAGGTGAAATTAGATCTTAGATTATCTCTGCGTGACAGAAAGAGAAGAGCACCTTTACGCTGGATCAGGGCCTGTCCCCCATTCACCCCCACCCTTACCCCCTCTCCAAGGTCAAAAGAACAATCTATCTGCCTGAGTAGAATGGAGTCTGTAAGCAGATTGTGTTCGTTGCCTAGACTAGTTATTGATTTTGGTAACAGAGTTGGTTCCTCTACAGTCAGTCGAAGGCAGGGGAAGTAGAACAGTCCTTGATGAAGCACAGCAGGGCTATACAGTTGACTGATGAACAGAGATGTCTGCTTCAGAGAACAGGGGTCTGCACATCAGCCATCACATAGGCTGGCAGTAAATAACCAAGGCAGTAAATAACCAAGGCAGTAAATAACCAAGGCAGTAAATAACCAAGGCAGTAAATAACCAAGGCAGTAAATGACCATGGCAGTAAATAACCAAGGCAGTAAATGACCAAGGCAGTAAATAACCAAGGCAGTAAATGACCAAGGCAGTAAATAACCAAGGCAGTAAATAACCAAAGCAGTAACTGACCAAAGCAGTAAATGACCAAGGCAGTAAATAACCAAGGCAGTAAATGACCAAGGCAGTAAATGACCAAGGCAGTAAATAACCAAGGCAGTAAATGACCAAGGCAGTAAATGACCAAGGCAGTAAATGACCAAGGCAGGAAATAACCAAGGCAGTAAATGACCAAGGCAGTAAATAACCAAGGCAGTAAATCACCAAGACAGTAAATGACGAAGGCAGTAAATGACCAAGGCAGTAAATGACCAAGGCAGTAAATAACCAAGGCAGTAAATGACCAAGGCAGTAAATAACCAAGGCAGTAAATGACCAAGGCATTTCATATTTTCCAGATAAAACTTGTATCTATCAGTGCACATACTCACTTTTTTCCCCCTTGACTAACAATGTATCAGATGTATATTACTCTAAATATCCATAATCTCATATGATGACAATGAAATTCATAGTCTACCATTGGAAAAAAAAAGACTAGACCTACTGAAGTGACAAAGGGTTCAACATGAAATTACACAAATGCATCCTCACTTGACTCTGCAATGTACTGAGCCATTTCTTGTCAAATAAGTCCTTTCAGAAGATGAATGATCATGCCCTGTTCTCCTGTTAAAGCTTCAGCCAATGGTGGCCGGGCTAATGCATCAGCACTCACCAATCCAGTTGCTGTTGCTAGGGCTAGAAAAGGCATCCCTCGCTCTCAGCACCAGCCTTCCTCGTTGTAGGGCTACTGTACCAGACAGATACATCTCTCCTAACCCAGTCTCGCTGGAGATAAGGATAGAGGGGGGAGGATAGAGGGATGAGGGGGGAGGATAGAGGGATGAGGGGGAGGATAGAGGGATGAGGGGGAGGATAGAGGGATGAGGGGGGAGGATAGAGGGATGAGGGGGAGGATAGAGGGATGAGGGGGGAGGATAGAGGGATGAGGGGGAGGATAGAGGGGGGCAGGGGAGGATAGAGGGATGAGGGGGAGGATAGAGGGATGATAGGGAGGGTAGAGGGATGAGGGGGAGGATAGAGGGATGAGGGGGAGGATAGAGGGATGAGGGGGGAGGATAGAGGGATGAGGGGGAGGATAGAGGGGGCGGGGGAGGATAGAGGGATGAGGGGGAGGATAGAGGGGGGAGGATAGAGGGATGAGGGGGGAGGATAGAGGGATGAGGAGGAGGATAGAGGGATGAGGGGGAGGTTAGAGGGATGAGGGGGGAGGATAGAGGGATGAGGGGGAGGATAGAGGGATGATAGGGAGGGTAGAGGGATGAGGGGGAGGATAGAGGGGGGAGGAAAGAGGGATGAGGGGGAGGATAGAGGGATGGGGGAGGATAGAGGGATGAGGGGGAGGATAGAGGGATGGGGGGAGGATAGAGGGATGAGGGGGAGGATAGAGGGATGAGGGGGGAGGATAGAGGGATGGGGGGAGGATAGAGGGGGGAGGATAGAGGGATGAGGGGGAGGATAGAGGGATGAGGGGGAGGATAGAGGGATGAGAGGGGAGGATAGAGGGATGAGAGGGGAGGATAGAGGGATGAGGGGGAGGATAGAGGGATGAGGGGGAGGATAGAGGGATGAGGGATGAGGGGGGAGGATAGAGGGATGAGGGGGAGGATAGAGGGATGAGGGGGAGGATAGAGGGATGAGGGGGAGGATAGAAGGATGAGGGGGAGGATAGAGGGGGGAGGATAGATGGATGAGGGGGAGGATAGAGGGATGAGGGGGAGGATAGAGGGGGGAGGATAGATGGATGAGGGGGAGGATAGAGGGATGAGGGGGAGGATAGAGGGGGGAGGATAGAGGGATGAGGGGGGAGGATAGAGGGATGAGGGGGAGGATAGAGGGATGAGGGGGAGGATAGAAGGATGAGGGGGAGGATAGAGGGGGGAGGATAGATGGATGAGGGGGAGGATAGAGGGATGAGGGGGAGGATAGAGGGGGGAGGATAGATGGATGAGGGGGAGGATAGAGGGATGAGGGGGAGGATAGAGGGATGGGGGAGGATAGAGGGATGAGGGGGGAGGATAGAGGGATGAGGGGGGAGGATAGAGGGATGAGGGGGAGGATAGAGGGATGAGGGGGAGGATAGAAGGATGAGGGGGAGGATAGAGGAAGAAGAAGAAGCAGCCAATGTGTGTGTGTGTGTGTGTGTGTGTGTGGGTAGAGGGGGGAGGATAGAGGGATGAGGGGGAGGATAGAGGGATGAGGGGGGAGGATAGAGGGATGAGGGGGGAGGATAGAGGGATGAGGGGGAGGATAGAGGGATGAGGGGGAGGATAGAGGGATGAGGGGGAGGATAGAAGGATGAGGGGGAGGATAGAGGAAGAAGAAGAAGCAGCCAATGTGTGTGTGTGTGTGTGTGTGTGTGTGTGTGTGTGTGTGTGTGTGTGTGAGAGGCACTGTTAGCAATCAGGATGAGGGGGAGGATAGAGGGATGAGGGATGAGGGGGGAGGATAGAGGGATGAGGGGGAGGATAGAGGGATGGGGGAGGATAGAGGGATGAGGGGGAGGATAGAGGGATGAGGGGGAGGATAGAGGGGGGAGGATAGAGGGATGAGGGGGGAGGATAGAGGGATGAGGGGGAGGATAGAGGGATGAGGGGGTGGCTAGAGGGATGAGGGGGAGGGTAGAGGGGGGAGGATAGAGGGATGAGGGGGGAGGATAGAGGGATGAGGGGGGAGGATAGAGGGGGGAGGATAGATGGATGAGGGGGAGGATAGAGGGATGAGGGGGAGGATAGAGGGGGGAGGATAGAGGGATGAGGGGGGAGGATAGAGGGATGAGGGGGAGGATAGAGGGATGAGGGGGTGGCTAGAGGGATGAGGGGGAGGGTAGAGGGGGGAGGATAGAGGGATGAGGGGGGAGGATAGAGGGATGAGGGGGAGGATAGAGGGGGGAGGATAGAGGGATGAGGGGGGAGGATAGAGGGATGAGGGGGGAGGATAGAGGGATGAGGGGGAGGATAGAGGGATGAGGGGGAGGCTAGAGGGATGAGGGGGAGGATAGAGGGGGGAGGATAGAGGGATGAGGGGGGAGGATAGAGGGATGAGGGGGAGGATAGAGGGGGAAGGATAGAGGGATGATGGGTGGATAGAGGGATGAGGGGGAGGATAGAGGGGGAGGATAGAGGGATGAGGGGGGAGGATAGAGGGATGAGGAGGGAGGATAGAGGGATGAGGGGGGAGGATAGAGGGTTGAGGGGGAGGATAGAGGGATGAGGGGGAGGATAGAGGGAGGATAGAGGGAAGAGGGGGACAGAGGGATGAGGGGGAGGATAGAGGGATGAGGGGGGAGGATAGAGGGATGAGGGGGAGGATAGAGGGATGGGGGAGGATAGAGGGATGAGGGGGAGGATAGAGGGGGGAGGATAGATGGATGAGGGGGAGGATAGAGGGATGAGGGGGGGAAATAGAGGGATGAGGGGGAGGATAGAGGGATGAGGGGGAGGCTAGAGGGATGAGGGGGAGGGTAGAGGGGGGAGGATAGAGGGATGAGGGGAGGATAGAGGGATGAGGGGGGAGGATAGAGGGATGAGGGGGGAGGATAGAGGGATGAGGGGGAGGATAGAGGGATGAGGGGGAGGATAGAGGGATGAGGGGGAGGATAGAAGGATGAGGGGGAGGATAGAGGAAGAAGAAGAAGCAGCCAATGTGTGTGTGTGTGTGTGTGTGTGTGTGTGTGTGTGTGAGAGGCACTGTTAGCAATCAGCCCTCTTATTGGCTGCTTCTATCGGTGGCCGATAGTTTGCTGGTCCGGCTCCCCGATTTGACTTGGTGGGAAATCTGTTGGACGTGCCCCTGGGCGGGGCACTTGACCCTGGTTGCTCCTGTGGGTCGCTCTGGATGGGAGTGTCTGTTAGATGACTCATGTGATGTAAATGTTGAGTGGCTTCACTGCAGGTAGATTGTATGTTTTAATATTCAATAAAAATATTGATTTAAAAGAAAACTCTGACGCATTGGCTGTGAGACACATGCATTTGTATTTGTATTTATTAGGGATCCCCATTAGCTGCTGCCAATTGCATGGGATTATATTAATGACAGAACTAGCTATGTGAGTTTGTATTTTGATTTTCGTGGTCGCACATTGAGATTCGTGGTTGCAAGTACGATTTGCAAATGTGTAATTTAATTTAGCAAGCTTGTATCATGATGTGTGAAAGATTTAACAACGGTCATAAACTTGTAACTTGACATTTGAATACATTCAATAAGATTTGCAAGTATAATTTATTTTCAGAATTATTACATGTCCGGTTTTCCTCTAAATAATAATTATTGTGAGCTATGACATGAAGTAATAAAGGAATTTGAATATGTCGTAAGAGAAAAGATAATTCGCCCTTATTAAACTTGGCAGATCATTTTCCATCAATGGATGTCGATTTCACTCGTTTGACTGCTATGATTAAGCAATAAGCCACAAGGGGGTATGGTATATGGCCAATATACCACAGCTAAGGGCTGTTCTTAAGCACGACCAACACGGAGTGCCTGGATACTAATGTTAGGTTATTTTCTGGCAATTGTGCTGTTATTATGTGCCAGATGTTAAGAATACTAACCGTTATAAATGGCCCATTTGCGAGATTGACTTGTCATTTCAATAGGCGTAGGCTACAGACTAAAATCTGGGTTTATGATTGTAATTACATGTTGCCATGGTTTGCTTAGATAAAAGCAGGTAGCCTATAGCCCCTGATAGGTCTACATCTAATTTCAGATCCTCTACAGTAGCCTAGACAAGATGGAGGCAAGATGTAAACTGAACGATTTAGCAGTTTGCTTAGTTCAAATTAACAGACACATTTATTCAACATGAATAGCGAGGCGATTTCGAGGTAAGAAGTGTTACAGGAGGGGGTCGCAGTTCCGGAGCGACCCACTAGGTGTCATCCTCCGACAACCTTAGGCACCTCCTCACTCACAGTCTGGACTAATCAGTATCCTATTGGTGTTCACCTGTGTATTTATGCCCTCACTTCCCTGTGTTCCCTTGCTCTGTTTTCTCTGCTAGTTTCTCGATGCCAAACAGTACTAATCAGTGTCTGATCGTGAGATGTATGTACAGGTACTCCCTGTTTCATTGTTGTTTTCAGTCATAGTTAGTATTTCGTATGTTTGCTGTCAGCCTGTTTTTGGAGACCAATTTGCTCCTCCTTTATTTTATCGTGACAAGTCCGTTATTTTGTATCCTGGTTTTGGGACCACCAGTAAAGATCCTTGTTTCACCATCTCTGCCTACTGCCTACTGTATATCCTGCACCGCACCTTGGTCACACCTCACACCAACCCTTACAAAGAAGTGCTTGTGTTTCCCAATAGCCTGCTGGAAAAGGCTACTGAGAATGGTGTATTTCAATCACTGAATTAAATATTAATAATATGTATATGAACTGAATTTGCTTGTCAACAACAGCCTGTGTTTATTTTTTAGAATTAAAGAAAAACCTATATCCTAATCTGACTACTGTTACCGCCAATCTAATGCGTTCTAACCACTGATTGGCAATTGCGATAGAGCTTTGATAACTGCCAATCTAATTAACTAAACATGTCCATTAATAATTGCATAATAACACAAGGCTACAACAACAATAAACTGAAGTTACAGGCTATTTATTCAATTGGTTTGCCAGCTCCAATTAGGATACACAAGCGGCACAAATGGATTTGCAATGACTCCAGTGATATCGTCATTTCAACATATTTATTGTATCAAATGGGAGCCTACAATGGCATATAAATTAATAGGCTACTTTGTATTTGTATTTATTATGGATCCCCATTAGCTGCTGCCAAGGCAACAGCTACTCTTCCTGGGGTCCAGCAAAATTAAGGCAGTTATACATTTTAAAAAACATTACAATACATTCATAACAGATTTCACAACATATTAAGTGTGGGCCCTCAAGCCTCTACTCTACTACCACATATCTATAACACAAAATCCATGTGTACATGTGCGTATGTTATCGTGTGTTTGTATTAATGTGTCTATGTTTGTGTTGCTTCACAGTCCCCGTTGTTCCATAAGGTGTATTTTTATTTGTTTTTTAAAATCAAATTTTACTGCTGGCATGAGTTACTTGATGTGGAATAGAGTTCCAGTAAGTCATGGCTCTATGTAGTACTGTGCGCCATCCATAGTTTGTTCTTGATTTGGGGACTGTGAAGAGACCTCTGGTGGCATGTCTTGTGGGGTATGCATGTGTGTCCGAGCTGTGTGCCAGTAGTACAAACAGACAGCCCGGTGCATTCAACATGTCAAGTAGGTTTAGTGAATGATTTGTCCCAAATACAATGCTTATAGTTTTTGAAATATTTAGGACTAAATTATTCCTTGCCACCCATTCTGAAAATAGCTGCAGCTCTTTGTTAAGTGATGCTGTCATTTCAGTCGCTGTGGTAGTTCACGTGTATAGTGTTGAGTCATCCGCATACATAGACACACTGGCTTTACTCAAAGCCAGTGGCATGTCTTTAGTAAAGATTGAAAGAAGTAAGGGACCTAGACAGCTGCCCTGGGGAATTCCTGATTCTACCTGGATTAAGTTGGAGAGGCTTCCATTAAAGAACACCCTCTGTGTTCTGTTAGACATGTAACTCTTTATCCACAATATAGCAGCGGGTGTAAAGCCAAAACACATACGTTTTTCCAGCAACAGACTATGATCGATAATGTCAAAAGCCGCACTGAAGTCTAACAAAACAGCCCCCACAATCTTTTTATCATCAATTTCTCTCAGCCAATCATCAGTCATTTGTGTAAGTGCTGTGCTTGTTGAATGTCCTTCCTTATAAGCGTGCTGAAAGTCTGTTGTCAATTTGTTTACTGTAAAATAGCATTTTATCTGGTCAAACACCATTTTTTCCAAAAGTTTACTAAGGGTTGGTAACAGGCTGATTGGTCGACTATTTGAGCCAGTTAAGGGGGCTTTACTATTCTTAGGTAGCGGAATAACTTTTGCTTCCCTCCAGGCCTGAGGGCACACACTTTCTAGTAGGCTTAAATTTAAGATTTGGCAAATAGGAGTGGCAATATCGTCCGCTATTATCCTCAGTAATTTTCCATCCAAGTTGTCAGACCCCGGTGGCTTGTCATTGTTGATCGACAAAAATACTTTTTTCACCTCTTCCACACTTACTTTACGGAATTCAAAATTACAATGCTTGTCTTTCATAATTCGGTCAGATATACATGGATGTGTAGTGTCAGCGTTTGTTGCTGGCATGTCATGCCTAAGTTTGCTAATCTTGTAAATGAAAAAATCATTAAAATAGTTGGCAATATCAATGGGTTTTGTGATGAATGAGCCATCTGAGTTTGCATTTTTGCCCGAAATGTAATTGAAGGTGCTCCAAAGCTTATTACTATCATTCTTTATGTAATTTATCTTTGTTTCATAGTGTAGTTTCTTCTTCTTTTTATTCAGTTTAGTCACATGATTTCTCAATTTGCAGTACGTTTGCCAATCGGTTGTACATCCAGAGCTATTTGCCATCTCTTTTGCCTCATCCCTCTCAACCAGAGCATATGAGCGGAGTGGAGCGGGAGCGAGCGTGGAGCGTGAGCGGACGGATTTTGAACAGAGCGCAGAGCGGCATTTTTAAAAGGACGGAGCGTCGCCCTATGTCCCGCTCCAATTTCGCTCGCTCACACCACGAGTCTGAAGAATGCTCAAGCCTGACCCAGAATCCATCTGTTTAATTTAATTTGTGTCGTCCATGAATTTGTATTTTATAGAGCGAGAGGAGCAGCAGCAGCAACAAGAGAAAAGGGTTGAGGAATTCAAAAGTTTCTTCACTGCACGCAAAGGCCCAACCATAACAAGGGAGAGAAAAAGAGAGCTGGATGTAGCATTTTTAAAAATGATTTTCATGGACTATGAACCGCTGAGTAAAGGAGAACGCGAAGGGATGCAACACTTCGCCATCGCAGCTCAACCGGGCTACACTCCCCCAAGAAACTATGATAAATCAGTACTTTACTTTGTCAAATTTACATCTGAGATGCCCCATTCACATGCTTCAGCTGGCGATCAAAAACGCTGTTAACAAGCACGACAACATTAATAGGCTGTTAGTGAAAGTCGGGCACCTGGTGAAAAGTGTACGCAAGAGCACAGAGGAAACCGACCAATTAGGTGTCCGCCCCACAAATGCCTGCGCCATTCGATGGAGCAGCCAGCTGCGGATGATTCAGTCGTTCATCCGGTTGTTCCAAAAAGACCCGTTATGGTAAAACAAACTCAAGTCTAATGTTGCTAACATCATCCTGAATCAAGTACGGCAGCTGACGCACCTTGTCAGTGTGCTGACACCACTAGCAGACCTCACAGACAAAATGCAGAAGGAGCTGGGGAACCTGGGGATGATCCTCCCTGCTGTCACAGAAATCAAATCCCTGCTCACCGATTACACTCACGCTGCACTTCCAATGGGCATCGCTGCTTTTGCAGAAACATTGGCAAACAACGTGTCAATTCGCTATGGAATATACTATACTGATTAACATCTCATTTTAGCGTCAGTGTTAGATCCCCGTTTCAAGACAGAATGGATAATCCGAGATGAGTCTGTATGCAACAAATTCGGGGAGATAAAGTAAGGCTGTGGTTTAAGCTAAAAGTGAAATACATGCAGATTTTGTTCCTTTTTTGGAGTGAGCGGGGGGCGATTTGAGTGGAGCGCGATGCAAACTGCGTTGAGCGCTGAGCGATAATGAGCGGACTGGCCTGATGTGGCTTTGAGCGGGGGGAGCGGAGGGGTGAACAGCTCCGTGAGCGAGGAGCTGAGATTCTCACCGCTCCTCTCCGCTCATATGCTCTGCTCTCAACCATACAATTTTTCAATTCCTCATCAATCCACAGGGATTTAACCATTTTTACAGTCATTTTCTTAATGGGTGCATGCTTATTAGTAACTGGGATAAGCAATTTCATAAATGTGTCAAGTGCAGCGTCTGGTTGCTCTTCATTACACACCACGGACTAACAAATATTCTTCACATCAACAACATAGGAATCACTACAAAACGTATTGTATGACCTCTTATACAAAATCTTAGGCCCAGCCTTTGGATCTTTGGTTTTCCTAGATAAGGCTACTATATTGTGATCACTACATCCGATGGATTTGAATACTGCTTTCAAACAAATTTCTGCAGCATTAGTAAAGATATGATCAATACATGTTGATGATTTAATTCCTGTACTGTTTGTAACTACCCTGGTAGGTTGATTGATAACCTGAACCAGGTTGCAGGCACTGGTTTGAAGCTTTCTCTTTAGTGGGCAGCCTGATGAAAGCAGGTCAATATTTAAATCACCCAGAAAGTATACCTCTTTATTGATATCACATATATTATCAAGCATTTCACACGTTATCCAGATACTGACTGTTAGCACTTGGTGGTCTATAGCAGCTTCCCACCAGAATGGGCTTTAGGTGAGGCAGGTGAACCTGTAGCCATATTACTTCAACAGTATTTAACATGAGATCCTCTCTAAGCTTTACAGGAATGTGGTTCTGAATATAGACCGCAACACCGCCCTCGTTGGTGTTTCTGTCTTTTCTGTAAATGTTATAACCTTGTATTGCTACCACTGTATCATCAATGGTATTATCTAAGTGAGTTTCAGAGATTGTCAGAATATGAATGTCATCTGTTACTAGCAAATTATTGATTTCATGAACCTTGTTTCTTAAGCTACATATGTTAACATGGGCTATTTTAACACTTTTCTGGGATGCTTGATTATTTTTCTTGCTTTACTGGAAGCTTAGCAGAGGTAGACATGCACAAGTTATTTTGTATTAGTGCAGGGTGAGCTACACACAGTGGACTTCCTACTAGGGCACACCACCTCAGCGCTAACAGTATTACTCTGGTTCATAGACACATGATTACTGCATACAATAGCTGTAGGATCAGCAAAGGCATTCTGGGCAGTAAGAGGGATATAAATTAGGTTATTTACATTGTGTCTTCCAACGCCCCTAGGATAATGTACATTTGCTGAAGCATTATGACACAATGGTAGGGTTTAAATGAGCTGGATTTGGGTCATTGAGAAGTCATTGTCTCAACGCAGCCTTATAATGCTGTGAAAGGATCAAGGAACCCAAATGATTTGGGTGGATCCCATCCTCCTTTTAATACGAGCTTTGTTTCCAGAAGGTATCAAAATTGTCAATAAATGTTACACCCACAGAGCTGCAATAGTCTCGTAGCCAGTTATAGAGGGCTAAAAGTCTGCTGAACTTGATGGCCAACAGACAGAAATGCATCATTCTCCACATTTAATGTGTTTCATTGCGGACTAACATTAGTTACTGTACACTGCAGTGATGATGGTGGGAGTTAGCTAGCTAGCTAGCTTTCCCCCAGCAGTTTCGATTTAGCTATCTAGCTAGCTAATGGCATTTATAATCAACTTCATCAATCAGATGGTTAACTAACTAGCTAGCAAATACATTTTTTCTCCCCTCGCCTCTAAAGCTGCCTGGTAAAGCTAGCCAGTTGATAGTAAAGCTAGGATGAATGTCAGAAGTCAGCTAGCTGACACAAAGCGGCTGTCAATGCAATGGTGGTCTGGAGTTCGTCTGAAATGTACAATTATATTTCACATGATAAGCAAACTACTGTCATGCCCTTTTCACACACAAAAAAGATGAACACAGATAAAAGAGACTTACTTTAATTTACCTGGGGAGCTACTTCCTGAGATTTGATTGATGGAGCAATCCAGCCAATGGTTAGGCGGTTGTGGTTTTGACAGAGGGAACTGATTGGTCAGGAGTAAAAGGTCCTTCCCCCAGAGCTCAAATCACTTTTTCAATTGCAAATATCTTTATACAAACTTACAAACGTTTTTACAAGTTTACGAATCTCTTGGTAAAGTGACAACAGTGGCAGAACTCTGAGCGCAGATTCAAAATCTTCAAGTGTATTTTTTGATTCACAGCAGAATATTCATACTCGTAAATGGAATTATACTAGCAAATCTTATTGACGTTATTCAAATCTAAAGTTACAATTTTGCGACCATTGTTAAATCTTTCACACATCATGATACAAGCTTGCAACATTTTATTACACATTTGCGAATCGCACTTGCAACACGAATCTCAATGTGCGACCACGAAATTCAAAATACAAAACTCACATAGTTCTGTCATTATTATAACCCCAATACATGTGACCCTCTTCTCCCGCTCTCACAGCACACCTCTTATATCTCATGCATTGAAAATACAGCTTTTATTAGTCCATTGTATAGTCAGCGCGTTAACTTTTCAACTGTGCTCCAAATCGTTTTGAAATCGTAACATCGGCGCCTGCAATTTAACATCATGAGAGGAACCTCTATAATTGTCCTTGTTTTTCTTTGAGGTTTATTGGCAGACTACACTCAGCAGGTGTATTGCCGCCACCTACTGTACGGGATAGTAAGAAATACCCCAAAAACTAAATATGTTTTGGATGAACAAATTCATATAAATTACCACACAAAGAAAAAACTAACCAAATTCACGCTACTACCATGAATTTCAAACAAAAACAAAAAACTGTACTCCTTCAGTCTGATTAAAGATCCCTACACAAGCTCAGCAACCTGGGAGTGGGGAACCTCTTTATTCAGTACTCCCTGTAACATTTTCTGGAGATCCAGAAATCTAAACTTCAAAAACGTTTCACAATTGTAACACTGCAGCGACTTCTGTACATACGGTCTCACCGCATATCTCACATACCCAAATTTTATATACATTGGGAGAACCACTTCATCAAACGACAGTAAAACCGATAGGCTTTGCTCCTTCTTTTTGTCTATCATTCTATTCAAGCCTATCATTGTCCTGTCTTGCCATAGCGCTATGAACCGCGGCACATTGAAGCATATGATTGGTCTAGTTATGTTAGGGATCAAGGAGATTGGATGCGTGTTTTAAAGAAACGCCCCTCAAGATTAGAGTGGAGCTGAAAGGCGAGAAGGAACGTTCTCCGCTGACTTTATAGAACTGTAAAAAGAGCAGCACGGTAATGCTGTTTTATGTACAATGTCACTTTACGTACAATGTCACAAAATTATCTTGCTGTTACTCCCGTCCCTATTATCGCAGAATGCATCCGTTTGGCAGCATTAATTTTAAATCGATTTAATCCACACTTGTATTAGTCCCCTCGTTTGGTGATTGTCGTTTAGGCTGTGACAACGAATAGGCAGTATGTTTTAGCAGGAAGTTTGGTAGAGTGACCTGATTTGTAACTATGAAAATCATTCTATTTACTTTATTTAGTCTGATATGGAACCATTCTCATTCTTAACAATGGACTAACATATAAAGGTAATTACTGTGCTTGCCAGCAATAACACTACTGTTATTCCCCAAACGTATTGTACTATTCCACTTCTTCCCAGTGTTGCCAGTGTAATCACATATTTGAAATATGATATGCCTACTTGTGTCTTTGAAAATGAATTATATGAGACTATGTATTATTGCAGCCATTCATGGACAGTTTTGAATAAGTCATACAAACAAGAATGGGATATTAAATGCTCCAGGAATCAAATATAATTTAGGAAAATTCACACATTACATTTGAGTCATTTAGCAGATGCTCTTGTGCAGAGCAACTTACAGTAGTAAATGCATACATTTTTATACTGTTCCCCCGTGGGAATCAAACCAACAACCCCGGCATTGCAAGCACCATGCTCTACCAAACTAGCCACATGGGATCACATGCAAGGCGAAGATGGTAGGGGGATTCACAACTCATAAACAAATCATATTTTGTCTCTGTAGAGTAAGGTGAAGGCAGGGATCTTCAACTAATTGGCATAAACCACCTGAATATTGATATTCATTAGATCTTTCTTGAAGGTTGGGTGATCTTGAGAAATTATTGTTATAACGAGAACATTTTCAAACACCCATCACTTGGGAAACATAGATCAGGGGTGGCCAACCCTCCTGGAAAGCAAGCAGGATTTTCTTCCAGCCCTATTTTAAAGAGAGAGTTCACCCAAATTACAAAATGTTTGTGTCCTTACCTTGAAAGCAGTATATGGACAAGGAGACCGCAATCTATGATTTGGTTACCCAACTGCCATCAACCATTACTATTATTATGTCCTGTGCAGAGCCTTGGTGTGGTGGTAACTCTCCCTGGCACGTGTCGCAAACAACTTTCCACCTGAGAACAAGGACCTCCCTGATCATAGGCCTATGTCATATCAAAATACATAGAATTGCAGGAAATGAGCTTTAAAACAGTAACATTTTCAATTGAGTGGTTGTGCCTGGGGACAATGAAATTCACATAGTAAATCTGACTCCAAGCTAACACCCCTATGGATAACTACTAACACCCCTATGGATAACTACTAACACCCCTATGGATAACTACTAACACCCCTATGGATAACTAATAACACCCCTATGGATAACTACTAACACCCCTATGGATAACTAGTGGTCTGATTAAGTGCTCGATTCAATCTGTAGCGCTGAAGTTCCGCGTTGTAGCCCGATTGACATTTAAAGGCAATGTTCCCGCGTTATCGGAGATCGCAGTCATGGTAAACGCTGCATATGTCGTCTCAATCGGAAATTACCTTTACATTTCAAGCTTGCTGTGGCGCCCAACTTGGGTATGGATTGAATTGAGCCCTTCAACACTCGGTGTGAGTCCTCAACCTGCGACCATGGAAACGGCTGTGTGATACCCATCATGTGTATTGTGATGTGATTCACAGCAGTGTTTCTCAATCTCAGGTCCGGGCATCCATCTACCAGATATATATATATATATATATATATATATATCTCTCCTTTCTCTCTCTCTCTATTTATCTTCAGACTAACCCATGGTAGATTGACAGATGCTACCGATGCCACTGCCAGTAAAATCAAACAGACGTCATTGATATAATATCACTCAAAACAACGCGTTAATCATTGTGCTACAGCACTGAGATCACATCTTACTAAATTAGAACAGATAACAGATAGTGTTAGGATCTTTCTTTATTCACTGTTTTACATGGACACAGCTTTCCAGAATCAACTACTGTACAGATGATAGACAGGTATTTTAGAGCACATTGAACAACAGTGATTGTCCAGCAACAGTCAGAGGATGGTCAAATCATAAAAATAGAATGAATAGAATGTCATTCTATTCCAATCAGTGGAATAGCCAGATGTGCTGGCCCATTGGTTCTGTGCTGTACCACTAGCCTGGTCCCAGATCAGTTTGTGCTGTCTGTACAACTCTGATGGTCATTGTCAACAAAATGATCAGGGATCAGGGTACAATATCACTGGTGTCCTGGTTTCTTATTGGCTGTGTGAGAGAGAGAGAGAGAGAGAGAGAGAGAGAGAGAGAGAGAGAGAGAGAGAGAGAGAGGCAGCAAGTGCACAATGATGATGCAGACAGACAGACAACAGCAGGGCTGCAGTCACTGTTTGCAGATGTAATAGCTTTCAGTGTCTAACAAACACATAATATAAATGAGGAGGGTGTGTGTGTGTATTTCTGTGTGTGTGTAACTTTTTGCTTGATTCAAATGCAGATAGTAATTACTGGAGCATGAGATATAGCGTATATCAACCTTCCCAAGTTCTCTCATGTCACTCCGCTCCTCCGCACACTCCACTGGCTTCCAGTTGATGCTCGCATCTACTACAAGACCATGGTGCTTGCATACGGAGCTGTGAGGGGAACGGCACCTCCTTACCTTCAGGCTCTGATCAGACCCTACACCCAAATGAGGGCACTACGTTCATCCACCTCTGGCCTGCTGGCCGCCCTACCTCTACGGAAGCACAGTTCCCGCTCAGCCCAGTCAAAGCTATTCGCTGCTCTGGCACCCCAATGGTGGAACAAGCTCCCCCACGACGCCAGGACAGCGGAGTCACTGACGACCTTCCGGAGACACTTGAAACCCTACCTCTTTAAAGAATACCTGGAATAGTATAACAGTTATCCTTCTACCCCCCCCCCCCTCCCCCACCCCCCCCCCATTAAAAAAAAAAGGAAAAAAAGGGTGGTTGTCCCACTGGCTATCCTAAGTTGAATGCACCAATTTGTAAGTCGCTCTGGGTAAGAGTGTCTGCTAAATGACTTAAATGTAAAATGTAGATGTGTTGAGGGTGGATAGTTGAATGAGAGAGAAGGCAATCCCCCATTTACCCCCCTCCCCCCATAAATGTGTGTTTACGTGTGTGGAGTTTCTTCACTCCTCTCCGTGACGTTCGTTGCCACTTCCCTTCCTCATCATCGGCATGTCGTTGGTCTTGGTGACAGGGATGGAGATCTCTGCAGCCTTGATGGCCTGCCTGTTGAGAGGAGCCTCCACGGTCAGAACTCCCTCAGGGGACAGGGTGGACGTCACCTTCTCAGCGTCGGCCATAGGGGGCAGCCTGGAGCAGGAGGGAGAGGAGACACCGCAGCACATGGATGAAATACTTTACTGGAGGCAGACAGTGCTTTTATCTCTCGATATATATCTTCATCTTTAATGTAATCTGATACTTTATTCAGATTTCCTGGCGTCTAAACTCCAGGGGAGCACTAAGGTCCTCTGTAGCTCAGCTGGTAGAGCACGGCGCTTGTAACGCTAAGGTAGTGGGTTCGATCCCCGGGACCACCCATACACAAAAAAAAAATGAATGCACGCATGACTGTAAGTCGCTTTGGATAAAAGCGTCTGCTAAATGGCATATTATTACATTATTATAAGGGAAACAGCACAGTCAGGATACTGTACAGCACCAGATACATTGGGAATCTGTTGTCAATGTCTCACACTCCAGGAGGAGTAAGAGGACCCAAGGAAGGAAGGAAGGCTAGTATTTGGATGCTGTCTATAAAATACTTAACGGAGACATCTTCATTTTCTTTAATGTAATTTGATTGAATCTTATTTTATTATAAGCTTTCCAGCCTTCCAGTGGGGCAGTGTTGAATCCAGATTCATGGTATGTGTAGTGTTGAATCCAGATTCATGGTATGTGTAGTGTTGAATCCAGATTCATGGTATGTGTAGTGTTGAATCCAGATTCATGGTATGTGTAGTGTTGAATCCAGATTCATGGTATGTGTAGTGTTGACTCCAGATTCATGGTATGTGTAGTGTTGACTCCAGAGTCATGGTATATGTAGTGTTGACTCCAGATTCATGGTATATGTAGTGTTGACTCCATATTCATAGTATGTGTAGTGTTGAATCCAGATTCATGGTATGTGTAGTGTTGACTCCAGATTCATGGTATGTGTAGTGTTGACTCCAGATTCATGGTATATGTAGTGTTGACTCCATATTCATGGTATGTGTAGTGTTGACTCCAGATTCATGGTATGTGTAGTGTTGACTCCAGATTCATGGTATGTGTAGTGTTGACTCCAGATTCATAGTATGTGTAGTGTTGAATCCAGATTCATGGTATGTGTAGTGTTGACTCCAGATTCATGGTATGTGTAGTGTTGACTCCAGATTCATGGTATGTGTAGTGTTGACTCCAGATTCATGGTATGTGTAGTGTTGAATCCAGATTCATGGTATGTGTAGTGTTGACTCCAGATTCATGGTATGTGTAGTGTTGAATCCAGATTCATGGTATGTGTAGTGTTGACTCCAGATTCATGGTATGTGTAGTGTTGAATCCAGATTCATGGTATGTGTAGTGTTGACTCCAGATTCATGGTATGTGTAGTGTTGAATCCAGATTCATGGTATGTGTAGTGTTGAATCCAGATTCATGGTATGTGTAGTGTTGAATCCAGATTCATGGTATGTGTAGTGTTGACTCCAGATTCATGGTATGTGTAGTGTTGAATCCAGATTAATGTTATGTGTAGTGTTGAATCCAGATTAATGGTATGTGTAGTGGCCCCTGGATGGCGACAGAGTCTCGTGGAGCTCAGCTTACAGGGAAGAGAGCAGTACTATACAAACACCGTCAGTCACTGCCTTCGCTAAGCCTTCCGCTACACTCAACCCTCTACAGGCTTGACCAATCAACCGTCTACAGACTTGACCAATCAACCCTTTACAGGCTTGACCAATCAACCCTCTACAGGCTTGACCAATCAACCGTCTACAGGCTTGACCAATCAACCCTCTACAGGCTTGACCAATCAACCGTCTACAGACTTGACCAATCAACCCTTTACAGGCTTGACCAATCAACCCTCTACAGGCTTGACCAATCAACCGTCTACAGGCTTGACCAATCAACCAAAAGAGGCTCACAGGACCAGACCCACCACAACAGAACCACTGGAGTCTGGACTAAGCCTGCAGAATGCATAATATGCATCATATGAAGGAAAGCCTCCATGAAGCTGCCATGAAGTAGCCTAACCAAACCATTTCTATACAACTGACAAAAGTGCCAGAAGGTTTAGGAATAGCTTTGAAATAGCTTTAAAACCTTCCAGTGAAAATGGATTTTAGTTGTTGACGAAATCAACATTGAAAGGAGTCCCGAGTCAACTTAATCTCTGAAACAAATGGGAGAGACATTATTTTGTCCAGTCACTGACAGAGGCTCTACTCCAATTATTTTAAAATGATTCCTATTTCGGCATGGTGACAAATTGTTACAACGTGTTATGCAACAGTGGTTTATTTATTTGTTGTGCGGTCTTCCAGGTTATTTGACAAGAATGCAGTTGTATTGTTGTTATAAACATTGACAATGATGTTGTGTTACTTACGTGTATTTCCTGGTGAAGCATCTGGACACGAATCCATGATCGTCCTTCCTCTCCTCATGCTTGCCTGTGGACACAGAACACACACACACCCACACACACATGCACGCACACACACACGCCCACACACGCACGCACACACACACACACACACACACACACACACACACACACACACACACACACACACACACACACACACACACACACACACACACACACACACACACACACACACACACGCACACACACGCACACGCACACACACACGGATCAGTCTTGGCACTGTCTCACACACTGGGGACTGCAGTCACTTTATGTACCATGCCCATCTTATCAATGTTTATTTGAGTAAGAGCACAAGCTGTTGCCTCTCTGTCTGAACACTCCCTTGTTGAGGGAGCTAGTGGTTCACTCTTTAGGAGAGCCGTCTGTTCTGTTTTACCAGGGGCTGAGAATAGATGTCATGCCCCCCCCCCCTGACCCCTCCCCCCCCGCCCCCCTTGCCTGGTGTCGGTACTGTACATTCATGTCCCCTTTGACACGTTCACTAGCATGTTACATGTTACATGTTAGTGCTTACTCAATCTCTTTCATCAGGTCCCTACATGCCAGGCCTGAAATACTGCCCTGCTATCTGACAGCATGTCTGTTTGTTATGACGACAGCTGAGCTGCTAATAGGAGTTTGCCACAGAGACCTGTCCCCATTTCCTGCAGGACAGCAACACTGGACAGAGTGAGTGAAAGGGCCTTTAACCAGGCATTCATCAACACTGGGGAGATAGTGTGAAAGGGCCTTTAACCAGGGCCTTTAACCAAGACCTTTAACCAAGGCCTTTAACCAAGGCCTTTAACCAAGGCCTTTAACCAAGGCCTTTAACCAGGGCCTTTAACCAAGACCTTTAACCAGGGCCTTTAACCAGGGCCTTTAACCAAGACCTTTAACCAAGGCCTTTAACCAAGGCCTTTAACCAAGACCTTTAACCAATGCCTTTAACCAGGGCCTTTAACCAAGACCTTTAACCAGGGCCTTTAACCAGGGCCTTTAACCAGGACCTTTAACCTGGGCCTTTAACCAGGGCCTTTAACCTGGGCCTTTAACCTGGGCCTTTACCCAGGGCCTTTACCCAGGGCCTTTACCCAGGGCCTTTAACCAGGCATGTATCAACACTGGGCTGTTGCAGGAGCGGGGGTTTTCTTGGGGCTGAGTATTCTCTTTGTAGTCAAGTGGGTAAAGTGGTCCCATGCAGCTCAGTTGGTAGAGCATGGCGCTTTCAACGTCGGGGTTGTGGGTTCGATTCCCATGAGGGACCAGTATGAAAATGTATGCACTCACTACTGTAGTTTGCTTTGGATAAGGGAGTCTGCTATGTGTAAAATGAAGTGCACTCTGTTCTCAAAAAAATAAACACGGGTTACTTTTGTTTCTTAAACAGATCATCAGTTTATAATAACACTCATTATCAATTAGACTCAATAAAGCATCATATTTACCCCCTTATGATGAATCCAATGTTTTTTTATTAGACTCAATAAAGCATCGTCATCGCCCAGTTTTTCAGCTTTGCTCGAAACATGAGATTCACAAGAGCCTCTATAAAAAGATTGCAGTGTTGATTCAGTGCTTTGTTGATCATAACTGTCTGCTACTAAGGACCATCTCAGAGAAAAGAACATGAATAAGTTCTGGGAGTGGACTAGCAGTTCAGAGACACGGCGAGTCAGAGTCACAGATAAATGTCCTCTCTCTCTCTGTGTATGAGTGGAGATGGTACTAGAAGGGGGGGCAGAGACAGAGTGGGGGTCTGGGTTCTCTCATGGATTTTCTTATATCATTATCTGTTCTCCGACATTCTTAAACAAGGTCCTTGAATGTAGTTCTTCCTCTGAAGAAGCCTAAACTAGGAACTTCCTTACCCTTCTTGGGCTACTTTTAAATTTAAATGTTTTTTTAACCTGGGGACTTAGAATCCTTCTTTTTAATCATAGTCTCTCTGGAAATACAGTCCTCCTGACAAAGGAACTTTTTTGCAAGAGGTAGTCCAACAACAACCAGATGACTTTTTGAAGTTTTTTAGTTGGTGAGCACTCCCAACCTCGCCCTTCTAAAGTGTTTTTTGTGTGTGCACACAAATGGTTTCAACAAACCAAAGACAACATTTCTTTCAAGGTTGTTGGAATTCAACATTATCAAGTTTAAAGTGGTATTCCTGTACCCAATTTCTTTGGGGGAAAAGGGGGAAAAAAAACACTATCTTGCAATCTGTTGGACTGAGAGGAACCTGAAAAACCCTTCAGGCTTTTTATCTTTGTGTTTATCTAGCCCTTTTGTGTTTTTGTGTTGGTTTTAATTGTCTTTCTAAATTCATTTTGACATTTGAATTTCTTAGATATAGAATGTAGTTGTGTTAACGTCAATATCCTACCACCCTTCTTTACCCTATCCTCTGAGTAGATACTCTAGAAGGACAATATATCCTATCTTATCTTTTGAGGATACTACATTTCATGGAAGAACCGCTTCAGGGTGTTGGCAGACCTCCCATACCGGGGTGAGTTTTTAAATAGACAACATAGTAACAATAGGATACCAGTAAACAAAACACAGCAGAATAGGACACCAGCTGATTCAAAAGGGCAGAAACAAACCCAAAAAAATATTTTAAACTTCTACAGGCTGTCCATCATTCAGAGATCGTGCATAAGGCTATAGCTTCCAAGTCGTTCCCAGTTGTCATGAGCAGACAGGTGTCTAAACTTACAACTTTTATCAAACCATCTTCACCTAGATTGGAGACCGCAGAAAAGGTCAAACAGAACACTGAAAAATGGATGTTAACAAATATGGACATTTTAGGGGAGCATTATGACTCTGTCATCGCTGCTATTGTGGACCAATTGACCTCTGTTGATTTACAGGCCCCAGAGAAAGAAATTGGTTGGGGAAAGGTCGAGGTATGGGAGAAAGCTCACCCCCTCCTCCATCGTATCGCTACGCACCATGGTTGGAGACCCCACTCCTGAGGGGAACAGACTAGGTGTAGCCACTGAGATCCAGTCCCCAATAACAACACAGCCTTTCCCAGGAAACCTCAGTACACCTACTCCTCCCAGGAGAAACCCAATCACAAGTTTTTTTTTACTGAAGTCATTCCTAAAATCAGTTATGCTGCCGTACGTCTTCGGCCGTCAGTAAGATGCACAGTACAGGCTGAAGTACACAGGGTGAACTCATCGCAACATGGACAGGGGTCAGATAGTGGTGTCGCTGAGGCTCATCTTAGCCCAGATCCTAACCTTTATCTTGAGGGGGAAGATAGCTCATCCCATCAACCCTTTATTAGTTGTGACCCTAACCTTGACCCTAATCATAACCACTTAGGGCAACAAGGCTTACTCGATCAACCCTTGGTTAGATCTGAGTCTAACCTTAACCCTAACCTTAACCAATCATGGGAACATGGCTTACTCCAACACCTTCCAGTTGCCTCTGGCCTTAATATTTATTCTGACACTGATTCTAACTCTAATCCTAACCTTAACCAATCAGGGGAACATGGCCTACTCCAGCACCAATCAGTTTGCTCTGGTCTTAAGCTTGACTCTGCCAATGACCCTTAGTTGGGCAATAACCCTAACCTCAACCACATAAGAGAACAAAGCTTTAAAAAAAACTGGAGCCCCAGGAAACGACTCAAGAGGTTCTATTTGCGTTGGGGTATAACAACTGTCTTAGTTTTAATCATGTTGAGTCAACCACCAAAAAACAGCTCCAGCAGCTTTTGGGTCTGGCTAGGAAGATCTTCCCCCATGCCGAGGTCTTCTGGTCACTGATACAATTTTCAGATCAATTGGCAGAGAGACAGCAGGCACATATCAGACAGACAAATGAAATCACCAAGCGATATCGTAGGGCGCTGACTGGGGTGCATGAGTGTAATTTTAGGGTGGAATCTCGTGATCCGGTCCATTGGACTGCGGAGACTGCAGATCAGATGCTAGAGTCATGGCTTAAACAGTTAAACTAGAGGTTGGGAGAACGGGAGAACCCGCCCCCCACCCAGTCTAATATTCTTAATTTGTCTCTGACATTTACATTGCGAGAATCAGAGAGGGATTTGCTTGAGAGGGGACTTACTTTTATTCCTACACCTTTTACGACGGACAGGGGGGTTCTGAGAAGGGACCTGCACTCGTATCACAGATGTATGAACATTTTTGGATTATTATGATTATACTGCAGATTCAACACCGATACCATTTATTGAAATATCAAAATGGGAACCCGAGTTGGCCTCTATTTCACAGCCAATACAAAGGCTCCTTGGGCAGGATATAGAAGCCTTTTCTAGTATCTCATATCGAAAAGTGGATAAGGACAATCTGACTGAAGAATTACGGATAGCGTTAAAGAATTGAAGGAAAATCATTACGTAGTGATAAAACCAGCAGATGAGGGTTCAAAAATAGTAATTTTGGATCAAACACAATACTTAATAGAGGCGAACAGACGATTGAACAATGTTCAGCACTATAGATCACTACCACGTTCCTTACAGCTTGAAACTCAGATGGAAGATTAGAGAAATCATAAAAGATCTATATAAAGATAAATATATTTAGTCCAAACAAATGTGTTATCTGCATGGCCCTGACACGCCTAGAGCGCGAAAGTTCTACCTACTGTTCAAAATCCATAAAAACCCAGGTTCATAGACGGTTCCCTTCCAGATTACCCCCTGACCGTCCCATTGTTTCTGATCGCGGGAGTGAATCATGTAATGTGGCAGAGTATATTGATTCCTTTCTCAATCCCTTCTCTCAGAAGCACCCCAGTCATGTAAAGGGTACCTATGCATTTGTTAATAAGCTTAGAGAAATGGGAGTTACCTTCTGGAGTAATGTTATTCTCGATTGATGTAGACTCACTATACACTACTATACACTACTGACACTGTAGACCCACTATACACTATTGACACTGTAGACCCACTATACACTATTGACACTGTAGACCCACTATACACTATTGACACTGTAGACCCACTATACACTATTGACACTGTAGACCCACTATACACTATTGACACTGTAGACCCACTATACACTATTGACACTGTAGACCCACTATACACTACTGACACTGTAGACCCACTATACACTACTGACACTGTAGACCCACTATACACTATTGACACTCAATTAGGACTTAGGGAAGTGAAGGACATTTTCCTAAAATACATGGATACAAATAGACCAGGTGAGGCTATCCTTTCTCTCTTAGAAGTGGGACTAACGCGGAATGACTTTGAATTTGATTACAAAACACTACTTGCAAATCTCAGGTACTGCAATGGGGAAGAAGTTTGCACGTGTGCGAGTGCCAACATTTACATGGCCGATTGGGAGCAGACGGTCTTCACTACCTCGTGTGCAAAAAAACGTCCATCCATTTACACGCGGTACTTGGATGATATCTTTGGGGTTTGGTGCCACTCGGTGGGGGAGTTTGTAAACTTTATAGATATTTTGAATGGACATCACCCCTCGATTACAGTTTTTGTACAACTTACAACCTCAAAAGATTGAATTTCTTGATACCGAAGTTTTTATGATGCCAGGCCATGATGATAGAAACCTCTTGGGGACTAGAGTATATTTCAACATAAATTCATTAATTAATTTATCCATTTATATTTGTTATGATTTTGAGGATCTAAATGTTTTGAGGATTGGTGTTGTTGGTGTCATCTCCTCCCAACTAAAAGACAATCTTGTCTAGTTTACAAACATTTCATACCTGGCCATGATAGCCCAGTGGTTGGAGCATGAAGAAAGTTAGTGTTAAGTTGTTGGTTCGAATCCCCCAGGGGAAGGGGAAAATAAATATATATTTTGGGTGTTCCATTGAGAAAGGCACTTGGCGCCAACTGTTTTATGGTACGCTGTTGATAGAAATTCAGGCCATCTAGTGACCATTAACAAAAATTTCATGGAACTACCCTTTATTCTGGTTGGAAGTTTTTAGCTTTCTGGTACCAGTTCACCTATTGTTACAATGTATTAAAATGGTACCTTGGTTTTATCTTGAGGTTCATAAAATGAGTGGGGTAATTGTCTATGTGCCCGTGCACTCCTTGTGGGTAACAGTTTTTGTCCCCTTACCTAACACCCTGTGTTTGATACCATTCCAAGGTCACCCTCCCCAATTAAGGTGCTATCAACCTCCTGTGGCTGAAACTAATGTTACGCTCACTGTCCTCCACAACACAGCAACATTCACTGTCCTCCATGGCACAGCAACACATTTACATCATTTAGCAGACACTCTTATCCAGAGCGACTTACAGTTAGTGAGTGCATACATACTTTTTTTTAAACTGGCCCCCCGTGGGAATCAAACCCACAACCCTGGCATTGCAAACGCCATGCTCTACCAACTGAGCTACATCCCTGCCGGCCATTCCCTCCCCTACCCTGGACGACGCTGGGCCAATTGTGCGCCGCCCGGTCGCGGCCTGCTACGACAGAGCCTGGATTCGAACCAGGATCTCTAGTGCCTTAGACCACTGCGCCACTCGGGAGGTCTACACACCTTACTGTCCTCCATGGCAACACCTCACTGTCCTCCATGACACAGCAACACCTTACTGTCCTCCATGACACAGCAACACCTTACTGTCCTCCATGGCAACACCTCACTGTCCTCCATGGCAACACCTCACTGTCCTCCATGACACAGCAACACCTTACTGTCCTCCATGGCAACACCTCACTGTCCTCCATGACAACACCTCACTGTCCTCCATGGCAACACCTCACTGTCCTCCATGGCACAGCAACACCTTACTGTCCTCCATGGCACAGCAACACCTTACTGTCCTCCATGGCAACACCTTACTGTCCTCCATGGCAACACCTCACTGTCCTCCATGGCAACACCTCACTGTCCTCCATGACACAGCAATACCTTACTGTCTTCCATGACACAACAACACCTTACTGTCCTCCATGGCAACACCTCACTGTCCTCCATGACACAGCAACACCTTACTGTCCTCCATGGCAACACCTCACTGTCCTCCATGACAACACCTCACTGTCCTCCATGGCAACATCTCACTGTCCTCCATGGCACAGCAACACCTTACTGTCCTCCATGGCACAGCAACACCTTACTGTCCTCCATGGCAACACCTTACTGTCCTCCATGGCAATACCTCACTGTCCTCCATGGCAACATCTCACTGTCCTCCATGGCAACATCTCACTGTCCTCCATGGCACAGCAACACCTCACTGTCCTCCATGGCAACACCTCACTGTCCTCCATGGCACAGCAACACCTTACTGTCCTCCATGGCAACATCTCACTGTCCTCCATGGCAACATCTCACTGTCCTCCATGGCACAGCAACACCTCACTGTCCTCCATGGCAACACCTCACTGTCCTCCATGGCACAGCAACACCTTACTGTCCTCCATGGCAACATCTCACTGTCCTCCATGGCAACATCTCACTGTCCTCCATGGCACAGCAACACCTTACTGTCCTCCATTGCAACACCTTACTGTCCTCCATGGCAACATCTCACTGTCCTCCATGGCACAGCAACACCTTACTGTCCTCCATGGCACAGCAACACCTCACTGTCCTCCATGGCAACATTTCACTGTCCTCCATGGCAACACCTCACTGTCCTCCATGGCACAGCAACACCTTACTGTCCTCCATGGCAACATTTCACTGTCCTCCATGGCAACACCTCACTGTCCTCCATGGCACAGCAACACCTCACTTACTAAGCCAAGTGAAACACTATGTGTACTTAGTAGTATTTAGTAAGTGAGACGTCTCATGTGCCTCATTCATTAAATGCAGGTCATATACAGGTAACTGCCAAAATAAAGGAAACCCTTGAGTAAATGAGGAATACAAAGTATATTGAAAGGAGGTGTTTCCACACAGGTGTGGTTCCTGAGTTAATTAAGCAATTAACACCCCATCATGATTAGGGTCATGTATCGTGACCCTGGACAACACCCTGTCGTTCTCCGCTAACATCAAGGCGGTGACCCGATCCTGCAGGTTCATGCTCTACAACATTCGGAGAGTACGACCCTGCCTTACACAGGAAGCGGCACAGGTCCTAATCCAGGCACTTGTCATCTCCCGTCTGGATTACTGCAACTCGCTGTTGGCTGGGCTCCCTGCCTGTGCCATTAAACCCCTACAACTCATCCAGAATGCCGCAGCCCGTCTGGTGTTCAACCTTCCCAAGTTCTCTCACGTCACCCCCCTCCTCCGCACACTCCACTGGCTTCCAGTTGAAGCTCGCATCCGTTACAAGACCATGGTGCTTGCCTATGGAGCTGTGAGGGGAACGGCACCTCCGTACCTTCAGGCTCTGATCAGTCCCTACACCCAAACGAGGGCATTGCGTTCATCCACCTCTGGCCTGCTGGCTCCCCTTCCTCTGCGGAAGCATAGTTCCCGCTCAGCCCAGTCAAAACTGTTCGCTGCTCTGGCACCCCAATGGTGGAACAAGCTCCCTCACGACGCCAGGACAGCGGAGTCACTCACCACCTTCCGGAGACATTTGAAACCCCACCTCTTTAAGGAATACTTGGGATAGGATAAAGTAATCCTTCTACCCCCCCCCCACCCCAAAAAAAAAAAAAAAAAAAAAAAAAAAAAAAAATGTGTAAAGTGGTTATCCCACTGTCTATAGGGTGAATGCACCAATTTGTAAGTCGCTCTGGATAAGAGCGTCTGCTAAATGACGTAAATGTAAATGTAAATGTAAAAATGTCCAGTTGCCCATTATTGTGGCTACCATGGCTAGAAGAAGAGATCTCAGTGAAATTGAAAGAGGGGTCTCAAAGGAGCCTAGGGGGTTTAGAGTGAGTGTGTGTCTCAGTCACCAGATCTCAACCTAATTGGACACTTATGGGAGATTCTGGAGCGGCGCCTGACACAGCGTTTTCCGCCACCATCAACAAAACACCAAATGATGGAATTTCTCCTGGAAGAATGATGTCACATCCCTCCAATAGAGTTCCAGACACTTGTAGAATCAATGCCAAGGTGCATTGAAGCGGTTCTGGCTCGTGGTGGCCCAAGACCCTATTAAGACACTTTATGTTGGTGTTTCCTTTATTTTGGGGACTATTGCAGCGAGCAATGGCCAGCGTACTACACAAGGTCGTCTCTCGTTAAATCATCAATACGCGCTAAAATCACCGGCACAGCTGATCTCAATTGCAACCATCATTGGCCAGTGGCCACCGAATTACCGCTCCTTAGTCCTGATTTCATGGCCGGCGCCAGAACGAACCAGTTGGACGGGCATTTGATTTCCATTGCTGCCAAACATTTTCAAGACTATTTCGCCCTCTGGTGGGTATTATCTTTGGAACAAATTAATCTCGTTTTTTTTTTTTTTTTGCTAAGTGCGAGGCCAGACTCATCCGTGGAGAACGGACACCAAATTAGAACAGATGAATTTTGGTCCGTTGTCCGTGCGCGTGTGGAGTGTGTGACGTATAACGCCTTCTAATTCTAATTGGCTAAACGGATGGTCACGTGTCCGTCGGCCCATCAAAAGTTCAACTCATCTGAACCTTTTGTGCGTGAAAATGGATGGAAATTGTATGGATCTACGCTGACTGTCAACGTACAACTCCCATTGAAAAAGCATTGGAAATCAGAGCGAGAAATACGGAGACAGAGAGTTTTAGACAGACAGAGACAGAGATAGAGAGGCAGAGAGACACACAGAGACAGAGACAGACATAGCCAAAGCCAGAGACAGACATAGCCAAAGCCAGAGACAGACATAGCCAAAGCCAGAGACAGACACAGCCAAAGCCAGAGACAGACACAGCCAAAGCCAGAGACAGACATAGCCAAAGCCAGAGACAGACATAGCCAAAGCCAGAGACAGACATAGCCAAAGCCAGAGACAGACACAGCCAAAGCCAGAGACAGACACAGCCAAAGCCAGAGACAGACATAGCCAAAGCCAGAGACAGACATAGCCAAAGCCAGAGACAGACATAGCCAAAGCCAGAGACAGACATAGCCAAAGCCAGAGACAGACATAGCCAAAGCCAGAGACAGACATAGCCAAAGCCAGAGACAGACATAGCCAAAGCCAGAGACAGACATAGCCAAAGCCAGAGACAGACATAGCCAAAGCCAGAGACAGACATAGCCAAAGCCAGAGACAGACATAGCCAAAGCCAGAGACAGACATAGCCAAAGCCAGAGACAGACATAGCCAAAGCCAGAGACAGACATAGCCAAAGCCAGAGACAGACATAGCCAAAGCCAGAGACAGACATAGCCAAAGCCAGAGACAGACATAGCCAAAGCCAGAGACAGACATAGCCAAAGCCAGAGACAGACATAGCCAAACCCAGAGACAGACATAGCCAAACCCAGAGACAGACATAGCCAAAGCCAGAGACAGACATAGCCAAAGCCAGAGACAGACATAGCCAAACCCAGAGACAGACATAGCCAAAGCCAGAGACAGACACAGCCAAAGCCAGAGACAGACACAGCCAAAGCCAGAGACAGACATAGCCAAAGCCAGAGACAGACACAGAGCGAGATCTCCAGATAAGAGCTACTCACCAGTGATCTCCACCACGCCATCCTTGGTCTTGATCACCAGCTCTTCAGGGGAGAAGTGGTTGACGTCCAGAGTGACCTTCCAGGCTTCCTGGGTCTGCTTGATCTCAGACATGCCAGAGCTGAGCTGGCGGGAGAGGGCACGGGCGTACGATGTTGCCCCAGCCTGAGCCATCATGGGGGCCTGTGCGATCACAGGGCCCTGGGGCATCACGGCAGCCTGCATCATGGCACTATGCAGGGGGGACATCACAGGGCTCTGGGGCATCATGGCAGCCTGCATCATGGCACTATGCAGGGGGGACATCACAGGACTCTGGGACATCATGGAGGGTATGAATCCAGCAGTGGACATGTCGGGGCCAAGGGCGGATGGGCGCATGTAGCCGGGCCAGTGGGCGCTGGGGAAGGTGGGGAACTCCTCAGGGAGGGCGGGCATGCCGAAGGCCTGGTCAAAGAGCTGGCTGCCCTGGTACCAGTCACGGAAGGGGTCCCAGCTGGGGGTGTGGAGCAGGCTGAAGGGGATACGTCTCTCTGTCATGGTTGCTGGAGGAAGAGGAGTAGTACTGTAGTAGTAGTAGAGCTGTGGGGCTGGCTGTGGGGCTGGCTGGCTGGCTGGATGTGGGGCTGGCTGGCTTGTTGGCTGTGGGGCTGGCTGGCCGGCCGGCTGTAGATGCCTTTGGTTGGTCTCTCTCAAACTTCCACTGAAAGTTCTGTCTGCTCCTCGGCTGAAGGCTTTTTATAAACACAGCCACGGCCCACCTCTCGTCAACACTGTCACTGACTCTCTCCCCCACACCTCCCTCACACAGATATTTATAGAAGGAACTAGAATGTCTATTCATGGCAGATGTAGCACTAGAATGGAATCTAATTCCAAGGCCCTCCCATCGATCACTCTAACACAGCTGCCCAGCACTCTATTTCACCCCCATCCCTCCCTCCCTCCCTCCCTCCCTCCCTCCCTCCCTTCCTCCCCCACATATGCCGTTTCTAACACACAGGCTGGTAGAGAACAGTATGTTATGTAAAAAGCCAGCCACATATGTGCTATTAGCAGCTATACATTAAGAATGCACACTGAAATCCTAGGAGCTCAGACAATCAAAACACAGCAGACACCACTGTCACCCCACACCCACCCACATTCATGCATGCTTGTATACAGTACACCCACAGGCCCAGAAGCACACAGAGGATACACTCCCTCTACTAAAAAGTTATGTTGGAGGTATTTGGTGTGATAGGAGTTAGTCCTGACATGGAGGAATGGAACCTGTAGAAACTATATCTCCTCTCTGTCTCTTCTCTGTCTCCTCTCTGTCTCTTCTCTGTCTCCTCTCTGTCTCCTCTCTGTCTCCTCTCTGTCTCCTCTCTGTCTCTTCTCTGTCTCTTCTCTGTCTCCTCTCTAGCTCCTCTCTGTCTCCTCTCTGTCTCTTCTCTGTCTCCTCTCTGTCTCCTCTCTGCCTCCTCTCTGTCTCCTCTCTGTCTCCTCTCTGTCTCTTCTCTGTCTCCTCTCTAGCTCCTCTCTGTCTCTTCTCTGTCTCCTCTCTGTCTCCTCTCTGTCTCCTCTCTGTCTCTTCTCTGTCTCCTCTCTAGCTCCTCTCTGTCTCCTCAATGCCTCCTCTCTGTCTCCTCTCTGTCACCTCAATGTCTCCTCTCTGTCTCCTCTCTGTCTCCTCTCTGTCTCCTCTCTGTCTCCTCTCTGTCTCCTCTCTGTCTCTTCTCTGTCTCCTCTCTAGCTCCTCTCTGTCTCCTCAATGCCTCCTCTCTGTCTCCTATCTGTCTCCTCTCTGTCTCCCCAATGGCTCCTCTCTGTCTCCACTCTAGCTCCTCTCTAGCTCCTCTCTGTCTCCTCAATGCCTTCTCTCTGTCTCCTATCTGTCTCCTCTCTGTCTCCTATCTGTCTCCTCAATGTCTCCGCTCCGTCTCCTCTCTATCTCCTCAATGTCTCCTATCTGTCTCCTCAATGTCTCCTCTCTGTCTCCTCAATGTCTCCTCTCTGTCTCCTCAATGTCTCCTCTATGGCTCCTCTATGTCTCCTCTCTGACTCCTCTCTGTCTCCTCAATGTCTCCTCTCTGTCTCCTCTCTTCCTCCTCTATGTCTCCTCTCTGTCTCCTCTCTGTCTCCTCAATGTCTCCTCTCTGTCTCCTCAATGTCTCCTCTCTGTCTCCTCAATGTCTCCTCTCTGTCTCCTCAAAGTCTCCTCTATGTCTCCTCTCTGTCTCCTCAATATCTCCTCTCTGTCTCCTCTCTGTCTCCTCAATGTCTCCTCTCTGTCTCCTCAATGTCTCCTCTCTGTCTCCTATCTGTCTCCTCTCTGTCTCCTCAATGTCTCCTCTCTGTCTCCTCAATGTCTCCTCTATGTCTCCTCTCTGTCTCCTCAATGTCTCCTCTCTGTCTCCTCTCTGTCTCCTCAATGTCTCCTCTCTGTCTCCTCAATGGCTCCTCTCTGTCTCCTCTCTAGCTCCACACTGTCTCCTCAATGTCTCCTCAATGTCTCCTCTCTGTCTCCTCAATGTCTCCTCTCTGTCTCCTCAATGTCTCCTCTCTGTCTCCTCTCTGTCTCCTCTCTGTCTCCTTTCTGTCTCCTTTCTGTCTCCTCTCTGTCTCCTCTCTGTCTCCTCAATGTCTCCTCTCTGTCTCCTCTCTGTCTCCTCTCTGCCTCCTCAATGTCTCCTCTCTGTCTCCTCTCTGTCTCCTCAATGTCTCCTCAATGTTTCCTCTCTATCTCCTCAATGTCTCATCTGGCTCCTTTCTGTCTCCTCTCTGTCTCTTCTCTGTCTCCTCAATGTCTCCTCTCTGTCTCCTCTCTGTCTCCTCAATGTCTCCTCTCTGTCTCCTCTGTCTCCTTTCTGTCTCCTCTCTGTCTCCTCTCTGTCTCCTCAATGTTTCCTCTGTCTCCTTTCTGTCTCCTCTCTGTCTCCTCTCTGTCTCCTCTCTGTCTCCTCAATGTCTCCTCTGTCTCCTTTCTGTCTCCTCTCTGTCTCCTCTCTGTCTCCTCAATGTCTCCTCTCTGTCTCCTCTCTGTCTCCTTTCTGTCTCCTCTCTGTCTCCTCTCTGTCTCCTCAATGTCTCCTCTCTGTCTCCTCAATGTCTCCTCTCTATCTCCTCAATATCTCCTCTGTCTCCTTTCTGTCTCCTCTCTGTCTCCTCTCTGTCTCCTCAATGTCTCCTCTCTGTCTCCTTTCTGTCTCCTCTCTGTCTCCTATCTGTCTCCTCTCTGTCTCCTCAATGTCTCCTCTCTGTCTCCTCTCGGTCTCCTCAATGTCTCCTCTCTGTCTTCCACTCTAAAGTCACTACACAATGGCATTCCTATCATGGACAACCTAGTTTTGCTTTGAATTAGTTCCACTGCTGGCTTTATGGCCTGTCTGAGTGTAAAGGGAATTTTCAGGTGAACAAAAGAGAAGAGCCATTGTGGATATAGTCAATCACAAATCAATTCAGTTTAATTACAAGTAGCAACAGGGAGACACCTCCAGCACAGAAGAAGAGAAAATGTCTAGCTTGGCCTTTTTCCCGAGAAGGCCCTTATATCCTAATTCCACAGCACCAGGAAGTCAAAACAATGTTGTCATCTGCTACAGAATGACACAGTGTTCCACAGAACACAACAACAATCAGTGTCCTTGGTCCTTGGAACCTCCAGACTGGCGTCAATCAACAGATATGAGAAATGAGTGTCACAAATAGAACATTTCAAATCATGTGAATAACATAAAGGCAAAATATAGAAATATGCTAAGCATTGTGTTAATTACTCTTAAATTAATATTTTATTCATCTCAAATATTAATATATTATTTTGAATACCACAAACAAAACATCTGGAAGAAGGACAGCTTTGGCATGCACCTTCCAGTGCTCAACCTACATTACAGTAACTTTAGCAAATAGCAGATCATCTTTAGTATCTATCCACTGACTGCGTCTAATACTGTCCTACATCAGGTTACATCAGAGATGCAGCGTCATATTCTCGGTCCCTGTTTGTAATAGAGTTCATAATATAGGAGCTACTGCTTGGGTGGTTGTAACAGGTGTGAGCCTGCCAGTATATGTATCTATTGAACCTTTATTTCATTTCTTTGTCCCGTGTAGCTCAGTTGGTAGAGCATGGCGCTTGCAACGCCAGGATTGTGGGTTCGATTCCCACGGGGGGCCAGTATGAAAAAATGTATGCACTAACTGTAAGGTGCTCTGGATAAGAGCGTCTGCTAAATGACTAAAATGTCAAATCAGGGAGTCATACTTAGTCCAAGGTCTCTTTTTCATTTAGCAGACGCTCTTATCCAGAGCGACTGTACAGTTAGTGAGTGCAAAACTTTTTTCATACTGGCCCCCCGTGGGAAATGAACCCACAACCCTGGCGTTGCAAGTGCCGTGCTCTACCAACTGAGCTACAGGGGACTACGCATGAGATGAGATGAGCCGAGCCCTGAATGACAGAAATTACAGAAAATACACACATCAAAATAAATACAAAATGCAAGCAGAAAGCCAAAAACACGGTCATAAAAAAACAAACACATTGATCAGTAATAAGGTCCTCAATCAGCTTTCTGAATTGACCTAGACGCACCAAAACATCAAATTTAACATTTTGAAGATTGTTCCATAAATAAGGTGCGAGAAAACCAAACGCTGATTTACCTAACTCAGCAGAGACCAAATGAATTTCTAGGGTTAGCCATCCCTGAGACAGGGGTGTGGAAACTCATATGTCTAAAGTTTAGTAAAGATGTTAGGTACAGTGGGACTTTTTGTAAAAGGGCTTTATAAATGAAAACATAGCAACCTACGTGACATCATAGAGGGCCAGCCAACGTTCTGGTAGAGAATGCAGTGATGAGTACTAAATCTGTCCCCCGTAATAAAGTGCAGTAATAAACTGCGTCTAACAGCTTTAATGAAGTGGCAGCTGCGTTTAGATAGATGACGGTCGTCATAGTCCAGGACCGATTGGAACGTCGACTGAATAATCAGCTTTCTACTATTTAGCGAGAGGCAGGACCTGTTTCTATAGAACAAGCCCATTTTTATTCTCAGCTTCTGAACTAACTCATCAATATGCTTTTTAAAAAGACAGCTTTTCGTCTATCCAGATGCCCAGATATTTGTAAGCAGGGACACGATCAATATGGACACCTTCCAAAGTACATATGCATAAATCATCAGAGTTATTTGTATGGGCTCTAGAGAACAACATATACTTAGTTTAACCTGCATTCAACACTAATTTCAGGTCAATAAAGTTTTTCTGTAACACAATGAAGGCAGACTGTAGTTCAGATAGAGCCTGGTCAACCGTGGGGGCAACAGCATACACAACAGTATCATCGGCAGGTTACAATTTATTTTACAGACAAGTCGATATTGCTAATGTAAACAGTAAAAAGTACAGGACCCAGAATCGACCCTTGTGGGACACCTTTCGTAATATACAGGAAACCTGATTTAACATCATCAGTAAATACACATTGACTTCCATCTGTCGAGTAATGGTCTAGGCCAATTGAGGAAAGCCTCTAAATTAGCAGTGAGTGATCAACAGTGTCGGAAGCCTTTGACAGGTCAATAAAGAGGGCAGCACAATGTTGACTTTTATCCATACAGTTAACCAGATCATTTATAACTAGGAATGCAGCAGAGATAGTGCTATGACCTGGTCTAAAACCAGACTGATGTATTTTTATTTAATTTTTTTGTAAAAGACTCCAGCTATCCTAGTCATAGACTGTTCTCTCTGCTACCGCACGGCAAGCGGTACCGGAGCACCAAGTCTAGGTCCAAAAGGCTTCTTAACAGCTTCTACCCCCAAGCAATAAGACTCCTGAACAGCTAATCATGGCTACCCGGACTATTTGCATTGTTCCCCCCACCCCATCCCACTCTTTTACACTGCTGCTACTCTGTTTATTATCTATGCACAGTCACTTTAACTCGACCCTCATGAACATATTACCTCAATTACCTCGACCAACCTGTGCCCGGTCACATTGACTCTGTACTGGTATCCCCTGTATGTAGCCTCCCTTCTGTTATTTTATTTTACTGCTGCTCTTTAATTATTTTAAATGTTTTACTAATCTATTTTTTACTTAACACTTTTTATTAAAAAAAATTTACTGCACTGTTGGTTAAGGGCTTGTAAGTAAGCATTTCACTGTAAGGTCTACACGTGTTGTATTCGGCGCATGTGGCAAATAAAATTGGATTTAATTGTATTTATATACACTGCATGTCTACATGTTACTGTTACATGCCCTATGAAGTAATGAGAGGTGCAGGCTTGGGATAGGTCGTTGGCTTACTGTACCTCACAACCTTCTAGGGTTGGGATAGGTCGTTGGTATACTGTACCTCACAACCTTCTAGGGTTGGGATAGGTCGTTGGTATACTGTACCTCACAACCTTCTAGGGTTGGGATAGGTCGTTGGTATACTGTACCTAACAACCTTCTAGGGTTGGGATAGGTCGTTGGTATACTGTACCTCACAACCTTCTAGGGTTGGGATAGGTTGTTGGTATACTGTACCTCACAACCTTCTAGGCTTGGGATAGGTCGTTGGTATACTGTACCTCACAACCTTCTAGGGTTAGGATAGGTTGTTGGTATACTGTACCTCACAACCTTCTTCTTTGCTGAATCAGCACTGTCACGCACATGTTTCTCCATCTTATCCGAGGGTGTTATTGAAACACAATAGTGTCCTGTGTCTCTTGCAAAGAGCAGCACTGGATGGGAGTCAGTATTCTATCACATGAACTCTGCTGGATGGGAGTCAGTATTCTATCACATTAACTCTGCTGGATGGGAGTCAGTATCCTATCACATTAACTCTGCTGGATGGGAGTCAGTATCCTATCACATGAACTCTGCTGGATGGGAGTCAGTATCCTATTGTCGTATCGGATGAATGGTGGCAATTATTGCTGATGAACAAAAGGAGTCTGCTCATACTGCACGTTGATCATAAGGTTTATTCAGATCACAAGCTTCAGCATGGGTGACAGACTCGCGAGGTCTGGAGAGCAGTGTCCTCCAATTCTAATTGCTGCTCTGACGTCTTCCTCCCCTCACCCCCTTATTTATAAACAATGAAACTCCCTCCTCTGGCCAATCACCAGTCTCCCCTTTATATAGCCTTCCAAGAGTTGAATGGCTCCCTCTACTGTTCAATCCCCGTATCTTACACCCCACTTCCTGTCTGTCATATGTGACGTCACGCTAAAACCTTCCCTCTCGATAGCAATAATCAACCTTCCATTTCTTCATGAAAAACATTTAACAAAGACATAATTTCAATACACTACATATTCCACCCTTTCGAGACAACCTAAACGTCTCGAAACCAAACAGAATAGGATTATGACTATTAACCATTTATCTTATTGAGTATCTTTAACATTAAACCAAACACATTCTCCTCTAGAGTGTAAATACCTTTCTATGAAATACCTGTTTATGAAGTATGAATACATTACTATGACATATGAAGAAATCTCTATGGAGTGTAAGAGCGAAAAACTGTCTGGCAGCCATCCATCCATATCAATCAAGACAGTAAAATTCTCTCACGGTCCCTCTGCCCCAGGCAACCACCGTCGGTACTCCAGATAACCTCATTAACCATGTAAATGCATTTGAAACTATGATGCAATTAAATACACATGTAAGCCCCTGCAAACATGCAAACAAAATCCTATCCATAAACATCCATTGTACGGCTGGTCAACCCATAGGACCGGACAATGAAACTCTCCCTTCCTAGCCTCTCTGTCCCTAAACATTCACCGAAATAAACAAAAACATCTAAGATCCTCCCATGTATTCAATAACATCAAACATCATTCTACAAAAATTAATACCTGAGACTATTACACAATTATGTATTACACATGTCTATATTTCATTGCAAACACTGGAATGTAGTCCACTACACTTCATCTCCCTGTAGTGTCCTCTTCCAATGGACTTGTTGATGATGGAATCAGCCACACCCTCCTTGTTTCATCTCCTCCAGTCATATTGTCCCTTCATATTGTCTTTGTTTGAGTATTCCAATCTCCACATGTTCTCCCAAATGCTTCTGGAATGACAAGAAAATAAACGACCAAACAGTATCTTTTGCAAAACATCATTTTCAAATTAAACCTCAACATCAATTTAAGAATATAAAAATGACATATAAATGATGTATGAATCACATTAACCTATCCCCCCCTTGATTCATAAATCATACCAACATCACCCTACTATTGAGAAAAAAAAAAATATATATATATATTTTCTTTTAATCATCAAAATGATATTTATCCATCAGTAGTCCATCCATCTTCCTCCAGATCAGGAACAGTCAACACCGGCATCTGAGTGTTGTCTCCAGGAATCACTCTCCAACCTATCTCAATATCATAACTTTCTCAAAGATCAGTAACAAATTACAAACATCACAGTGTTATCAAAGCTGAAACTAAAATCTGACCCATCACTGCCCCTACTGGCCTAATTGATCTTGTAACCAAATCTTCTCAGATCTCCCAAACACATCTCTTATAATGCATCTATAACCCCAGTGATCTTATCTGAACTATCTGGACTCAAAGTATAACTAATATTTATCAATATGATCTTCCCAAATGTTACACCATACCATGAATAAAGTCCCCCCTTCTCCCTTAGACTTATTCTTCAATGATAGGCTTGAAGCCTATGACATGTCCCTTTTCATCCTATTTTGAACTCTAATTTCAAATTGATCTGTGTTCGGTGCTATTCCTCTTTTAATAGTAAAAGCCTCATATGGAAGCTTCAACGTTGACATGTAACCAAATCCTGTTAATTCATAATGTAAGAATATATATTTTATCATCACAAACCCACCCAATATCTCTAAAATTCCCCATAGTCATAAGCAAAAGCTAATCTTTTACCCATCAAAGTCCTGCTCTTCTTACTACCTGATACCTAAAAAGTAACATATTTCTCATTACTACCCTTAAGGTCATGCTTATCCAAATGTATCATATAACATCACACTCTGATCTTCCCATAAACATACCCCTTACCTCATATGTTTTATTAGAACAAAAACAATTCTTAGCCCTCACTGCTTTCACCTCAAATGCTTCAGGGATCCTGTTGTTACCTGCTTTTCCTTTCCCATTTAACAATTCCCATAGGGTAATTAATTTAACCAAGAACACTTAAACCTAAGCTTAAACCACGGTTCTGACAACAACATTATTTTATCTGTCAATGACTGTTGCTAATTCCCCAGTCATGACAAAGCATAAGACTGACCCATACCTGATAGAGGCTGCGCAACCGTCTAACATGTTCGGGATGGAATTCTCAACAGACATGGACCCTCAAGATTCCTCACTGATCTTACAGAATGAGTTAATCTATCTCTAATTTCCACAACAGAAGAACGAGCGGTACTGATCAGATACCTCTCCCTGTCTGTCATCAAAATCAAAGATCTCATCCTGTCCTCCATGATGAATCTATATTCTCTCTACTACTATCTGTTCTCCTATTTTAACCCCATTCGTACTATCATTGACAGCACTCTCCATCCGTAACATAACCCATGAGTCTACAATCCCCCATTTAATTTCAGAAAAGTTGTTGTCGATGTCATACTCCCTCTTTTGCTATTGCCATCGTATCACTAATCCCTTCCAAAGTTACCATTAAAGTAGTTGATTTAGCTGCTGTATCAACCCTAATTACTTCTAGTGCAAAAGTTCCCATTCCCATTATCCTCTGTGTCTTATCTACTGTTGGAGTGACTGTAATCTACTCTTCCTGAACTCCTTTGGTGACTGTGGAGACTACAAACCTTAACTCTTCCATTATAAGCGTTACTCTATGAATTACATAGCCCTTTAACCAATAATTCCTAACCGGAACAACTTCTAATGCTTGCACTAGATAAGTATACAAATATTCTCCCTGACCTTTCTCTTTAACATTACGCAACATAAGTGAACAGTCACTCCTAACCCTCTTCTAAACTATACCTCCTTTTACTCCTGGTCCTGATAACAATACTTATTCTCCATAATTATCTCTCCATATGGGAGAAACGTCCCCATCCTAAACCCTAATAAGTATTTTTCCCCCTAAAATTGGTGCTGTATTGGTTCCCTTATAATCAAATGCGATATATTTATGACTTTAATACCTATCAATGTTGAAAGAGTTAACTTGCTTCTCACTGTATTCTAATAAACTGAAGTGTTAATGTCCTTCGTTACTCCTAGTTTTCCCCAAAGAAATAAATTGTCTTTGCTTGTACTTCCATCTATCACCACTAGTGTCACTTTTTCCCCAAATCTCAGTCCTTTCTCTAAATCCCTGACTTTCAAACTTTTGATTACACAAAATACACCTATAATTACCTTGATCTTCCTGCTGGGAACTATAACTATAGATACTCAATCACCCTCAATCTTCTCTTATCATTCAGCAACACATACTTTCTCAATGCGTCTGCTCCTAACCAATCTAAACTCCTACCCTATCTTCCCACTCCATAACAGCATCTTCTAATATTAGTACCTTAAGAGTAAGTAACTGTTTTACTACCTCAAATCCCTATCCTAATTAGTTATCAAGTAGTGAGATGTTTAACCTCTTTAGGCTGAACACAGATAAGTTTTTACACTATTCACCATTATTTCTCATAGTCCTCTGGTCGGTTGTTTTTACTTCAATAGTTAGCTATTTTCTCTTCTTCTCTAATCGATTCTCTCAGCGAACACCCCCCTTCCGGATCTCCTAGAACCGGTGATCTTCACTTGCTCCTTCATCTTCCTCTGTTGTTTTCTCCTGGCGCATTTCCATCCCAGGTAAAGTCTGAGAGTTGCTGGAAGTGTAGCCTAAATATTCCTCCTTCTTCTTTGTTCTTCTCCCTCTCCAATTCTGTGTCTGTCCAGAAACTGGCGGTCGATATGGAACATCTGGTCCCCCCTTGGCTGGTACAATTGCCTTTGATATTGTTCAGTTGAAGCTGTAACAGTGATTGTTGATTTGATTCACTCCGATTCTTCATAACCAACGTTTCTTTTCTTCTTCTCCACCACCAGTTATAAGTTGTATTTGATTGAGTTTTCTTCGTCCTGTTCTTCTCGTCGTTGACATATCAGTATTCTTCAAAAGGTTCTCTTCTAAATTCTGTCCTTGAAATATCATCTTCCATCATCTTCTTACTAGTGGCCTCAATGTGTTCTTCTTCTTCAATTCTTGGGATCCTTTCCTCAGCAGTTTCTCCTCTTCTGTATCTTCAGCTGTGTTACTTCTTCTAAACTATTCGCTTTATCCAGGCATGATAAGCATCGGTCTATACCTCCATTTCTTCTTTGCTAGTCATTGTAGGATAAAATCCTCTTGAACATAAAGCACCTTTAATCTCCAAATCTTCATCGCTTTCTTCATCTTTGCTCTTGTATCCTTCTTCTTTCCTCTCTTGCCACTTCCTTCTGATCACAGAGTCACCTCCACCCATGACCTCTCATCAATCACTCTCATCTTCATCATCCTCCTCTCCTTAAGTTCCCAGACATCCCGGTTTTCCTTCCTTCTGGAGTTTTGAATTCATCTTCATCGTCGTTTCTGCTCGTATTCGTCTTCATCTCTGATGCCATAATCACCATGCTAGATGATCACTGAAAGCTTCCTTCTCGTAAGGTGGGTGTCTTTTTGCTGAATCCGTATGTGAGAAAGGTGTACTAACATCTGCCATTAGTCTTTCTAACACTACTCTCTAACCCTACTTTGATTAAAAATGACTATTTTAATCAATTTTCCCCTATATCAACCCTTTTAAATTCCTTTATTGTGAACTATGTTATTCTAGACTGTATAGCCTAAGGCTTACCCCCTTAAATTATTAATATAACCCTAACAACTCCAAATAAATCCTGAATAATTAAACCCAATTTTTATTCCTATATCCTATGTCACCAACTTATCCATGAGTGGTGGCTATATTACCACAACCCATCAAATGCCAGTAAATGAAGTTAGTCAACTTCAAAGCAATCCCCCAAAAACAAAACCTCTAACCCCAATAAGTATTTTTATAAATTCCATTGTTTAATATGCACCCAAGTATCTTAATTGCCGAATAATGTCAGTACCTGCTTCCCAACCCAATTTCAATCAAACCCCAGTTATGCACAGAGCCTCAAAATGCAATTTTTTATGAAATAGTATTTGCCAAGCCTATGTAAAATTGTCATAACATCACATATTTTGTTAGGATGATTTTGTGTACTAGCCTGATCTGATCCTCTCGTCTGACTCTGCCTCGTCACACCTTGTCACGTGACGCACACGTCAGCCCCTCCTCTCTCTCTCGTCTCGCCTCACCTCGCTCCCTGTGTCTCTCATATTTCAAAAAACATAGAAACACAGAATCACATTTTAGTAGTTAATGCAATTAACCAAGTTATCCACATTCAATATTCGTCCGTTTTACATTCGCTCTAAGACTTTAACTCAGGACGAATTATAGCTCGCTCAAAAACATTTTAAATTTTATTTTCATCCGTCATTTAATTTAATTTAATTCAATCTATTATAATCCGTTATCCTATATTTAATTTATAAATTTACTACATCTCAACAAATAGTTTAACGTTCACCTAACAGTTACTTTAAGGATTTTAAAAGAGTCATGTTCACCTTTCTTTTCCGGTAGCCATTAAACCCCTGAAAAGAAACCCCAAACAACATATGACCTTACGCCACCATTTTGTTTCGTAGGCTCCGCACGACCGCATGTCGCAGCTCTAGCCCTGTAAAATCACGCATGCGCACATCCATTCAAAAATCCCTTCTCACCTCCACTAAATGGATAACAGTCCAGCTGTACCTTTCATTCCCCTCCTAGTCAACCAACATTTAACAGCGCTCACAAAACATACAACCTGACTTACAGACAGTGACAAGTTTAAGAGACTTTAATCCATCGCAATGGAATCTCTAAGGATATCCGTTAGCATGTAGCACGCAACACAATTAGCATGTAGCATTAGCATTTAGCGTAGCCCAAGTTACACGGTGACACAAACCACAATTAGCATGTAGCATTAGCATCCACCTCAGCCACCATGTAGAATGTAGCCTGATTCACACTTTAGCCTTACAAAAATTAACCTTAGCAACGATGTACCACGTGGCCTGAAACAATCAAACATTAGCCACGAGGCACCACGTGGCCCAAAACAATCCAGCCTTAGCTTCAGCCTCTAGCCAACTGCGGCCTACTAGCTATACAAATGAACACCCCGCACCGCGGCCAAATCATCATCATCCCAATTATCTCCGTCTAACTTTTTGTTGCCGTAAGTTCTGGATAATCATAGAGAGGTTACCCCAAGCATTATAGTTCGTCAACCATACGATGAGTATATAACATGCATATAATTCGTCCAGCTTAATAATTCCCAGAATTAACCTTACACCACATAACGCGTTGCAAGGATTTTATGGCCCATTCCTAAAGAATCGCCTCGGTTCGAGGTCTTTTCCAGATTCACGGTGCTCTAACTATGCAGACGTCTTCCAACATTTATTCTCTACCAATCCATTGTCCTAAACATGCTATTATTCCCCATTTACCCATCAACCAAATTTAGAAATTTTTCAGACTCCTAGTCACCAGCCATAACACCACCTGAGGCACGGTCATAAGGGTACATTCCTCCAGTGTACACAAGCAGTAACAAAACTAACAACTTAGCTGTATTTAGTCGGGTCATGACTCCAGACCGAAGTTAGCTTGAGTTAGCTTGGCGACTCCAAATGCAGCAAAGAAGGATTGCATAATCCCTCCTGGCAAGCTCGCCATTTGTCGTATCGGATGAATGGTGGCAATTATTGCTGATGAACAAAAGGAGTCTGCTCATACTGCACGTTGATCATAAGGTTTATTCAGATCACAAGCTTCAGCATGGGTGACAGACTCGCGAGGTCTGGAGAGCAGTGTCCTCCAATTCTAATTGCTGCTCTGACGTCTTCCTCCCCTCACCCCCTTATTTATAAACAATGAAACTCCCTCCTCTGGCCAATCACCAGTCTCCCCTTTATATAGCCTTCCAAGAGTTGAATGGCTCCCTCTACTGTTCAATCCCCGTATCTTACACCCCACTTCCTGTCTGTCATATGTGACGTCACGCTAAAACCTTCCCTCTCGATAGCAATAATCAACCTTCCATTTCTTCATGAAAAACATTTAACAAAGACATAATTTCAATACACTACACTATCACATTAACTCTGCTGGATGGGAGTCAATATTCTATCACATTAACTCAAACCAGACCTGGGTTAAATACATATTTAAAATACTTGAAATACTCAATGTGTTCTTGATTTAGCTAGACAGGCACAGTGAAACCAATGGGAATGTACACACCAGAAAAGTTGAATCAAGCTCACACAGGTCTGACTCAGATTCAGAGTGCAGTGCATTGTTGAACATACATGGGTTGGACTTTTTATTAGAATCCAAGTCATCTCAAAGGATATATTTTTGTATAACTCAACAGTACAGAGGCTATACGGCTAGAGGGGTACGGTTAGTGTTAAGGTTGTGGTTGAGGCTAGGGGTAGGGTTAGTGTTAAGGTTGTGGTTGAGGCTAGGGGTAGGGTTAGTGTTAAGGTTGTGGTTGTGGTTGTGGTTGACGCTAGGGGTAGGGTTGAGCTGGGATGTGGACATGAAGCTTGGGTTAGGGCTAGGCCTAGGGTTAGGCTAGGTTTAGGGTTGAGGTGGGTTAAGGCCTTTTCATAAATTCAACAGCCTCAGACTTATCAAGCAGTCAGATATAACATTGTTATTTCTTGGAATCTATGCTGTATTCATCATATATTCACAGGTTACCGTAACATACTGTAGGTTGAGTTTATGGACTTGGGAGGAAAAATTAACAGGCAGTTCTTTGAGGAGCTGGAAAAGCACACCATGTTACAGAATATTCCAGTCCCTTTTTCTCAGGCCAGATGTTTCCAGACTTATCGTTAGGAAATAAAGTAAATGGTTACATTAGCACCCTCTGCAGGTGGTATTTACACATATCAACATGCACGTATTACAGGATGACTCTGGTATGAATAGTGTATAGACCTCAGTTCCAACGTGTTTTTTTTTTCATCGTGTCAAAAAGAGTATCCATCGAAAGACGACAACACAAGTAGCTCATTTTCCATTGGTTTATATTTATTGTCCTGTATATTATAACTGGTACACTGCAACTAGGTTACTTTTATACAATCCAAAGATTTAGCATTGTACTCTTAATAACAAAACAGGTTTACATTATGAAAGTAACTACGCAGGAGTGACAGGAGGCTTGACGAATGGGAAGGAAGACAGGGTGTTCCCTGGTTGCATCATCACCAGCAGCTGCCCCAGCTAGCACATTTGGTTCCTTGGAAGCTGTGGGAATGTACATTTTTGGTTTCCCATTGGTTCTGGGAACGAAGCCATAAGATTCCTGATGGTTAAAACTGACATTTTTTATTACTTTCTGAGAATGGAAGTGATAACTTTGCCTGTTCTGGGAACGTTAATCTTTAGGTTGCAGGGAGGTTCTGAGAACGTTTTTCTATGGTTCCCTGAAAGTCATCCTGGGAGGTTTTATTAACGTCCTGAGAATAGAAATTCTAGGTTATTTGAAGGTAATTAAATAACACACTGAGAACATGTTTCAATAAGACTTTTAATAACACTGCTAGTTTAGTTTGGGTTAACTGTTTTGAACTCCAAGCACAGATAGGACACATGGAAATTCATTTTCTAGGCATTAATCATGCAAACACATTCCTTTTTTTATTGTGGCATGGCATCAGTGAGATTCAAACCTATGATCTTCTGCTCTCTATCAATGGAATTAGTCCACTGCTCCACCAGGATGTTCATTTTAGTCTATTCAAACGGACCCTAGTTCAAAGGAAACAAACACTCATTAAGATCAGGTGTGGCCAATTAGTGGGCGCGGCCAACACACCTGAACACACTTAACAAGATAGAGGATAGAGAGAGTTTTGTTGATGCTGAGAACGGAATGTATATGCTTTTAAATAACATTCTTACAACGTTTATGAACATTACTAATGTTTTCTGGTGTTATTTATGGAAAGTTTTCTTAATGTTCTGAGAACATGACTTTAAATAGAACCACGAAGAAGCCTGTAGAAAACATTATGCTGAAGTACTGAAATTCCCACAGAAGAACGTTGTAAAACTGCAGTAATTGTTTTGGGAAGGTTGTATGCTAAATAAACATAGGACATTCACGCTCTAACCAAGCTCTAAGAAACATATGGTTTTCAGAACGTTATACGCTAGCTGGGGTCCTATCAGCACAGAGTAGTAAACTGAGGCAGGTAACATGATGGCCTTCTAGTGGGACTACCTGTGTCTGGGTGCACACGTTTTGCAAACAGGGGCAAATCGCCGCATACATAGTTTAGGTGACCGCTGGTTTGTAAAACGAGCCGACCCTCTGTCTGTGACCTCATGTCAGGTCAGAGCCAGTTACCAGGACACCTCTGGTAAAAGCAAGGGTGCAGGGGATAGGACCAGCCTTTTACAGCAGGGGCAATGTGATTGGTAACGCCAACAACAAACTAGCCCAATCAACACATCCTTGTCTGCAGGGAGCCAATCCAGGCCTGATTTATGATTTGGACAGTAGGAGTTGGTAGAAGTGGAGCTTTGGAGCCCTGCAGAGTAGCAACCCCTCTAAGACTGTAATTAGGCATCCCCTGCACCAGGAAACAGACAGTCAGAAGAAGCATAGCAGATTGCATCAACAGAAACCTTTATAATAAGCCAGGCAGGGATGCCTCATGGTCTCATGAGTTAAATTGTGGACTTTCTTAGTCCGTGTTCTGGTGCTGTGGTTAACCCTGTGTAAGATCGTTATAAATCACATCAGGTAAGGGTTTGGCATCCCGGCCGCTATAGAAACAAGCTACCTCCAGCTCAGCTTACTCACCTCTTCTTGAAGGAAGCAAAAGCTTTCATGACAAATAAAAGGGATTTGGGTTAAAACTTCAATTGACGTACTGTATATTTATAGATGAGAATGCGTACATTTGCAGCAATTCTATCTCCCATTAAATATTAGTATCTCAATAACATGGTTCTTCTAATTGTTTTGAAGAACCGTGTTATCCACGTCGGCACCAACGATGTTAGGATGAAACAGTCAGAGGTCACCAAGCGCAACATAGCTTCAGCGTGTAAATCAGCTAGAAAGATGTGTCGGCATCGAGTAATTGTCTCTGGCCCCCTCCCAGCTAGGGGGATTGATGAGCTCTACAGCAACGGCATCGAGTAATTGTCTCTGGCCCCCTCCCAGCTAGGGGGATTGATGAGCTCTACAGCAACGGCATCGAGTAATTGTCTCTGGCCCCTCCCAGCTAGGGGGATTGATGAGCTCTACAGCAACGGCATCGAGTAATTGTCTCTGGCCCCCTCCCAGCTAGGGGGATTGATGAGCTCTACAGCAACGGCATCGAGTAATTGTCTCTGGCCCCCTCCCAGCTAGGGGGATTGATGAGCTCTACAGCAACGGCATCGAGTAATTGTCTCTGGCCCCCTCCCAGCTAGGGGGATTGATGAGCTCTACAGCAACGGCATCGAGTAATTGTCTCTGGCCCCCTCCCAGCTAGGGGGATTGATGAGCTCTACAGCAACGGCATCGAGTAATTGTCTCTGGCCCCCTCCCAGCTAGGGGGATTGATGAGCTCTACAGCAACGGCATCGAGTAATTGTCTCTGGCCCCCTCCCAGCTAGGGGGATTGATGAGCTCTACAGCAACGGCATCGAGTAATTGTCTCTGGCCCCCTCCCAGCTAGGGGGATTGATGAGCTCTACAGCAGTCTGACAACTCAATCGCTGGTTGAAAACTGTTTTCTGCCCCTCCCAAAAGATAACATTTGTAGATAATTGGCCCTCTTTCTGGGACTCACCCACAAACAGGACCAAGCCTGGCCTGCTGAGGAGTGACGGACTCCATCCTAGTTGGAGGGATGCTCTCATGTTATCTACCAACACAGACAGGGCTCTAACTCCTCTAGCTCCACAATGAGACAGGGTGCAGGCCAGGCAGCAGGCTGTTAGCCAGCCTGCCAGCTTAGTGGAGTCTGCCACTAGCACAGTCAGTGTAGTCAGCTCAGCTATCCCCATTGAGACCGTGTCTGTGCCTCGATCTAGGTTGAGCAAAACAAAACATGGCCGTGTTCGCCTTAGCAATCTCACTGGAATAAAGACCTCCTCCATTCCTGTCATTATAGAAAGAGATTGTAATAAAAAACATTAAAAAAGGGTTACTTAATGTTAGAATCCCTCACTTCCAAGGCAGTCATAGTCAATGAACTAATCACTGATCATAATCTTGATGTGATTGGCCTGACTGAAACATGGCTTAAGCCTGATGAATTTACTGTGTTAAATGAGGCCTCTCCTCCTGGTTACACTAGTGACCATATCCCCCGCGCATCCGGCAAAGGCTGAGGTGTTGCTAACATTTATGACAGCAAATTTCAATTTACCAAAAAAAAAAAGACTGCGTTTTCGTCTTTTGAGCTTCTAGTCATGAAATCTATGCAGCCTACTCAATCACTTTTTATAGCTACTGTTTACAGGCCTCCTGGGCCGTATACAGAGTTCCTCACTGAGTTCCCTGAATTCCTATTGGACGTCGTAGTCATGGCAGATAATATTCTAATTTCTGGTGACTTTATTATTCACATGGAAAAGTCCACAGACCCACATTCCAAAAGGCTTTCGGAGCCATCATCGACTCAGTGGGTTTTGTCCAACATGTCTCCGGACCTACGCATTACCACAGTCATACCCTGGATCTAGTTTTGTCCCGTGGAATAAATATTGTGGATCTAAATGTTTTTCCTCATAATCCTGGACTATCGGACCACCATTTTATTACGTTTGCAATCGCAACAAATCATCTGCTCAGACCCCAACCAAGGATCATCAAAAGCCGTGCTATAAATTCTCAGACAACCCAAAGATTCCTAGATGCCCTTCCAGACTCCCTCCACCTACCCAAGGACGTCGGAGTACAAAAATCGGTTAACCACCTAACCGAGGATCTTAATTTAACCTTGCATAATACCCTAGATGCAGTCGCACCCCTAAAAACAAAAACATTTGTCACAAGAAATTTGCTCCCTTGTATACAGAAAATACCCGAGCCCTGAAGCAAGCTTCCAGAAAATTGGAATGGAAACGGCGTTCCACCAAACTGGAAGTCTTCCGACTAGCTTGGAAAGACAGTACCGTGCAATATCACTGCTACTCGATCATCCTATTTTTCCAACCTAATTGAGGAGAATAAGAACAACCCAAAATGTATTTTTGATACTGTCGCAAAGCTAACTAAAAAGCAGCATTCAACAAGAGAGGATAGCTTTCACTTCAGCAGTGATAAAAAGATCATGATCATTAGAAAGCAAATTACGGACTCCACTTTGAATCTGCGTATTTCTCCAAAGCTCAGTTGTCCTGAGTCTGCACATAACTGCCAGGACCTAGGATCAATGGAGACACAAGTTTTTTAAACTGCTATGTCTCGACACATTCATGAAAAAAGTAATGGCCTCTAAACCGTGAAGCTGCATACTGGAGCCTATTCCAACTAAACTACTGAAAGAGCTACTTCCTGTGCTTGGCCCTCCTATGTTGAACATAATAAATGGCTCCCTATCCACCGGATGTGTACCAAACTCACTAAAGGTGGCAGTAATAAAGCCTCTCTTGAAAAAGTCAAACCTTCACCCGGAAAATGTAAAAAACTATCGGCCTATATCGAATCTCCCATTCCTCTCAACATTTTTAGAAAAAGCTGTTGCACAGCAACTCACTGCCTTCCTGAAGACAAATAATGTATACGACCCCATCATTGCACTGAGACTGCACTCGTGAAGGTGGTAAATTACCTTTTAATGGCGTCAGACCAAGGCTCTGCATCTGTCCTCGTGCTCTTAGACCTTAGTGCTGCTTTTGACACCATCGATCACCACATTCTTTTGGAGAGATTAGAAACCCTAATTGGTCTACACGGACAAGTTCTTGCCTGGTTTAGATCTTATCTGTTGGAACGATATCAGTTTGTCTCTATGGATGGCTTGTCCTCTGAGAAATCAATTGTACGTTTCGGCGTTACTCAAGATTCTGTTTTAGGACCACTATTGTTTTCACTATATATTCTACCTCATGGTGATGTCATTCGTAAACACAATGTCCACTTTCACTGCTATGCGGACGACACACAGCTGTACATTTCGATGAAACATGGTGAAGCCCCAAAATTGCCGACCCTGGAAGCTTGTGTTTCAGACATAAGGAAGTGGATGGCGGCAAATGTTTTACTTTTAAACTCGGACAAAACAGAGATGCTAGTTCAAGGTCCCAAGAAACAAAGAGATCTTCTGTTGGATCGGACAATTCATCTTGATATGGTTGTACAGTCGACTCAAATAAAACTGTGAAGGGCCTCTGCGTTACTCTGGACCCTGATCTCTCTTTTGACAAACATTTCAAGAATATTTAAAGGACAGCTTTTTTTCCATCTTCGTAACATTGCAAAAAATCTGAAACCTTATGTCAAAAAATGATGCAGAAAAGCTAATCCATGCTTTTGTCCCTTCTAGATTAGACTACTGCAATGCTCTACTCTCTGGCTACCCAGATAAAGCACTAAATAAACTTGTGTAGTCTGGCCCAAGGGTGCGAAGGTGAACGGCAAGGCACTGGAGCGACGAACTCTGCCTCTGACCCTATTACGGGGGCTGAGTCACTGGCTTACTAGTGCTCTTCCATGCCGTCCCTAGGAGGGGTGCGTCACTTGAGTGGGTTGAGTCACAGATGTGATCTTCCTGTCTGGTTTTGCAACCCCTCGGGCTCGTGCGGTGGAGGAGATCTTCGTGGGCTATACTCAGCGTTGTCTCAGGGTGGTAGGTTGGTGGTCTGTTGATATCCCTCTGGTGATGTGGGGGCTGTGCTTTGGCAAAGTGGGTGGGGTTATATCCTGCCTGGTAGGCCCTGTCCGGGGTTATCGTCGGACGGGGCCACAGTGTCCCCCGACCCACCCTGTCTCAGTCTCCAGTATCTATGCTGGACACTATGCTATCCCCAGTCCACCTGGTCGTGCTGCTGCTCCAGTTTCAACTGTTCTGCCTGCGGCTAGGGAACCCTGACCTGTTCACCGGACGTGCTACCTTGTCCCGGAACTGCTGTCTCTATCGCACCCGCTGTCTCGACCTCTGAATGCTCGGCTATGAAAAGCCAACTGACATTTACTCCTGAGGTACTGACCTGTTGCACCCTCTACAACTACTGGGATTATTATTTGACCCTGCTGGTCATCTATGAACGTTTGATCATCTTGAAGAACAATCTGGCCTTAATGGCCATGTACTCTTATCATCTCCACCCGGCACAGCCAGAAGAGGACTGGCCACCCCTCAGAGCCTGGTTCCTCTCTACCCAGTACAGCCAGAAGAGGACTGGCCACCCCTCAGAGCCTGGTTCCTCTCTACCCAGTACAGCCAGAAGAGGACTGGCCACCCCTCAGAGCCTGGTTCCTCTCTAGGTTTCTTCCTAGGTTCCTGCCTTTCTAGGTAGTTTTTCCTAGCCACTGTGCTTCTACATCTGCATTGCTTGCTGTTTGGGGTTTTAGGCTGGGTATCTATATAGCACTTTGACTGCTGATATAAAAAGGGCTTTATAAATACATTTGATTGATTGATTGATTTTAAAAACATTTGATGAGACGAAACACATAAATAATCAAATAAATAAACAATAAATAACATAAGAAATAGATAAATAATTGGAATAAATAACTGAATAAATAGCTGTGGATAAAAGATAGACCCCCACATGAGCGCATGGATGCTTTTGCAGAAAGTTTGTGAAGTATCTTTAGAAGGAGCATCTTTACAGAGCGACTTCACGTCACTGGTCATTGCAGAAGAGGTCTGAACATAATACACAGTGGAATAGGGAAGAGGGGAAAGTACATAATAATACACCGTTTCTGTCCCGTTTTGCCTCTTTGTTCAGTACGAAAATGTTCTCGAATGTTGCAGATAGAAATACCACAAATAGAGCCGACGTGATTCCTTATTCTACATGTCAGAGATGCATGTTTGTTCTACATAGCATATTTCTATCTGAACGTTCCAAAACGTTGCGTCCTGCTGAACACGCCCCAAGTCAGAATGGGGGGGGGGGGGGGGGCAGGGACAGGTGCACCCTGGGATCTGTAGTACTGTAGTGGCTGGGACAGGTGCACCCTGGGACCTGTAGTACTGTGGTGGCTGGGACAGGTGCACCCTGGGACCTGTAGTACTGTGGTGGCAGCCAGCAGGGCTCTCTGGTACAAGTAGCCTTCTTCCTTTCTGATGCATCATCATGCTAAGTTGCCATCAAATAACAAGCCTCTTCACATAGAATATACAGTGCATAGTTTACAAGCCAGAACTTACAGTTTAGAATCATCTATACATCCTGATATATCAGTTCTCTTCTGCTTGCTTTTCTTTTGATCTCTCTGGTTCCGAAAAATTGAGCACAAGTGTCTTTGGGGAAATGATGTCATGACATTGGAGAAAGAATTGCCCGGTGCTGTTTGATTTGATTTGATTTGATTTCTTTTCATCTTCTTAGACAAACTCATGGAAGTGTCCCATTGCTGGAATACTTTTTTGGTTACTTTTGCTCTGCAGAAGCATATTGAGAAAGTGCTTACGGAATTGTTCTTTATAAATTATTTTCTAAAAGCATGATCTGAAAAAACGTTATTTTAAATAATTGCCTGTGTGAGGACAAATCGATATTTCAGATCCAGGCTCGGGTTACCACTGGTTACCACGGGTTACCACTGGTTACCTGAAGTACACAGAGAAGGAGACTGGGGATGGTAAAAGAAAACACAGAGAAGGTTTGGCCCTGTGTTTGGACCAATCAGGGACGCATAACATTATTTATCCCCCCCCTCCCCCCCTCTCTCCCTCTCCTGCTCTCTCCCCCTATCTCTCTCTCTCTCCCTCCCTCCCTTCCCCCCCCCCCCTCTCTCCCTCTCCTGCTCTCTCCCCCTATCTCTCTCTCCCTCTCTCCCTCTCCTGCTCTCTCCCCCTATCTCTCTCTCCCTCCCTCCCTTCCACCACCCCACCCACCCCCACTCTCCCTTTTTCTCTCTGTCTCTCTCTCATCAGCAGCCGGGGCTTTCATAGCTGCTGCGGCTGTAGTGGCTCCTGGGGCTGCTGCGGCTGTGGCTCCTGGGGGTGCTGCGGCTGTGGCTCCTGGGGGTGCGTGAGCGGCTGGGGCTCCTGCTGCGGCTGTGACTGCGGCTCCGACTGCACCTGTAGCTGCCGTAGCTGCGGCTGCGACTCCTCCCAGAGTGGGAGGGGCTTGACATGGAACTGGAGGAGGAAGGGCTGGGGCGGTAGTACGGGATAGGCCGCTTCCGAGCACTGAGGAGAGGACAGGACAGGAGATTAGACAGTACACAAAGCTCTTGTAGGAGTTAGTTAGTGTGAGGAGGACCACCACTTTGACAGCTGACCAGTGAGCTGCTCTTTTGGAATTTCTCCGCTACAGTATGGTCCTGTAGGAATGCTGAAGGTTTCGCATTTAAATATCAAATGTATTTCAAAATAAATAATCCATGTACTGTACCACGTCAAATCTATAACATGTTTGGATCATAATAGAGCTTATTTAAAAAAAATAAAAATAATATGGCACTTGGTCAGCTGTCATCAAAAGCAGACCAGAGAAACTGGCATACTGTAGTTATTATTGTAGTTATTACTGTAGTTATTACTGTGGTTGTTACTGTAGTTATTACTGTAGTTATTACTGTGGTTATTACTGTAGTTATTACTGTAGTTATTACTGTGGTTATTACTGTGGTTATTACTGTAGTTATTACTGTGGTTGTTACTGTAGTTATTAGGTGAAACAGTCAGATTGAGAGGTGCTGAAAGAGAACAGTTGCATGTGTTAGTTAGTAGGCGTCCACGTGCACGCACACGCACACCCACGCACACGCACGCACACGCACGCACGCACACGCACGCACACCCACGCACACCCACGCACACCCACGCACACCCATGCACACCCACGCACACCCACGCACACCCACACTTCAATGGGTTAAAAGCGCTGAGATTGCCTTGTTAGTGGACACCCTCAAGGTGCAACCTAAGCGCCCCTTGCAGAAGTTGAGAGGTTTGAAAGGTTGCTTCTGGTACGTTAAGAGCTGTTAGCCACAAAAAGGAGGAAAATGATCTGAAGGTTAGCCCTCAACCACAAATCAGGCGACTTAACGATCTGGGAACGACGTCAGCGCTATCAAGGTGCTTCTGCTACTGAATGAGTACTAATTGGAATCGTCTCAAAGAATTGTCATTGGAATTTCTGTAGATCCACAATTTGGGATAAAGTTCAAGGGAGACATTACTGACTAAGATGAAGGCCTTGATAGCACCTTCATCAAAAAACCCTGTGTTATAGCATTAGTACACATCTGTGACTGTTTCTCTAGTGCTGGTGTGAGTTTATTCAAGTGGATTTACAAAAGGAAAAGTGGATAGAAAGAAGGAGAGAGAGGTGGGTAGAAAGAAGGAGAGAGAGGTGGGCAGAAAGAAGGAGAGAGAGGCGGGTAGAAAGAAGGAGAGAGAGGTGGGCAGAAAGAAGGAGAGAGAGGCGGGTAGAAAGAAGGAGAGAGAGGCGGGTAGAAAGAAGGAGAGAGAGGCGGGTAGAAAGAAGGAGAGAGAGGCGGGTAGAAAGAAGGAGAGAGAGGCGGGTAGAAAGAAGGAGAGAGAGGTGGGCAGAAAGAAGGAGAGAGAGGCGGGTAGAAAGAAGGAGAGAGAGGTGGGCAGAAAGAAGGAGAGAGAGGTGGGTAGAAAGAAGGAGAGAGAGGTGGGCAGAAAGAAGGAGAGAGAGGTGGGCAGAAAGAAGGAGAGAGAGGTGGGCAGAAAGAAGGAGAGAGAGGTGGGTAGAAAGAAGGAGAGAGAGGTGGGCAGAAAGAAGGAGAGAGAGGTGGGCAGAAAGAAGGAGAGAGAGGCGGGCAGAAAGAAGGAGAGAGAGGCGGGTAGAAAGAAGGAGAGAGAGGCGGGTAGAAAGAAGGAGAGAGAGGCGGGTAGAAAGAAGGAGAGAGAGGCGGGTAGAAAGAAGGAGAGAGAGGCGGGCAGAAAGAAGGAGAGAGAGGTGGGCAGAAAGAAGGAGAGAGAGGCGGGTAGAAAGAAGGAGAGAGAGGCGGGTAGAAAGAAGGAGAGAGAGGCGGGTAGAAAGAAGGAGAGAGAGGCGGGTAGAAAGAAGGAGAGAGAGGCGGGTAGAACGAAGGAGAGAGAGGCGGGTAGAAAGAAGGAGAGAGAGGCGGGTAGAAAGAAGGAGAGAGAGGCGGGTAGAAAGAAGGAGAGAGAGGCGGGTAGAAAGAAGGAGAGAGAGGCGGGTAGAAAGAAGGAGAGAGAGGCGGGTAGAAAGAAGGAGAGAGAGGCGGGTAGAACGAAGGAGAGAGAGGTGGGTAGAAAGAAGGAGAGAGAGGCGGGGGAAACAGGAGGGAGCAGCGGTACTCTAGGGAAGTTCGTTCTATTGGGTTAGCAGCTTCACCAGACCTCAGTCAGGAGGACTAGGGGAGTCGTGCTGCACGGCAACTGTTACCACAGTAACCTAGCCTGCAGCTCAGCAGCATTCTGTTGTCTTGGCTTCCAGGAGAATCTTCCTTTGTGCAGGAGTGACAGAGGATTGACAGAACATTTTGACCAGCATTTTATCGAAAAGCACTCCACACACATTCTGGGAAACACAATGGAATCATATTATTGCTACTGTGTGCCATCGCTCAGCTGTGGCAAATTTAGGCTGTGATAAAGGTTGTACACTTCTATGATATAATATATATTTCACCTGAAATAATATAACATGTTCAGTTCCACTTGATTAAGGATACAACACACACACAGATGTACATAAAATAACCCCACATGAACAGTAATTATGCTGAGGATTCACAATCAAATTGTTGAGAAGAACCAAAGAAAAATAGAGTGGGAGAAACCTTGATAAACTCTCCCATAGATGTCAGTGTTACAGCTTCATTCTGCTTTCACTGAGGGAGAGTGGTTAGATAGATCCTCTGTTACCTTGTCACGCCCTGACTCAGGGGACGGTTATTTGTTGAGTCAGGGTGTGTATATTTCGTGTTGTGTTTGTTTCTATGTTTAGTTTCTAGATCGTTTAGATCTATGTTGGCCAGGGTGGTTCCCAATCAGAGACAGCTGTAGCTCGTTGTCTCTGATTGGGGACCATACTTAGGCAGCCTGTTGGCAGCAGTTAGCTTGTGGGATCTTGTTCCGTAAAGGTATGTTATTTGTCTACCTTGGACTTCACGTTTCGTTTTGTTCTTTTGTCGTGTGTTCAGTACGGAAATAAATATGAATGCATATCACGCTGCGCCTTGGTCCTTCTCGTTAATAAACGATCGTGACAGAAGATGCCACCAATCCTGGATCAAGCAGCGTGATGAGGAGAGAGGATGGACTTGGGAGGAGATGAGCGAGAGTCTGGCAAGAGGGATGGAGGCCATGATCACGGGGGAGAGACAAGCCCCAAAACATTTTTTGGGGGGGCTCACGCCGTGGACGACGAGGCAGCAGGAGGCCGCGATAGAGCGGTTCAGTCGTTTAGCAGAGGAGGCCGCCAGATTAAGGGGGTCATTGGTGCAGAGGGAGCAGAAGGAAAGTGTAGAGGCACAGCGAGAGGAGCTGGTTAGGCAGCAGAAGGAGCGGGGGTTAATGAAGGAACCCAGTCCCGCTCCTCGCACTAATCAAGTGGTGCGTGTCGCCAGTCCGGTCCGGCCCGTTCCTGATTCCCGCACTAAGCCAGTGATGGGTGTTCCCAGCCCAGTCCGGCCCGTTCCTGCTCCCCGCACCAAGCCAGTGGTGCGCGTCGTCAGCCCAGTCCGGCCCGTTCCTGCTCCCCGCACCAAGCCAGTGGTGCGCGTCGTCAGCCCAGTCCGGCCCGTTCCTGCTCCCCGCACCAAGCCAGGGGTGCGCGTCATCAGCCAGGTCCGGTCCGTTCCTGCTCCCCGCACCAAGGCAGTGGTGCGTGTGTCCAGTCCGGCACGGCCCGTGCCTGTTCCACCGGTGCCTGGTCCGGCACCGGTCAGCTGCTCCACTCCGGAGTCAGAGCAATCCGCTCCACCGGGGTCCAGTCCAGCCCCAGTCAGCGGCTCCACTCCGGAGCCAGAGCAGTCCGCTCCACCGGTGCCTGATCCAGCTCCAGTCAGTGATTCCAGACCAGACCAGGGGCGCAACGGGGAGGTGGAGAGTCAGTGGTGGTCACACCCGGAGCCGGATCCGCCTCCGAGGCGGAATGCCCACTCGGCCCCTACCCTGTTAGGTTTATGTGGCGCGGTCGGAGTCCGCACCTTTTGGGGGGGGGGGGGGGGGGGGGGGGGGGGGGGGGGGGGTACTGTCACGCCCTGACTCAGGGGACGGTTATTTGTTGAGTCAGGGTGTGTATATTTCGTGTTGTGTTTGTTTCTATGTTTAGTTTCTAGATTGTTTAGATCTATGTTGGCCAGGGTGGTTCCCAATCAGAGACAGCTGTAGCTCGTTGTCTCTGATTGGGGCCATTACTTAGGCAGCCTGTTGGCAGCAGTTAGCTTGTGGGATCTTGTTCCGTAAAAGTATGTTATTTGTCTACCTTGGACTTCACATTTCGTTTTGTTCTTTTGTCGTGTGTTCAGTACGGAAATAAATATGAATGCATATCACGCTGCGCCTTGGTCCTTCTCGTTAATAAACGATCGTGACATACCTGGTGATCCTGCGAGCCTCCATGAAGCTGGGAGAATCTCGTCTCCTCTTCCTGATGGGAGAGTAGCTCCTGGAGCGACGGTGAGCACGGTCAGCGTCAGAGTGGTGAGGACTGTCTCTCTCCTTAGTGGAAAAACTAAAAATACACAGAAATTGTCATGTACTGGACAGAAAAAAACAAATATATGAAAAAAGTAATGTCTAAATAAATCACTGGGGAGCTCAACAAGTTGTAAAAGCTTCTAGTAGACCTAAAACCAATAGTGTCATCTGGCCTTCCAGTTAGGTTAACTGTCATCCATAGACTAGTAAGTAACCCTTCCCTAGGCGGTGTTCCTCACCTGGAATTGTTCTGTCTGGCATGGACGTGGAGGGACTTGGCCTTGCTGGGGCCTCTCTCTCTGGAGGCAGAGCATGATGAGGACCGTCCTGAGCTCCAGGAGCTGCTGCGCTGCCGGACCCCCACACCGCCCCGCCCCCGAGACTCACTCTTCTTCCTGCCTGACCCAGACACATGGTGGTGCCGCCCCGGGGATGCAGACAGCCTCCGGTGAAGAGCCTGTCCCCGACCCCCACGATGGTGCCTCTTGGAAGAGTGGGTCCTTTTAGTCCTGGAGGTAGATAGGTAATGAGTATCAGTCGATTATTGGTAACAGAGGAAAGATGGCTGGATACCTTTAGTAGTTACGCTATATGAAGAAATTGGAGAGTGGGGCAAAATAAGTGCATAATTTTTTTTGGGACGTGCCACATTAGAAGACCGACAGGGTGTTTAGTTCTCAAAGTGATCAACCTGTTTTCATTGCTATTAGCAAATCTCAGGATAGCACAAGTGGATAGGGAAGTGCATCGGCCTGTGCCCTGGACAGCAGGCTAAACACTACAACACTAAGCAGTGGCCATAAAAGAAGTGGAGAACACAACACATGGTAATGACCAGGGCCGGATAAAGAAATCATAGGCCCCCGGGGCTTTTATTTTTGTTTGTTTTTATAGCACCGCCACCTTAATTTTCAGTAAACAACTCGTGCACCAAGATGAAATTCGGTGTGTGGTAAATTTAGCGTTGAAGAAAAAGCCATTTTATAATAAAGCCATAATAACGTTTGCGATGTGGCGTAGGCTACAGTGGAGCAGAGACGTTTTTAGGATTTCCACACATGGCGAACATTTGTTAGCAGGGTCTCCCCCCCCCCAAAAAAATAACCTTTTAAAAATGCATTTAATTCAATTCTACGTAATTTACATGACCGCAGACATTAGCTGAACATTTGTTATACCACACAAATGACTGAAAAAAGTGAGCTACTCTGACACTGAGATCAATCTGGTCTTGAATTCAAACAGACAATAAATAGCCCAGGCCAATGAAGCGACACACAGAATGTACAATATTAGGAGGCAATATATATATGTATTATAGACTACAGTAGGCTACTAAATACAATTTCCAGTGGCACACTGACTCACCTAATGATGAAGATGAAGCCATAGGCTACTACTCACTGTGGTGGCCGATGCGCTCATCATGGCAATAGCCTATCTCAAGATGAGCTATCTTTGAAAAACAGTGCTGCTGTTCCCAAAAAATTCGGAGTTGCTGAGATTTATTTTCTTCTATTGGTTCTACAGACAGATTAATCTTCTCTTTTCAGCGGTAGGCAATTGCTTTCCAAACTGTACGTTTTTCCCAGGATTGTATTTTGACATTTGCTCAAGGCAAACAGACAGCTGCACCCAACCATAGAAATATAATCCATAGATGGCAGTTCCCATTCAAGTCATGACTGGCAGCCACCGCTAGTGTACCCATGAGTGTAACACTCAAATTGCCAGGGTAAGAGGTTCCAAAACACTTCTATGAATTATATGTCTATGGCCGCAACGCAACAAGCTGTATATTTGGCGGGCATTCTGCCCAAACTGCGACCTCCCGACTGTAGGCAACTGGTAACTGCCAAAATAAAGGAAACACTTGATTAAATGAGGGGTACAAAGTTGATGTTATCCAACCACAGGGAAGATGTTATCCAACCGCAGGAAGATGTTATCCAACCGCAGGAAGATGTTTGGTGGTGGGAGTGCTGTGAAGAATGTTGGTGGTGGGAGTGCTGTGAAGAATGTTGGGGGTGGGAGTGCTGCAATTAATTTTTTTGCCCGCACTACAGACGGCTATGTAGGTCCAATAATACAGGACCAGTAAAGGCCCAGTGCACTGCTTTTGTGAAAAAATTACATTTTAATATATACATACAGTGCCCTCGGAAAGTATTCAGACCCCTCAACTTTTTCCACTTTTTGTTACGTTACAGCCTTATTCTAAAAGGGATTAAATAGTTTTCCCCCCTCATCAATCTACACACAATACCCCATAATGACAAAGCAAAAACTGGGTTTTAGAAATGTTTGCCAATGTATTAAAAATAACAAACTGAAATATCACATTTACATACTGTAAGTATTCAGATCCTTTACTCAGTACTTTGTTGAAGCACCTTTGGCAGCGATTACAGCCTCGAGTCTTGGGTATGATGCTACAGGCTTGGCACACCTGTATTTGGGGAGTTTCTCCCATTCTTCTCTGCAGATCCTCTCAAGCTCTGTCAGGTTGGATGTGGAGCGTCACTGCACAGCTATTTTCAGGTCTCTCCAGAGATGTTTGATCGGGTTCAAGTCTGGGCTTTGGCTGGGCCACTCAAGGACATTCAGCGATGAAGCCACTACTGCGTTGTCCTGGCTGTGTGCTTAGGGTCATTGTCCTGTTGGAAGGTGAACCTTCGCTCCAGTCTGAGGTCCTGAGCACTCTGGAGCAGGTTTTCATCAAGGAGCTCTCTGAACTTGATCCTGACTAGTCTTCCAGTCCCTGCCGCTGAAAAACATCCCCATGGCACGATGCTGCCACCACCATGCTTCACCGTAGGGATGGTGCCAGGTTTCCTCCAGACGTGACGCTTGGCATTCAGGACAAAGAGTTCAATCTTGGTTTCATCAGACCAGATAATCTTGTTTCTCATGGTCTGAGAGTCCTTTAGGTGACTTTTGGCAAACTCCAAGCGGGCTGTGATGTGCCTTTTACTGAGGAGTGGCTTCTGTCTGGCCACTCTACCATAAAGGCCTGATTGGTGGAGTGCTGCAGAGATGGTTGTCCTTCTGGAAGGTTCACCCATCTCCACAGAGGAATTCTGGAGCTCTTTCAGAGAGACCATGGGGTTCTTGGTCACCTCCCTGACCAAGGCCCTTCTCCCCCAATTGCTCAGTTTGGCTGGGCGGCCCGCTCTAGGAAGAGTCTTGTTGGTTCCAAACTTCTTCCATTTAAGAATGGTGGAGGCCACTGTGTTCTTGGGAACCTTCAATGCTGCAGACATTTTTTGGTACCCTTCCCCAGATCTGTGTCTCGACACAATCCTGTCTCGGAGCTCTACGGACAATTCCTTCGACCTCATGGCTTGGTTTTTGCTCTGACATGCACTGTCAACTGTGGGACCTTATATAGACAGGTGTGTGCCTTTCCAAATCATGTCCAATCAATTGAATTTACCACAGGTGGACTCCAATCAAGTTGTAGAAACATCTGAAGGATGATCAATGGAAACAGGATGCACCTGAGCTCAATTTCAAGTCTCATAGCAAAGGGTCCAAATACTTAAGGTATTTCTGTTTTTAATTTTTAATAAATGTGCAAAGATTTCTAAAAAAAACTGTTTTCACTTTGTCATTATGGAGTATTGTGTGTAGATTTATGACGGGAAACATTTATTTAATCCATTGTAGAATAAGGCTGTAACGTAACAAAATGTGGAAAAAGTCTAGGGGTCTGAATACTTTCCGAATGAATTATTGTAGTTTATTTTTTTTATATTAGGTATTTTTTTATTTTTTATTTTTTATTTTTAGGTGTGGGGGGTGCAGCACCCTAGGCACCCCTACTTCCTGCCGTTATGTAGGTTATGGTCTATGGGATGCATTTTCCTGGCATGGTTTAGGTCCATTTGTAGAATCTATGCCTTGGTGCATTGAAGCTGTTCTGGCAGCTCGTGGTGGCCAAACACCCTTTTAAAGACACTTTATGTTGGTGTTTCCTTTATTTTGGCAGTTACCTGCATGTGCTTGTGATACAATGTTATCCACTGTGTCTAAATTATGCTCTGTGGCTAAATTATGCTCTCTGGTGTATTTTGAACATTGTGGTTGGATAAAAAACTATCATAATAATGGAATTACCTCTTGGACTTGGGCCCAGCCCTTGACTCACAATTGACCAGTCACATTTATTTTTAATTTTTTATGAATCGGTTACCCAATCAAGGCAGGGCCCCCCAGTTACCCACGTGCCCCCATCCCCTCCCCACACACCTCCTCTCCTCCCCCCATCTGATGATTAGCAGAGTGGCAGCAGGCAGCAATAGGCTGTCTACACTTATTGAGAGCGGCCTCCTGAATCCTCCTGTGGTTGGCTTAAGCCCCGGAAATTCCCTGCATTAATCCGGCCTTGCAAATGACAGGTAAAGGCTATGTCAGTATGGGGGGCCAATCTCTCTGCTTACTTCTTCTGGTGAGAGCTCTTTTTTCTGTGAGGATGCAGGTTACGTTGAGAGTGGGCGGAGTCACTGCTGTGAGTCGGCGAATGGGAGCGCTTCCCCTGGACTCTGTGACCACCCCATCTCCCTGACGACCCCAGGCCCGTCATCTGCCTGTCCTCCCCATGTAGGGCTTCTCCAGCCTGGGCAGCAGTACCTCCTGGGGCCCTGTAGAGGGCAGTGTGGGCCTTGTGTTCTCCTCCTCTCAGTTGTGGCAGTATGACGGTCGACTGGGCTCCCGGAGTAGCAGCAGTCAGCATTCTCAGCTTCTGTAGAGAGATGATAACCAACAAACGGAAACAATAACCAAAGACAAAAAAAGAAAAAGGGGAAAGACAGGGCCTTAGAGTTTGTCACAGTGGAGTGTTTGAGTGCTACGGTGTACTTGGCAAAAGAGGGACAACATCTCAAAGAAAAGATCTATGTTTTTTTCTCGATATGGCTTATAGACAGTCCTCTATGGTGCAGCGCATGCAATACTTGGCATGCAAAACCATAATGACACGAAGAAATCATAATCCCAAAAAGAAACAAAAAAAAATTAGAACAGGGAGAGGAAGAAAGATACATAATATAAAATGAACAAATTATGTTAAAGAGCAGAGAGAGGAGAACAGAGAAGGAAAGAGAGAGGGGAAGAGAGAGTATTGAGTTACAGAAAAGAGAGTAGAGAGTTACAGGAGAGTAGAGAGCTACAGAAGAGAGAGTATTGAGTTACAGAAAAGAGAGTAGAGAGTTACAGGAGAGTAGAGAGCTACAGAAGAGAGAGTAGAGAGTTACAGAAGAGAGAGTAGAGCGTTAGAGAAGAGAGAGTAGAGAGTTACAGAAGAGAGAGTAGAGAGTTACAGAAGAGAGAGTAGAGAGCTACAGGAGAGAGAGTAGAGAGTTACAGGAGAGAGAGTAGAGAGTTACAGGAGAGAAAGTAGAGAGTTACAGGAGAGAAAGTAGAGAGTTACAGGAGAGAGAGTAGAGAGTTACAGGAGAGAGAGTAGAGAGTTACAGGAGAGAGAGTAGAGAGTTACAGGAGAGAGAGTAGAGAGTTACAGGAGAGAGAGTAGAGAGTTACAGGAGAGAGAGTAGAGAGTTACAGGAGAGAGAGTAGAGAGTTACAGGAGAGAGAGTAGAGAGTTACAGGAGAGAGAGTAGAGAGTTACAGGAGAGAGAGTAGAGAGTTACAGGAGAGAGAGTAGAGAGTTACAGGAGAGAGAGTAGAGAGTTACAGGAGAGAGAGTAGAGAGTTACAGGAGAGAAAGTAGAGAGCTACAGGAGAGAGAGTAGAGAGTTACAGGAGAGAGAGTAGAGAGTTACAGAAGAGAGAGTAGAGAGTTACAGGAGAGAGAGTAGAGAGTTACAGGAGAGAGAGTAGAGAGTTACAGGAGAGAGAGTAGAGAGTTACAGAAGAGAGAGTAGAGAGTTACAGGAGAGAGAGTAGAGAGTTACAGGAGAGAGAGTAGAGAGTTACAGAAGAGAGAGAGTAGAGAGCTACAGACTTTGTAGAACAGAAAAGGAGGACTTCTTCAAGTTTTAGTAATGGTTAAAAAACTAATATGAAATGAAACAAAACAAATAAAAAGAGTAGACAACTTGACGGAACATCACAGAAATGGAAGGAACAAAACAAAAGATTCACAATTATAGAGTCAAATTGAATCAGAAAAACAAATCGTCTGCTACTCAATAATTTTCTTTTTGTGGAGTTTTTTTTCCCTGGAGTAGACAATTGCTGAGATGTGAACAGCGACCCATTTTCTTTTTTCAGTTTTTTTTTTATCGTTACTCTTGTTTAACCTTTTGGTTAACATCCTCTTGGTTAACATCCACTTACCAATAAAGTGGCATTCCCTCCTTTAGTAGGTAAGGTATGAAGAAAAGGGAAAAGTGGGGCAACATAAGTGCATCATTAGATTTCACAAAATGCAAGAGAAAAAAAACACAAACCCTTCCCTGGCACAGTGAGGAGGCATGAGACAATGAAATCAACTGACATTCAATCAAAAACTAAAAGAGGAAGGGAATCAACCACAATGTTCAGGGAACCTCTCACACCGAGAGTAGTTAAGTCTTCCAGATCATCCACTCTGCTGGCCAGCCCACTCCACCACAGGGCAGGGCAGACAGCCTGTGTGAATGACCATTTCGTTAAGTTCAGAGGTTCCAGAGTGTTCCGTTCAGGGGTTCAAACCCCTCCCAGGTACTATGTTAGGTTACAGTTTGTTCAAACCAAGGCATTTCTTGTCAGTGTGTGGTTGCATTTCCCCTGTAACTCTTGGGCATATGACATCTTTAATTGGCTATGTTGAGATGCACAGCTATCTATTTTAGTTCTCTGTTTAACAATATCTGTTAATATGATAGGTGACACAAATCTGTACTAGTGAATTTATACTTAAGTGTTACATTTAGCAAAAGAAACAGTCCTCTGAGAGAACAGAACTTCTACAAATAGTGTATTCTCCCGGCCATTTATTGAGGTGATTCTTAAAGTTACAGCTCCATTTCAAACACAAATGTGTTTGGTAGACCAACTTCAGTATGAGGGCTTTGAGCAAAGCGGGCGATATTGCAAGATACGGTAGGCTGAGGACATTGAGCTAGGACGCAGGCATTTTCTGTAACAGCATAATAAACAGGAAAGGGGCTTCACACGGTTCTGTGTGTCTGTGTGTAGATGTTTGTGATTTCCTGGCTGTGTGTAGATGTTTGTGATTTCCTGGCTGTGTGTAGATGTTTGTGATTTCATGGCTGTGTGTAGATGTTTGTGATTTCATGGCTGTGTGTAGATGTTTGTGATTTCATGGCTGTGTGTAGATGTTTGTGATTTCATGGCTGTGTGTAGATGTTTGTGATTTCATGGCTGTGTGTAGATGTTTGTGATTTCATGGCTGTGTGTAGATGTTTGTGATTTCATGGCTGTGTGTAGATGTTTGTTATTTCATGGCTGTGTGTGTGTCTCCAGGATATATAGGTCATTTATCAGCAGGTGCAAAGGTCAAAGCAGGTAAATACCAAAACATTGGGAGTTCTCTTGCATGCATTAATCTACTCTCCTGTAAACGCTGACCGCTGAACGGGGACTCTTCATAGAAAACAACAGAAATAAAAAACCCTTCTCCACAAAATAAACTAAAGACTAAAGCTGTAGACAGAGGAGAACACACAACCACTGACGCAGAAGATGACAGTTGTTAGAAACAGCCATCAATTAAATAAATATGAACAAATTATAAGACGAATGTAACTATTTCACCAATAGAACAGAGAGATGCTGGACAAACATGAATCAATGCATTCTACCAAAACAGAAAAACAATTGACCTGCTTCAAATAGGGCGGGATATTGGACTGAATTCAGTACGAAAGTTTAAGGAGGATAGAGTAAAAATAATAAACTCTAACTAATCAAAATCTTAAAAGCAAAATATAACTGATAAAAAGAAAGATAAAATAACTTCCTAAAGCTACATTTCCCTGGTGGTTAAATAATAGAAAGAGAGAGAGAGAAACATTGACGTCAAGCTAGAGGGTGCTTCTGACATTCTCATATCTGCATAAAGAAAGACCACGTGCCAAGGCAGAGCGTTACCTACCTTACATTTCAATCAGTGACACGTACGCAATGTCAACAACAGGAACGGAAGAAACAAACAAAAATGAGAAAGGAATGTTCTCCGCAGCAAAATGGGAAAAAGACAACGGACCTCTTTTAGTATCAACGCTACCAACTTCTTCCAGAGACTAAGAAGGAGAAGGTAAACAAACAAACCAACAAAAAAAGCAAAAGAAAATGGACAAATAAACCAATACTTAAAATCAAACAATTTCATTTTTAAAAAAAAATGAATGTACAAACTACAATGATTTGCTGTCTTTTTCGCTTGTTCAAATGCAACCATTGTTGTATGAAAAGGGAGAGGTGGGTAAAGGTTGGGTAAGTAAACAAAGTTAATCATGAAACAAAATGAAATCTGTTGTTTAGCTAGAATTACTAGAGGGAAGTAAGGATGGAGGGAGGGAGGGAGAGATGGGCGCGCAGAGCTGGCAGATGACAAGAGACGAAGGGATAAGAAGAGCATGTCAGGACAACGGAGGGCAAGAAAGATGTCACACAACACGGACGGACAGATAGAGGGGGAGGAGTGTTGGAAGGAGGGAGGCTCAGGGTAGGGCAGTCACCGCTAGGATGGACAGCTAGTAGAGTACACACATTTAAAAAGGGACCCCAGTCACATTTTCTGGAAGAGATATTCTTCAACAATAGAACACAGTGGTTTATGAAACCAGCTCAGAAAGTCCATGGTGGCCTCTTTCACTTCAAAAGTATTCCTTTTGTACTCAGCAATGCACCAGGGTTTTGACAGTGCACCATGTTAGTATAGGCAGTTGTTATTGAGGCAGAACAAAAGGGTGCTTGTTGTTTAATTGAAGGCCTTGTAAAACGAACAGTACAGTGAGCCTTGGGGAGGGTGGCACCGAACATATTAATATCGATACATGGGGGAAATAAATACGGCACTCACATTCAAAATGGCCTGGGTCCCTTTAAAATACCAATATTACTAAACGTTGTGTGTTTAGTTTGAACATTGTATCACTGCTTTTTGTATGTTAGCAGATATACATTTACCCTGGACAAGAAAACTACAGACAGAAACAGGAGGACAACCTGAGAAGTAGAGATTGAAGAGACTGCTGCTGCACATGTGCTAACCACAGAGTTACTACACTATCAGCTACCTTCTGTTGAATCTCTCAGAAAGGTTTAGCATCCAAAATGAACAATATTGAGCGAGCATCCTCCCAAATATGCAAGGAGTCTGACCGCCGATTAATTTTCAGCAAGGGAGAGATAATAATACCTCTGTATGGGGAGATTAACTAGAGAGGTCTCATGAACAAAAAAAAACGGTTTAAGGCTGATGCTAGGGGATGAATGATCAAAACCGTGGACAAATTTGAGCCAACCAAATGCTTGATTATTTCACCTAAACACAACCCGTTGGCTCTGCTAACACTGAGACTCATTTGCAACAATGGCTCGTGAGACTTCCCTTGCCAATCCCCAGCGACTTGGAACACACAGAGATACGGAATATATAGCAAAATCAGGGGACAGTCTGACAGAAGTGATACTGCCACCTAGAGGCAACATTCAGGTCACATGATCCAGTAAACAGGAAGCGAATAGAGAGAGAGAGAGAGAGAGAGAGAGAGAGAGAGAGAGAGAGAGAGAGAGAGAGAGAGAGAGAGAGAGAGAGAGAGAGAGAGAGAGAGAGAGAGAGAGAGAGAGAGAGAGAGAGAGAGAGAGAGAGAGAGAGAGAGAGAGAGAGAGAGAGAGAGAGAGAGAGAGAGAGAGAGAGAGAGAGAGAGAGAGAGGAGTGTCGAACACCTGGTGCCTGGGAGCTCTATCAGACTTCTGGAGGAAGGGGGTAACTATCACTGAGCAAAACATAGTGCTTTATAAAGACTGTATTGACAAGAAGAACTAATAGTACACATACCCAGTTAACCTACTTGGTCCAGTTCCAAAGCATATGAGTGCTTTTTACATAAACAAGACAGAAAAGGAGCATTGGGCATTTATTTCATGGGGTAAATACCATTCAAATCGCTAAAAGCAGAAAATAAAACAGTCATGAATGAAAACAAGCAGTGAAAGAGAGAGAGAGAGCAAGAGAAAGAGAAAGAGAGAGAGAGAGAGAGAGAGAGAGAGAGAGAGAGAGAGAGAGAGAGAGAGAGAGCAGGTGAGACCTTTCTCATAAACACAAGCAAGCTTGAGGAGGAAAGGAAATTGGAGGAGATAGTATCCTCTGTAATTCATTATTCTAGGAGGAATATTTTCTAATCTAATAATAATAATAATAATAATAATAATAATATGCCATTTAGCAGACGCTTTTATCCAAAACGACTTACAGTCGTGCGTGCATACATTTTTTTTTTTTTTTGTGTCTACACCCCATTTAGTTGCTTAGTCAGCAGTGAAAGTGAAACAGTAATGGCTATAGCCTTTGATCTAAATTATGTCTGTTGTTTTGTTAGCAGAGCAAACTGGCAGTTAGATTCAGTTAGATTTAAAATCAAAATGTTACCTCAGTTCTAATGATCCATTTATAGCAGGGAGGCGGTTGAGGACTGACAGATTTAAAACATAACATTCTAAGTCAGTCTGTGGTTGTTTTACAGACAGATCAAAATAAAGCAGTCTAGGAGGGCTTACAGTTTTCAAACAGTTCCAAAGAGACCGGGAGCAAATAAGATGTCAAAATCAATTCTGAGTAAATTAGAAAACATGTCTGGCTAGCTTCAGGAAAATATAATACAGCAATTCTACATTAACTTTTTATACAGCTATGACTGTTGCTGCTGTACCAGCGGGAATGACTTCTCTGTCTGTCGCCTCATTCTATTCTATTCTGACCAATTCCATCCATGTTCCAGCCTACTCCAGAGACTGTGCTGTCTGAGGTATACTGTTGCACTAGTGCGGAACGTGTAACTAAATTTAAACCAATCACGTGTTGTAAGAAGCATTGGAAATTGTATAAATTATGCTCAGCTAAAATCCCCACACAATCCCACAGGCCAGATCATAGAATTCTCATATGACAATAAAAAGCTCGAGCTGGTTCAGTTCAGATGTAAAAATAGCATCGTTAAGCCTTACATTATTCCATCCATCTTTGATAGTCAGATTAGTCAGCTACAGATGGTATCATCGATGGCTGTTATCAAGCATTACCATCAGCCTTGCTGCTGCGGGCGCGGTCATGCTGGTGGTGCCCGTTGTGCCACGTGTAGTTATTCCTGTGTGTAGTTATTCCTGTGTTTAGTTATTCCTGTGTTTAGTTATTCCTGTGTTTAGTTATTCCTGTGTTTAGCTATTCCTGTGTTTAGCTATTCCTGTGTTTAGCTATTCCCGTGTTTAGTTATTCCCGTGTTTAGTTATTCCTGTGTTTAGTTATTCCTGTGTTTAGTTATTCCTGTGTTTAGTTATTCCTGTGTTTAGTTATTCCTGTGTTTAGCTATTCCTGTGTAGTTATTCCTACATGTGAGTGTAGATTAGAAGGTAGGGGGGTTTAGGGAGGAGGAGGGGTGGGTGAGATAGAGGAGACTACATACATCTTGCTCCTTGTCTCCCTCGGCCGTGTGGTTGTGGTTGAGTCTGCCCGCCTTGCCGCTGCGGGCGCGGTCATGCTGGTGGTGCCCGTTGTGCCACGTGACGGGACAGTCAGGACCGGGGGACGGAGAAGGGGACGGGCTCACACAGGTCTTGTGTCCTTCTGTCTTGTGCTTGGAGTTGGGCCTGGAAAGACAGACAGACAGGAGTACAGAACAAACCGGCTGCAATGCTATAGTATAGTATAGTATAGTATAGTATAGTATAGTATAGTATAGTTTAGTTTAAAGGCCCAGTGCAGTCAAAAATGTGATTTTCCTGTGTTTTATATCTATTTCCACACTATGAGGTTGGAATAATACTGTTAAATTGTGAAAATGATGATAATGTCCTTTTAGTGTAAGAGCTGCTTGAAAAGACCTCCTGAAATTTCAGCCTGTATTGGTGGGATGGAGTTTCGGCTTGCCTGGTGCCATCACCAGGCGGTAAATTGGTTAATAGACCAATAAGAAAGATAGTTCCAAACCTCTCAGCCAATAACAGCTAATTTCAGTTTTCCACTCCCCACTCAGGCCACTCCCAGACAGTCGGAGCAAAATTGTTGTTTGAGAAATTGCTCTTTGCTAAGAAGCTATTTTTGTTTATTTTTTGAAATTTTAATAGAAAAAAAATCACAGTTAGGTACTTAATTGCTACCCAGAAATGAGTTGATAGTGAGATAAAAACATCTGCATTGGACCTTTAATAAAAACTACAGTACAGACTGTAAAGAGCACTGAACAAACCTGCTGAAATGACTTAGACTCAAGGGTATATTGTACTAGTTATAGGTGGTCATAGACTCAAGAGTATATTGTACTAGTTATAGGTGGTTATAGACTCAAGAGTATATTGTACTAGTTATAGGTGGTTATAGACTCAAGAGTATATTGTACTAGTTATAGGTGGTTATAGACTCAAGAGTATATTGTACTAGTTATAGGTGGTTATAGACTCAAGAGTATATTGTACTAGTTATAGGTGGTCATAGACTCAAGAGTATATTGTACTAGTTATAGGTGGTCATAGACTCAAGAGTATATTGTACTAGTTATAGGTGGTCATAGACTCAAGAGTATATTGTAATAGCTATAGGTGGTTATAGACTCAAGAGTATAGTGTATTACTTTTTTAACGTTTTCAAGTCAGTCGTGATATTTTCATTCTGTCCATATAACAATCATGCATGTCCAGCAGAGCTGTTGCAAACCTTAGTCATCGATACATCAGTAGACCAAAAAGAGTCTGATTAAAATGAAGGCATGTATCTAAGGGGGGTATGTTGGGGGCCACCATGGGTGTCCTACCTGCCGGGGGACTTGGAGGGGCTGTGGTCTGTGGAGGAGAGTGATGCACTGTGGGAGCTACAGCAGCTGCCTCTACGCTGAGACGTCCTACTGGGGGACTCTACTGGGGACCTGTTGGGTACACGCACAAACACGCACACACACACGCACACAGACGCACACACACACACACACACACACAGGTAAATGTACACTTACACAGATGCCAGCACACACATGCACAATGACAGACACACACACTGAGTACGTTTATATGCACACTAATAATTTGATATTTGATTATGGCAGTAGGCAGATTATGCAATAGTCATGTACAGTGGCTTCCAAAAGTATTTTTCCTATTTTGTTGCCTTACTACCTGGAATTAAAATGGATTTTTTGGGGGTTTGTATAATTTGATTTACACAACATGCCTACCACTTTCTTGTGAAACAAACAAGAAATAAGACAAAACTATGCATAACTATTCCGTTAACTTGGCAGGTTTGTTGGCAGGTTTGTTGTGGTGCCATATTCAATCAATTTTTTTATAATGGATTTAAATGGTGCTCCGTGGGATGTTCAAAGTTTCTGATATTTTTTTAGAACCCAACCCTGATCTGTACTCCTCCACAACTTTGTCCCTGACCTGTTTGGAGAGCTCCTTGGTCTTCATGGTGCCGCTTGCTTGGTGGTGCCCCTTGCTTAGTGGTGTTGCAGCACCCTGGGGCCTTTCAGAACAGGTGTATATATACTGAGATCATGTGACACTTAGATTGCACACAGGTGGACTTTATTTAACTAATTATGTGACTTCTGAAGGTAATTGGTTGCACCAGATCTTATTTAGGGGCTTCATAGCAAAGTTGGTGAATGCATATGCACACACCACTTTTCCGTTATTTATTTTTTAGCATTTTCTGAAACAAGTTATATTTTTTTCATTTCACTTCACCAATTTGGACTATTTTGTGTAGGTCCATTACATGAAATCCAAATAAAAATCAATTTCAATTACAGGTTGTAATGCAACAAAATAGGAAACAGGCCAAGGGGGATGAATACTTTTGCAAGGCACTGTAAACACCTCACTCTGCTTATCATAATCAGTGTAAGGTCAAAATCGAAGTAAGCATAAGCCGATTAAAACACCTGTTTTTTCTGAGCAAATTATTAGGACAATATCTTTCACATACAAATCAAATAGACTTCACAAAAATAAACATGGTCACTGTGGTAGAATGTTTATTTTGATTGACGATTTCCTGCATTTATCAAAAAAATCCCCATCAGGTAGCCTGATTTCAGATGTGTCCATGGAAACAGGCTTATTATGAAAATCGTTCTTCTTGCAAAGCACGTAAACGTTTTAAACAAGCTAATATTTTAAACTGACTAGCCACAATAATCACATCATGTAACCGTGCTCAATGCAACAGACTGAGACCATATCACATTCAAGCTTGTGGCGTGCATCATTTTATTTTGATATCTGTCCGTTTCTGTCACTGATTACACTAATATGCATCGTAGCCCTTTCCACACACAGCCCCTGTCATCTCGTATACGGGTTGAAAATGGCAGATTTTGTCATTGATAAGCGCCCAAATTGGAAACCCAGTGGCTGTACACTGACATGCTATATATTACGTCATCTCAGGTTCTCCGGTTCACAGCTCTGTATGGGTTTTAACTGACAGCCTTTATAAACGTGAGTTATGTGTTGTTGTCTGAGTGAGGGAAAGGATGTAAATCAAATCAAATCAAATCGTGATTTGATTTGTAAATCGAGAGGAGTCGATGTGTTCTGAAAGATGAGACGTTGAGGATTATAATAAATACCGCTTTGATGTCATACAAGCAAACCACACCCTGCACTTCACATTTCCATATTTGAAAACGTATGTAAATTACAGTATCAACGTTTTTGATCGCTACATTTGATCCACGGTTACAAAGATAACATGCGTCTATTTGATGAGAATTTGCCACGGAACACGCACTTGAATGCACTCATGATGACTCCATTCTATGCCCAAAATTACAAATACTAACACTGTAAGATCATCTTTTATAACTTAGCTAGCCATGTTGGCAATAGAATAAGCTTTCAAATGACGCCCAGCTGACCCAGATTGTGATTTATAATGGAACGTTTTTGGATTGCCTAAACAACAACAGTAATTGTGTGATGGTGGGGACGCAGGGCTGTGTTACAAACCAAAAACTACAAGGGTGCTCGCTTCAGTTCCTCAAGGGCAAAGCTAGGAGAACTCAACAACAACACCTTATAGTTGAAGGCTCTTTCCTTGAGTCATAAGGCCTGGCCATAGCACTATTAAAACATTCACTTTAGTTGTTAATGATCTTGTCAATGCTTTAGACACAAAAATGAAATGTGCTGCTTTGTTTGAGGACCTGTCAAAAGCTTTTGATACGGTTGATCGTGCTATTTTATTGAATAAGTTGTCCTCGATAGGCCTGAGCTCTGACAACTGTTCATGGTTTCATGATTATCTTAGTGACAGAACTCAGGCCATCTTGATTGACGGGGTTAAGTCTGAATTTGTTGAAGTACATAAAGATGTACCACAGGGGTAGATTTTGTGACCTGTTCTCTTCACTACTTATATAAACACCATTTGTCAACCTGTTAAAATGTGTAAACTTCATCTATATGCGGATGATACTATTATGTATGCTATTGCCTGGACTGTTGATCTGGCTGTGCCAAAACTACAGGCAGATTTGATACCTATGCAGGAATCCCTTGCTGACTTGTGCTTAATACGGACAAAACGAAATTCCTGTTTTTAAACTCTCGTAAGAATGTTTCAGATGATTTACATGTTCACTCAATCGAACGTGTTCCCACATATACTGTCAATACTTCGGCATTTGGATTTGACATTTTAAAAAACATATAGATGAGCTGGTTAAGAAGCTAAGATTTAAAGTTGGCTTTTTCTACAGAAAATCGTGCCTATCTCTAAGCAGTACATTTACATTTTAGTCATTTAGCAGACGCTCTTATCCAGAGCGACTTACAGTTAGTGAATACATTATTATTATTTTTTTACACTGGCCCCCCGTGGGAATCGAACCCACAACCCTTGCGTTGCAAACGCCATGCTCTATCAACTGAGCTACATCCCTGCCGGCCATTCCCTCCCCTACCCTGGGCCAATTGTGCGCCGCCCATGAGTCTCCCGGTCGCGGCCGGCTGCGACAGAGCCTGGATTCGAACCAGGATCTCTAGTGGCACAGTTAGCACTGCGATGCAGTGCCTTAGATCACTGCGCCACTCAGGTCCAGTAGGAAGCAGATTATTCAGTCAACCTTCAGTCAACCTGTTGTTGATTATGGTGATATTATTTATCAAAGTGCAGCTGCTACTACTCTTAAACCTTTGGATGCCATCTACCATAGTGCCCTTCGTTTTGTTACAGGTGACAGTTTTGATACTCATCACTGCATCCTGTACCAAACGGTTGGCTGGACTTCGCTAAAGACCAGTAGATCGCTACATTACTCCCTTTTTGGTTAACAAGGCCCTACTTCATAAACTTCCGTCTTATCTAACTTTGCTGTTTAAGTGTAGACACCGGAGTTGCCTAACCCGTTCACAGGATTGGTTAACTCTTGAGGTTCCTAGGGTCTCCACCGAGCTAGGTAAATCTGCTTTTAGTTTTAATGCACCATATTGCTGAAACAAAATTCTAAATACATTTCATGATGTTCTGGTGCTGTTCGGGAAATTTAAAGTATTGATTGGGGACTTATTTGTGGAGGAATGTAACAGTTTTTTCTGTGTGATTTGTGAAGTTGTAAGGGTTGGTGTGAGGTGTGACCAAGGTACGGTGCAGGATATACAGTAGGCAGTAGGCAGAGATGGTGAAACAAGGATCTTTACTGGTGGTTGGAGCTGCCCTGCCGCGGGCTGACGTGAACTCTTCGTGCTCGCGCACACCGGGCACCCCTGGAACCTGGTGAAGAACAACGCCCACCTGGCCTGGCGCAAATTGAGCCTCTTGGCCCCCTGAATGTAGGCTAAGTTCTTATGGTCCGTCCATACGATGAATGGATGGCCGGCCCCCTCTAGCCAATGCCTCCACTCCCCCAGGGCGAGCTTGACCGCTAGCAACTCACGGTTCCCCACGTCATAATTCCGCTCCGCCGGGGACAGCTGACGGGAGAAAAACGCGCAGGGGTGAGTCTTACCGTCCATGAGGAACCGCTGGGACAGGATTGTCTGAAGCGCATCAAATGCGTTCCCCGCTTCCGGGGTCCAGGCGAAGGAGCGCACACTCGTCTGGGTGAGGGCTGTTAGGGGAGCGGCTAGGGAGCTAAAATTGCTAATAAATCGGCTATAAAAATTAGCAAACCCTAAAAACCGCTGTAGTTGCTTGAGGGATGAGGGCTGGGGCCAATCCAGTATCGCACTGACCTTGGCTGGGTCCATCCGCAGGTCCCCCTGGGTGACGATGAACCCCAGGAAGGAGACTGTCTCTGTGTGGAACACGCACTTCTCCGCTTTGACGTAGAGCTGGTGACGGAGAAGGCGTTGGAGGACCTGTCGAACGTGCTGCAGGTGTTCACTCATATCCTTTGAGAATATTAGGATGTCATCCAAATACACGAAGATGCTGTAGTCGAGGAGGTCCCGGAGCACGTCATTGACACACGCCTGGAACACCAGAGGCACGTTGGCTGGACCGAACGGCATGACTTGGTACTCGTAATGCCCACTGGGTGTGTTAAAAGCCGTCTTCCACTTGTCCCCCTCCCGAATCCTCACCAGGTTGTAGGCATTGCGTAAGTCCAGCTTGGTGAAGACCCGGGCTCCCTGCAACGACTCGAATGCCGTCGTCATCAGGGGGAGTGGGTAGCGGTTCTTAACCGTGATGTCGTTGAGGGCCCGGTAATCAATGCACGGCCGCTGCCCACCGTCCTTTTTCCCCACGAAGAAGAAGCCGGCGCCCGCGGGTGAAGTAGAGGGACAGATGTGACCCTTGACGAGTGCCTCGTTGATATACTCCCTCATGGCCAGTGTCTCCGGCCAGGACAAGGAAAACAATCGCCCTCGTGTGGGCATGGCGCCCGGCAGGAGATCGATAGCACAGTCGTATGGCATGTGAGGAGGTAGACCCTTGGCACACCTCTTACTAAACACCTCCCCCAGATCCCAATACTCCCGGGGAATGCCTGCCAGGTCTGGGCCGGTGACGGACTCTGTAGCCGCCGTCCTCCCGGTGGCAACCGCCGCTAGGGCGGTAGGCGGTTCGGAGTGCGGGACCTGGGGAAGAGGTGAGGACTGGTAGGTGGTCTGGGATGGTGGTTTAGGCTGATGAGTGGTCAGTGGAGTCCCGGAACAGGATGGGGGCGGAGCCTCCCTCCAGGATGAGCCATCCCCGTGGACCAGTCTATCCGGGGTTTGTGGGCGACCAGCCATGGGTGCCCGAGGACGGGGGGACACTCCGGAGAGTCCACAATGAAAAACTGGATATCCTCCCATAGCCCCCCCGCCACCCAGACACGCACGGGGACAGTGTGCCGGGTGATGAAGCCCGACCCCAACGGTCGGCCGTTCAGTCCCATGACCGGAACCGGCTCGGAGAGGGAGAGTAACGTAACGTTCCACCCTTGGGCCAGCCCCGCGTCCATCAGGTTTCCCGCGGTCCTAGAATCCACCAGTGCATGCGCCCAACGCGCAGCGCGGGCCCACTGAACCCTGATGGGAGAAAAGTCAGGGCGTCTCTGGAGTTGGGGTTTCGGTTCCAGCTCACTAGCACCTCTCCAGATACTAGCAAGCCCTCCCATTTCCCCGGCTTCTCCGGGCATGAGTCGCAGTGGTGACCTGCGTGGCCGCAGTACCGGCAACATCCCTGGGGCAGACGCCTCTGCCTCTCCATCCTGGACAAGCACGCCACACCCAGCTGCATAGCCTCCTCCTGAGGCGTCTCCTCCCTGAATCGGCAGAAAGCCTCCGGGTTGATAGGGGGACGCGGAGATATGCCTTGCGTCATCCCTCTCTCATGCATTCTCTCACGATGCAGATTGTCTACCCGCACCGAGAGCTCGACGAGGCTGTCCAGTCGCTCAGGCAGCTCCCTGAAGGAGAGTTCGTCCTTCATTCCCTCCGATAGCCCCTGTGCGTAAAGGACGACCTGGGCGGCCTCCTCCCATCCTGCCTCTCGAGCCCGGGTCCGGAACACCACGGAGTAGTCCGCCACCGAACGGTCACCCTGCCGACAGGCCGTGAGCCGTCGGCAGGGTGAATTGCTCCCGGGTGAATTGGTAGGAGTCAGAGCACGGCGGAGTTTGGCTCTCCCACTCCGCGGTAGCCCAGGAAAGGGCCCGATCCGTCAACAGAGTGATGATGTAGGCCACCTGGCCCTGCTCCGTCGGGAAGGAGGAGGGTTGTAGGCTGAATACCAGGGAACACTGGGTGAGGAATTCCCTGCAGCCCTCTGGATGTCCGTCATAACTCTCCGGAGGTGGTAGGCCGGGTTCCCGCGATGTTGCAGGCGAGACAAGATCACAGTTTTAACCTGGTTTTGAGGATATACAGTGTTTGTTTACAAACAGTGGCGTTATACAAGCTTATATTTTGGTTTGTGATGGAGTAGTACAGTTGAAACATATGAGGCATTTATAAGTTATATTCTTCAAGAATCAATGGCTGTTAGGGCTGACCCCATTTAGTCGACTGGTCGATTGTTTGGTCGATAGGCTGTTGGTCGAGCCAAGATTTTTTTGTCGAACAGTCGCAAATATACAGTCAGTGTTTTCCTCATTTAAGTGTGGCACAGTAGAATCACTCTCTCTGCCCTTCGGGGGATGATCGAAGATGCATTTGAACAGAACCATGAACCCCTCATATGAATCTAGCTCCTCCTCTCATCTCTCCCAGTCGGCCGTGGCCCGTTCCAACGCCCGCCCAGTCAGCAGAGAAATAACCGTGGCAACCTTGGACCTCTCGGTGGTGGGATCTCCCATCTGGTGCGTAAAGTAGAGGGAGCACTGAAGTAGGAAGCCACGGCATTTAGATGGTGTGCCGTCATATTTGTCCGTGAGGGACAAACGGGCATTGCTGACCTGAGCAGGTTGCTGAATGGTCTGTTGTGCTGGCTCGCTGGGTCGACTGGCTGTAGAGTATCCTCCGCTAGTTGACGGCAATGCGTCCCGGGTATGTTGGAGACATTGCACACTGCGAAGATCCGGGCCCGTCCCCAGTTGTGCCAGCTGGTCCTGGTGTTGACGTAGAAGGTATCCAACATACCTGGGCCCGTCCCCAGTTGTGCCAGCTGGTCCTGGTGTTGACGTAGAAGCTATCCAACATACCCGGGCCCGTCCCCAGTTGTGCCAGCTGGTCCTGGTGTTGACGTAGAAGCTATCCAACATACCCGGGCCCGTCCCCAGTTGTGCCAGCTGGTCCTGGTGTTGACGTAGAAGGTATCCAACATACCTGGGCCCGTCCCCAGTTGTGCCAGCTGGTCCTGGTGTTGACGTAGAAGCTATCCAACATACCCGGGCCCGTCCCCAGTTGTGCCAGCTGGTCCTGGTGTTGACGTAGAAGCTATCCAACATACCCGTAGCCAGTCGACCGTCTGGGAGATATTTTGTTCTCCTGCTGCTTTCAAAGTAGCCACCCTTTGCCTTGATGACAGCTTTGCACACTCTTGGCATTCTCTCAACCAGCTTCACCTGGAATGCTTTTCCAACAGTCTTGAAGGAGTTCCCACATGTGCTGAGCACGTGTTGGCTGCTTTTCCTTCACTCTGCGGTCCAACTCATCCCAAACCATCTAATTTGGGTTGAGGTCGGGTGTTTGTGGAGGCCAGGTCATCTGATGCAGCACTCCATCACTCTCCTTCTTGGTCAAATAGCCCTTACACAGCCTGGAGGTGTGTGTTGGGTCATTGTCCTGTTGAAAAACAAATGATAGTCCCACTAAGCGCAAACCAGATGTGATGGCGTATCGCTGCAGAATGCTGTTGTAGCCATGCTTGTTAAGTGTGCCTTGAATTCTAAATAAATCACTGACAGTGTCACCAGCAAAGCACCATCACACCTCCTCCATGCTTCACGGTGGGAAATACACATGCGGAGACAATCCGTTCACCTACTCTGCGTCTCACAAAGACAGTGGTTGGAACCAAAAATCTCAAATTTGGACTAATCAGACCAAAGGACAGATTTCCACCAGTCTAATGTCCATTGCTCGTGTCTCTTGGCCCAAGCAAGCTCTTCTTATTGGTGTTTTTTAATAGTGGTTTCTTTGTAGAAAATAGTAAAAATAAAGAAAAACCCTTGAGTGAGTAAGTGTGTGCAAACTTTTGGCTGGTACTGTACGTGTTCGTGAGAGACTTACCTTTCCAAAGAGGGGTCATATCAGTGGCCTAAACTTTCTGGAGGACTGAGTTTTGAAATCAGTGGAATGTCCGGTGGAAGCAGAGTATGATAGCTAAGGAGATGGAGAAGATTCTGGAGTTTTCACTGGCTGACAAACACAGCTGTAACTCTACCACCTTTCACTCACCGCAGCTTAAACAGACAGATTGCCAATATGAGGAGGGAGTCGAAAAGAGAAGACACAGAAGGCTGTTGTATAAAACACCTGTCTCCGGATTACATCTTCAAACTAAGGGCAACCATGGAATCCGTGACAGAGAGGGAGAAACGCTCATCCATGTATACGGGGTACGAGAGTCTAGCTAGCTACATTTTCAGATATTATAAGTTTCTAATTTTGTCAGCAAGTCGTTTTCATTTGCAAGTTAAAGTGTACTGTTAGATAGCTAGCTAACGTTAGCTGTCTGGCTCGCTAGCTAACGTTACGTGTATGATCTGTGTAGTAATAACTGAGCTAGGCCTCCTGTAGCTCAGTTGGTAGAGCATGGCGCGTGCAACGCCAGGGATGTGGGTTTGATTCCCACGGGGGGCCAGTATGAAAAATGTATGCACTCACTAACTGTAAGTCGCTCTGGATAAGAGCGTCTGACTAAATGACTAAAATGTAAAATGTAAATGAGACTGGAGACGCTACTGGCTTCCGCTCCACCGGCTGCCGGGGCTGGTCGGGTATCCACCCGGCTCTGCACGGCGATCGTCAGCTGGCGGAGATTCTTGGTGATCTGCTGCAGGCTGCGGGCGTGTTGGTTCAGCATAGCTCCCTGTGTTGCCAATGCGCTCCGATACTGTGCTGCCTCCGCTGGGTCCATAGTGGCTCAGTTTCTGTAAGGGTTGGTGTCAGGTGTGACCCAGGTGCGGTGCAGGATATACAGTAGGCAGTAGGCAGAGATGGTGAAACAAGGATCTTTACTGGTGGTCCCGAAGCCAGAATACAAAATAACAGATTTATCACGATAAAAGAAAGGCGGAGCAAATAAGTCTCCAAAAACCGTCTGACAGCCAAAATACGAAATAGTACCTAAGACTGAAACAAATAATGAAACAGGGAGAACACTTCTCAAGTACCTGTTCATAGGTCTCCAATCAGACCCTGCGTAGTACTGCTGGACATAGAGAAACTAGCAGAGAAAACTGAGCAAGGGAACACAGGGAAGTGAGGGCATAAATACACAGGTGAACAGGTAGACACAGGTGACACCAATAGGATAATGATTAGTCCAGACTGTGAGTGAGGAGTTGCCTAAGGTTGTCGGAGGTTGACACCTAGTGGGTCGCTCCGGAACTGCGAGCCCCTCCTGTAACATTAAAGTTTTATGTGTGTTGTACCATGACTTTGAGATTCTTCAAAGTAGCCACCCTTTGCCTTGATGACAGCTTTGCACACTCTTGGCATTCTCTCAACCAGCTTCATGAGGTAGTCACCTGGAATGCATTTCATTTAAAAGGTGTGCCTTCTTAAAAGTTAATTTGTGGAATTTCTTTCCTTCTTAATGCGTTTGAGCCAATAAGTTGTGTTGTGACAAGGTAAGGGTGGTATACAGAAGTTAGCCCTATTTGGTAAAAAAAACAAGTCCATTTATGGCAAGAACAGCTCAAATAAGCAAAGAGAAACTACAGTCCATCATTACTTTAAGACATGAAGGTCAGTCAATGCGGAACATTTCAAGAACTTTGAAAGTTTCTTCAAGTGCAGTCACAAAAACCATCAAGCGCTATGATGAAACTGGCTCTCATGAGGACCGCCACAGGAATGGAAGACCCAGAGTTACCTCTGCTGCAGACGATAAGTTCATTAGAGTTACCAGCTTCAGAAATTGCAGCCCAAATAAATGCTTCACAGAGTTCAAGTAACAGACACTTCTCAACATCAACTGTTCAGAGGAGACTGCATTGCTGCAAAGAAACCACTACTAAAGGACACCACTAAGAAGAAGAGACTTGCTTGGGCCAAGAAACACAAGCAATGGACATTAGACCGGTGGAAATCTGTCATTTGGTCTGTTGTGTCGAAATTGGAGATTTTTGGTTCCAACCACCATGTCTTTGTGAGACGCAGAGTAGGCGAACGGATGATCTCTGCATGTGTGGTTCCCACCGTGAAGCATGGAGGAGGAGGTGTGATGGTGTGGGGGTGCTTTGCTGGTGACACTGTTTGTGATTTATTTAGAATTCAAGGCACACTTAACCAGCATGGCTACCACAGCATTATGCAGCAATACACATCCCATCTGGTTCGCGCTTGGTGGGACTATCATTTGTTTTTCAACAGGACATTGACCCAAAACACACCTCCAAGCGGTGTAAGGGCTATTTGACCAATGAGAGTGATGGAGTGCTGCATCAGATGACCTGGCCTCCACAATCAACCGACCTCAACCCAATTGAGATGGTTTGGGATGAGTTGAACCGCAGAGTGAAGGAAAAGCAGCCAACAAGTGCTCAGCATATGTGGAAACTCCTTCAAGACTGTTGGAAAAGCATTCCTCGTGAAGCTTGTTGAGAGAATGCCAAGAGTGTGCAAAGCTGTCATCAAGGCAAAGGGTGGCTACTTTGAAGAATCAGAAATAAAATATATTTTGATTTGTTTAACACTTTGTTGGTTACTATATGATTCCATTTGTGTTATTTCATAGTAGAATGTAGAAATGTAAATGTAGAAAATAGTAAAAATAAAGAAAAACCCTTTCGACTGGTACTGTATATATATGTTTTTATAATAAAAAGTGCATTGACATGACTTAAGAAGTGTGCACAGTTTGGAGAGGTGTTTGTCCACAGAGACAATTTGGCCCTATATATATTTCCACGAGTGTAAGGGGTTAAGTCTACGGAACATCTAACATCTTCCAGGTTTAGTCAGTCCATTATTGTAGGTTGGATTATTTAAAAAAAAGAGGGATCCTTACCTCTTTCTGGTTTTGTTCTTGTCTTTCTGTTTGCTCTTTGGGCTAGCCGATCTGAAAAGGGAAACAGGTTGGTGTATCTTCTTTAAACAGGTAAAAGGGTACAGTGTTTTCAGAAAGTATTCATACCCCTTGACTTTTTCCACATTTTGTTGTATTACAGCATGAATTCAAAATTGATTAAATCGATTTTTCTCTCTCACCCATCTACACACAATACCCCATAATGAAAAAGGTGAAAACATGTTTTTAGACATTTTTGCAAATGTATTGAAAATGAAAAACGGAAATATCTAATTTACATAAGTATTCACACCCCTGAGGCAATACTTTGTAGAAGCACCTTTGGCGGCGATTACAGCTTTGAGTCGTCTTGGGAATGTCTGTATCAGCTTTGCACCTCTGGATTTGGGGATTTTCTCCTATTCTTCCTTGCAGATTTTCTCAAGCTCTGTTAAATTAGTTGGGGAGTGGCGGTGAAGAACAATCTTCTCATCAAGGATTTGGAGGCTAAAGAAACAAACACCTATTTAGGAGAGGTGCTGGCTAGCAGAGAAGAACACTTGAAAAAGAAAAGGAGAGCTTCACACTCTAGGAGCTCAGATGCAATCAATTAATAACCTAATAACCAGCTTGTCTGTCGAAACGTTGGTTATTAAATTATTGCATCTGAGCTCCTAGAGTGTGAAGCTCTCCTTTTGCCATCAAGGATTTGCCTGTATTTGGCTCCATTCATTGCTCCCTCCATCCTTACCAGTCTTCCAGTCCCTGCCCCATAGCATGATGCTGCCTGCCACCACCATGCTTCACGGTAGGGATGGTGTTAGACGGGTGATGAGCTGTGTCTGGTTTTCTCCAGACATTGCGCCTTGCATTCAGGCCAAAGAGTTACATTTTTGTATCATCAGACCACATAATCTTTTGCCTTATGATCTCAGTCTTTCACGTGCCTTTTTGCAAACTCCAGGTGTGCTGTCATGTGCCTTTTTCTCAGGAGTGGCTTCCATCTGGTCACGCTCCCATAAAAACCAGATTAATGAAGTGCTGTAGAGAATGTCATTCTGGCAGGTTCTCCCATCTCAGTCAAGGAACTCTGTAATTCTGTCAGAGTGGTCATTGTGTTCTTTGGTCAACCTCTCTGACCAAGGTCCTTCTTGACCGGTTGCTCAATTTGGTTGGACGGCCAGCTCTCTAATAGTTTTTTCCATTTCCCAATGATGGAGACCACTGTGCTCTAGGAAATGTTCAACACTAGAAATTGTTTTATAACCAGATATATGCCTCATCACAATTCTATCTCGGCGATCTACGGACAGTTCCATGGTATAGTTTCAGCTCTGAGATACACTGTCAACTGTGGGACCTTATATAAATAGACAGGTGTGTTTCTTCCTAAATCATGAAGTTGTAGTGACATCTCAAGGATGATCAAAAGAAATTGGATGCACCTGAGCTCAACTTACATTTGACATTTTAGTCATTTAGCAGACGCTCTTATCCAGAGCAATTTACAGGAGCAATTCGGGTTAAGTGCCTTGCTCAAGGGCAAATCGACAGATTCTTCACCTAGTCGGCTCGGGGATTAGAACCAGCGACCTTTCGGTTACTGGCACAACGCTCTTAACCACTAAGCTACCTGTCAAAGCATGTGAATGAGATATTTCTGTTTTTCATTTTCAATAAATTAGCAAAAATAAAACATGTTTTCACTTTGTCATTATGGGGTTTTGTGTGTAGATGGGTGAATATTTTGTTTATGTATCCATTTTGAATTCAGGCTGTAACACAACAAAATGTGAAATGTGTCAAGGGGTATGAATACTTTCTGAAGGCACTGTATGTTCCCTGTAACAAGCAAGCATTTGCCTAGTTGCATTCACTGAGTCACCCTGACTGTAAGCCTACATATGTGATGTGCACAATGTACTATATTTAACTGCATACCCACCTGTATCTCCTCTTTCTCCTGTGACCAGACACCGACCTACAGAGAGAGAGGGTGAAACCTCTGTTATTCACACACAGCTCAGGATGTTCTGAACGTGTCTCTAGACCCGATCAATGAGGGGATACAGGCTCATTCCTCAACGCTTGACTGTGTACATACTTCCTACTCTACAGGATGTTCACACTACTGTTGCCATGGTGATTAGTCAGACTGGCCAACAATAGATATTATTTCCCCCTCTTTTCACACAACACTGTATTCCCGTTATGTAAATTTTACACTATTAATTGATGAAAAAAAAAATACAATTAACTTCAGTTAGTAGAGATGGAGGGGACTGAAATGAAAACATATGCTTAAAGTACTTTGCTTCCTCTTTCAAAATATTGTTTGGTGAATCATGGATGACTCTGTCATTTGTAACACGTTTCTGTAAATTATTTTTGGTAGCATTTCTAAGTTGAACATTACATTTTTTGGGGTGCATTTTCGCCCATAATCCATCCATCCAGTTCGCTTTATTTTTATAATATATTACACTTGATCTTTCTTGAATAAGTTCCTCCATTTCTTTCTGTTTTTCCTCTAACTTATTCTGTGCCTCTATGTTACAGTTTTTATTGCTATCAATCTGTAGTTAGTTTTTGTTTTAAAGATGAGTATTGAATTGCATGGCCTCTAAAGGCACATTTAAAAGTGTCCCATACAATAAGGGGATCTGCTGTAACTATGTTATGTAGGAAAAATTATTCTGTCTTGGTTAAAAACAAGTTGTCATCCAGTAGGCTAAATTTACATTTCCAATATCCTTGCCCTTTTGACTTAAATCTATTTGAAAATCTATGGCAAGACCTGCATATGGTTGACTAGCAATGATCAACAACCAATTGGACAGAGCTTGAAGAATTTTGAAAAGAATATGGGGCAAATGTTGCACAATCCAGGTGTGGAAAGCTCTTAGAGACTTACCCAGAAAGACTCACTTGCTACCAAAGGTGCTTCTACAAAGTATTGACTCAGGGGTGTGAATACTTATGTAAATTAGACATTTATTTGACACCCACCATTCTCAGACACAACCATTCTCTGATACTGTTCTCCTTATTAACCCCCTCTTCTCCCTCCTCCTTCTCCTCCCTCCTTTTCTCCTAAATTGAGAAATATACAGTCCTATCCTTTAAAATGGAGCCCAAACCAAAGAGAACTCAACCTGCTGAGCTGTTGTTAAGTGTGTGTGGTGGGTGGTGGGTGGTGGGTGGGTGGTGGGCATTAACGGTTCGGACCAACCAAAAAGCTCCCCGCCGCTCCAATTCCACCAACAGACGTAGACAGTAGAGCGCATCACAGGAAGCTACTCTAGGGACGCACCCACCATCTTGTTCTCCCCTTACTTAGCCATACATTATTCATCTATAGACAACACCTGCAATGCAGTGGATCTTTGGAGAAATCTGAGTAGGGGAGAGAGAGGCAAAAGAGGGGGAGGTTTTATACGTGGGAGGAAGGTAGGGGTGTTGGAGGTGTGGGGGGGCAGTGATGCTCAGCAATTTTGTCAGAGGCTCATTTTTCTTGTTTTGCAGCTCCCATACAGGTTTGGTTATTAGAGGAATGAGTTTAGCCCCCGAGAGAGAGAGAGAGAGAGAGAGAGAGAGAGAGAGAGAGAGAGAGAGAGAGAGAGAGAGAGAGAGAGAGAGAGAGAGAGAGAGAGAGAGAGAGAGAGAGAGAGAGAGAGAGAGAGAGAGAGAGAGAGAGAGAGAGAGAGAGAGTGAGAGAGAGAGAGAGAGAGAGAGAGAGAGAGAGAGAGAGAGAGAGACACATTGGTGCAGCTGGCTTCCAGGTTAAGCGTGCATTGTGTCAAGAAGCGGCGGGGTCGTGTTTCAGAGGATGCACGGCTCTCTCCCGAGTCCGTACGGGAGTTGCAGCGATGGGACAAGACTGTAACTACCAATCGGACACCATGAAAAAGGGGGTAAAAAAACAAAGATTGAACGAGAGAGAAAAAAGGGACGTGCTCTTTAGAATTGCTTATTGTCGTTATGATATTCCTGAGCTCTCTTTCTGACTAATTATTGCATTATTTGTAAGACAATACAAAATATAAGCAACATTTTTGGAGGGTTTAATTAAACATAACGAATGAATGCGCTGGAAGAATATCCTCTCCAATATTCTCCTTCTCACTGTGTCCCTCCATCCTTATCAATTTCCTTACCAACATCCTTATCAATATCCTTATGAATATGCTTATGAATATCCTTATCAATATTATAGTATTTTATTGTCTGGAAATTATTGCTTATTTGTGGTTCCTGTACTATTTGGGCCAATAGGAGAGCTTGAGTTGGGTGCTTTGTCGACACCAACATAACATTTTCCATCCCAGCTTTTTCCTGGGATAGTTATGTTGTGAAGTGTCCTGGGGTAAGATTAACCCCTTTTCCCTGTTACGCAAGCAGGCTGAAGCACGTCTGGGTACATTCACATTCTCTGGCTATTTCTAGCTCTTCCCAGTGGTTCTCACAGACTCGATCTAATCGATCTAACGGTCATGATAAGTTAATGAGACAGAAAGTCCTTCTCTAGTAAA
>CM062485.1:53993515-54011015 GCA_031479575.1 Coregonus ussuriensis | reverse complement strand
GCTTTTTTCCCGATCATTGAGGGCGCACCATCTGTAGCCAGGCTGACAGCGCGGGACCAGTCCACTCCGACCCTGTCCAGCGCGCCGACGAGTGCGGTAAAAATATCAGCTGCTGTCGTTGTATCTGTCATCGGCACCAACTCCACGAACTCCTCGGTGACGGTCAATGTGTCATCAACTCCGCGGATGAAAATGGCCAGTTGTGCAACATCTGTAATGTCCGTGCTTTCATCAATTGCAACCGAAAACGCAATAAATGACTTTACTTTTTGCTTCAACTGGCTGTCCAAATCCACTGAAAGATCGGAAATCCTGTCTGCAACTGTGTTTCTTGTCAGGCTGATATTTGCAAAAGCCTGCCGCTTTTCAGGGCACACAATCTCCGCTGCCTTCATCATGCATGTTTTTACAAATTCACCCTCACTAAATGGTTTTGAAGCCACTGCGATTTCATTAGCAATGAGGTAGCTAGCTTTCACTGCAGCGTCACTGATGTCTCGGCTGTGAGTAAACACAGACTGCTGTTTCTTCAGACCCGCCAACAGTTCATTCACCTTCTCTCATCTCCGCTGTCCTTGAAAGTTGAAATATTTGTCGGCATGAAGACTCACATAGTGGCGACGAAGGTTATATTCTTTCAGCACTGCAACATGCTCTGAACAAACCAAACATACAGCTTTCCCATTCAATTCCGTGAATAAATAGGATGACCATTTTTCTTGGAACACTCTGCACTCTGCGTCCACTTTTCTCTTTTTTGACAGAGACATATTGGGGCAATGAGGGTGCCAAAGCACATAATGTTAAAAGTAGAAGCCGTAATAAATATCGCGGGCAAAACAAAGTAGCTCATTGGCTGCACGTGCTTGACCTACTTGCTCTGCCCCGGTATAAACAGTTTGCTTGCTTAACACAATTGCTATTGCGCCATCCAGTGGACGCAATTGGAACAGCATTGTATTTTATTGAAAAATTGCAGCGCATTTTTATACTTTACAATTTTTTATTTATTTTTATTTTATCATCTCGCGGGCCGGATTAAACCCGTTTGCGGGCCTGATCCGGCCCGTGGGCCGGACGTTTGACACCCCTGGGCTACATCCTTTCCGGAGGGCTTGTAGGTAAGCTCCTGTACTGGCAGGACTCCCACCTCCGCTCCTTGTGGCACATGTGCTGTGTAGGAGGGGAGCTGGGGGGGAGAGGATGGTGTGTGTGTGAGTGTGTGTGTGTGTGTGTGTGTGTGTGTGTGTGTGTGTGTGCATATGCGCAAATGTAAGTGTGTGTGTATGAGAATGTGTGTGGCTGTTCCATACCTATAACCGTCTTTATCTCCGTGCCATTCACCGTCCTCCTGGTAACCTTCAGCCTCACCATGCTCTCCATGGACCATGACCCTGCAGGGAACACACAGGTCAGAGGTCAGGGGTCAGAGGAAGCAGCCAAAGGGAGACCAGGGAAGTGACCGTATCTGGGTAGGAATGACAAGAACTGAGGAACACTGCTGCTGCACCAGGGACATCATAAAGCCTTAGAATGCATCCAAAAATAAACACTATTTTCAAAACATGATGTAACCAAATGATTTGGTAGAACACAAATCTTTTACTTGTCCGTGTTTAAATAGTTTTTTTGTCAGAGCACAAATGAAACACAACTCAAATCTGACCTCTGAAAATGAACACGCCTCCATCTCTCCATCCTACAGTTGACATGTCTCCCTCTTACACATGCAAATTGTTCTGGCCTCCTCCTTCCCTCCCTAATCCCCCCCCCCCCCTCCTGCACCATGTGGGCTCTACTGATCCCTCTCATCTGGCCACGTACTCCCACACAGAGAGAGCGGGGGATGTACGCAAGCATACACTGTCGTGAACCATGGGATGGAGAGAGCAGGAGGCCAAGAAAACGGAGGGACGGGATGAGAAAAGTAACAGAAGGGAGAAACGCTGCAGCCAGCAGAGAAAGGCAGAGGTAGCCCCCAATCTGTCTACACCATCACCACCGAAGACAGCGGCAGCAGAGAGAGAGAGAGAGAGAGAGAGAGAGAGAGAGAGAGAGAGAGAGGGAGAGAGAGAGAGAGAGAGAGAGAGAGAGAGAGAGAGAGAGAGAGCGAGAGAGAGAAAGAAAGAGAGAGAGATACAGAGAGAGACAGAGAGAGAGAGAGAGAGCAAGAGAGAGCTAGAGAGAGACAGAGAGAGCTAGAGAGACAGAGAGACAGAGAGACAGAGAGAGACAGAGAGACAGAGAGACAGAGAGACAGAAAGAAAGAAAGAAAGAAAGAAAGAAAGAAAGAAAGAAAGAAAGAAAGAAAGAAAGAAAGAAAGAAAGAAAGAAAGAAAGAAAGAAAGAAAGAAAGAAAGAAAGAAAGAAAGAAAGAAAGCTTGTTCCACCATTGGACACCTTTGGGGACAGTTGAAGAACCCTTTTGGAACCCTTTTTTCTAAGAGTGTAGTCCTTCCTTATCATCTCCAGCCTAGAGAGCCTCAGCCAGCCCCGGCCCCAGCAAGCCCCAGCCTCAGCCAGCCTCAGCCCCAGCCAGCCCCAGCCCCAGTCTCAGCCAGCCCCATTCTCAGCCAGCCCCAGCCCCAGCCAGCCCCAGCTCCAGCCAACCCCAGCCCCAGCCAGCCACAGCCTCAGCCAGCCCCAGCTAGCCCCAGCCTCAGCCAGCCAGCCCCAGCCTCAGCCAGCCCCAGCCCTAGTCTCAGCCAGCCCCAGCCCCAGCCAGCCCCAGCCCCAGCCAACCCCCAGCCAGCCACAGCCTCAGCCAGCCCCAGCTAGCCCCAGCCTCAGCCAGCCAGCCAGCCTCAGCCAGCCCCAGCCCCAGCCAGCCCCAGCTCCAGCCAACCCCAGCCCCAGCCAGCCACAGCTATCCCCAGCCTCAGCCAGCCAGCCCCAGCCTCAGCCAGCCCCAGTCTCAGCCAGCCCCAGTCTCAGCCAGCCACAGCCTCAGCCAGCTCCAGCTAGCCCCAGCCTCTGCCAGCCCCAGCTAGCCCCAGCCTCTGCCAGCCTCAGCTAGCCCCAGCCTCAGCCAGCCCCTGCCCCAGTCTCAGCCAGCCCCATTCTCAGCCAGCCCCAGCCCCAGCCAGCCCCAGCCCCAGCCAACCCCAGCCCCAGCCAGCCACAGCCTCAGCCAGCCCCAGCTAGCCCCAGCCTCAGCCAGCCAGCCCCAGCCTCAGCCAGCCCCAGCACCCAGTCTCAGCCAGCCCCAGCCAGCCCCAGCCCCAGCTAACCCCAGCCCCAGCCAGCCACAGCCAGCCACAGCCTCAGCCAGCCCCAGCTAGCCCCAGCCTCAGCCAGCCAGCCTCAGCCAGCCCCAGCCCCAGTCTCAGCCAGCCCCAGCCCCAGCCAGCCCCAGCCCCAGCCAACCCCAGCCCCAGCCAGCCACAGCTAGCCCCAGCCTCAGCCAGCCAGCCCCAGCCTCAGCCAGCCCCAGTCTCAGCCAGACCCAGCCCCAGTCTCAGCCAGCCCCAGTCTCTGCCAGCCACAGCCTCAGCCAGCCCCAGCCCCAGTCTCAGCCAGCCCCAGCCTCTGCCAGCCCCAGCCTCTGCCAGCCCCAGCCAGCATCATTCTCAGCCAGCCCCAGCCCCAGCCTCTGCCAGCCCCAGCCAGCCTCATCCCTGCTCCACTGCTGGGTTAATCTGAGTTACAGGCACAGAGAGGCAGAGGCTGGCTACCGGCCAGGACAGATACCAGATACTTTATGGAGGTCAGAGTGTGATGAGAAGTCTGTTGACGTTTAGCGAACTCAATTCTTTAGGTGGGATGGGACTTTGGTCTTTGGAGCAATTAGTTTGGATTGTCCTTCAGGAATATCTCCCCTTTTCAACACCTACACAAGGTACCATCTGAACACTGAAATGGAATGAGTTTGCTTAATAGCTGTAATGCCAATGGTTGTGTATTGCTTTTGAGATCAATGGTATATTCACTTTATTACATAGTTTACACAGAGAGTCTTGCTCTGGCATTGTCCCGTACAGACAGGGTGGGTATTAAGAATATTAGCTGTAATGCCAATGGTTGTTTATTGCTGTAAAAATCAATGGTATTTTCTCTCATTATTGTCCAGTCTTCCTCTGGCATCGTCTCAGACAGATAGACAGAGAGAGAGGACTGGTGTCTAAGATAATGTGGGGGAGGCCAGACAGACAGGTTGTGCATCCAGGCATCAGGCTAATGTCCACTCCACATTGATCTGTCTCAGATAGAACTGTGAAGGCGTTTAAGATCCGGTCCGGTGGCTCTGAAAAGCCTTACTGTGTGTATTCCCTGGTAATATTCTCATCCTACCAACCGCTCAGCCTGCAGGGAGAACTGTGACCACACTGGTCTGGAACGGAGGCCATTTGTTAATGCAATATTCTCTCAGAAATTGTGTGACAGGTTTGATTGGTTCTCTCAAACGTTCCCTCTGGGGTTGATTGGAAAATACAACTGTTGTAATGGAAGAGGGTGGCGCTCGGGGGCTGTGTGTGGCTGGAGGGAGGGCGTGAGGGAGAGAGAGAGTTTTGAAAAAACTTTATTGGGTCTGGGAACCCACAACACAATAAACACTCAAACAAAGCCGTGGTTACACATCCATTAAAAACACAACACCAAATCTTCCTCCACAGTATCTAAACACAGCAGCCTCTGAATGCCCCATATACTCATAAACAGCCCAATGTTATTAACCAGTTTGTAATAAGCAAACTCAAGCAAACTCAACCCTCCGTCTCGCTGCCAACATCCCCTCCAGCATTCCCACCACATCCACAGACCCCTGTCCCCGAGTACTGTTCTTTCGTGTCTTCCAAATTGCTAATTTAGCTGCCCCTGACATAAAGATAAACAAGATTACTACACCCCTTCGACTAAACCTGTACTTTGGCCCAAATATAAACTGTTGGGAAGAGAAAACCTCTCCCAGAGCTGAGAACCAACTAGTGATTGTCACGGTTTCGGCCGAGACTGCTCCTCCTCCTGGTTCGGGCAGGCTTCGGCGTTCGCCGTCCCCGGAGTACTAGCTGCCACCGTTGTATGTTTCGTGGTGTGATTGCTTTGGTCTGTCTTGTACACCTGTGTCTGTTTGTGTTCTGATTACGTGTCCTATAAGTTCCCTGTTTTGTATTGGTTAGATTGTGTGTTGTTGTCTGCCTGTATTTCGGAGCTGCGTGTTGACGCTCTGTTTGTTTGTTTAGTGTCTTCGCATGGTTTACGTATTCACTCGCCTCTGTTTGTTTCGAGGCCGTGTATTGTATTTTGCACTTTTTAATAGTAAAGTCTGTTGGACGAAGCCTCTGTGTCCTGCGCCTGACTCCTCCACCACATCCACATCGGTTCTTCTGACAGTGATCAGGTCAATCATCCCGACTAACCTGGGACACTGTAAGAACAGATGTGCCAGAGTTTCAGACTTAGCACAGAATGGACACACGCTCCCCAACAGTAGGATCCAGGTGTACCAGATACATATTGGTGGCTATGGCTCCATGTATTATCCTCCATTGGAGGTCAGCTGTCCTCTTAACAATAGGCAGTTTATATAAAGACCGCCAACAGCCTTTTGGGGAGGCACCTGGACCAAACACACCCGCCCACCTCGTCGATTTTAACCCTTCCAGGGAAGAAGCACGGGACACTTTTACACATATTATGTACATGGCCTTCTTTCCCACCGCCTTGAACTCCCCCAGCTCCGGGGTATCGAAGGAAAGCAGCATCCCCACGTCCTCCTCGAATGCCCCCGCCGCAGCACTAGAGCATGGCATTTGCAACGGCAGGGTTGTGGGTTCGATTCCCACGGGGGATATGAAAAATAAAATAAAATATGTATGCACTCACTAACTGTAAGTCGCTCTGGATAAGAGCGTCTGCTAAATGACTAAAATGTAAATGTACCTTCATTAGGAGCATAAATATTCAAAAAATATATAAAAAATAACATCCGCCTTGACTAATAAAACCCAACCCTTGACAATCTCTGTTGTAGATACCACATTCGCCCCTAAGCCTGAGGAAAACAAAATTGCCACCCCAGCACTGAAATTAGTACCATGACTGAGTATATGCTTCCCCTCCCACGACATACCCCAGTCAACCTCATTAGCCTCATCACTATGTGTCTCCTGTAGAAAAACTACATTAAGCCTTTTCTGTTTTATTACTTCTAATACCCAAGCCCTCTTATTCCTGTCCCTTCCCCCATTGATATTGAGAGAACCTACCCTTAGTACCTCCATATAGAAAAGAGAAAGGAAAAACAGAAGAAACCACAGAGAAACCAGACAAAGAGAAAAAAGCACCCTATGAGGCATGACAATCATCATTGTTTTAATTTTTCCCACTACCTTTTGCTGCCGTGACAACAGTAACACATTTCCTCAAGCGGAAAAGCTTCTTCACACTCAACTGGTCTAACCCCACCGTCTTCTATAACACCACAGCTGACCTCACAAACTTATCAACATCAAAAAAAAATCTGCCGATTTAACTGATTTCCCAAAAGTCTGTTCCGGGAACCCATTTACTTCATCTAGATTGTAAATTGAGTCGTCGCCAGCTGCTATCATATCAACAGAGATATCAGAAATGTCCATATCCTTCTCCTGATCCTCCTCAACTGAGGCCACAGACCCCTGACTCCCCACTTGCACCCCATCACTCGAACCTGGCATCTCCTCCACCACCCGGCAGACTAGCCCCACCGGAACCCCCCCCTGTACCCCATTACTCGTAATGGACATCTCCTCCACTACTTGGGAGACTAGCTCCATCTGAACCCCCTCCTGTACCCCATCACTCGTACTGGGCATCTCCTCACCAGCCTGGGGAAATGGCTCCCCAGATCCGTCCTTACGTCCTACAACAATATTTTCCTGCTGCACATCAGACGCTATGATCCCCTCTGGGTCAAGCTGCAACTCAGTTCCCTCAACAAAGACAACTTGTTCCTCAGCAACAGGTGCTTGTGGCTGCTCTACCACTGTCAGCCCACCTCTCCCTACATCAGTGGGCCCAGGCGTTACGAGGACCACCTGTGCCCCTCCCTCCGCCTTCTCCCTTTTCAGGCATGCATGTAGCTTATGGACAACATCCCCACACTCAAAACCATGTTGACTACCCGTACTAGCATAAGCCATATACAGTCTGTTGTCATATTTGACTTTAAACAATAACTCCAAAGTCTGCTCCGGTGAATCCAAAAACATAAACACCTGTCGCCGAAACGAGATAACCTGTTTCAGAGCCGGGTGTTTGCAACCCAAGGGGACAATCTTAATTGAACTTGCAAACTTCCCAAACTCCAATAACTCGCGCTCCAATAGCTCATTGGGAATAAACGGCGGTACATTCAAAATCGTAACCCTTGTTGACGGAGAAAAAAGTGGCGTAACTTGAATAAACATACCTTTAAGAAGTACGCCATGCTCAACCATCCGATCGACAAGACGCTCTTCTTTAAGGAAAAACCACCACCGTTTTATTCATCTGCGACGCATTAGCAACATTTTCATAGCCTACCTTCTCTCCTACGGCGACCAGAAACTCCTCCACAGTGACAGTAGCTTCAGTAACACACCTGAAGCCGTGCCGAAGTGACAGTGACGGCCTCCCCATGTGGATCGCCATCCCCACCAAAACCAGGGCAATTCCAACAAGAAATACAACATAGCTAATTCTACCACTAAAAATAAATAAATAACATGCATAGAAAAAGGAAAACCACCAAGAAAAGGAAACAAGAAAGAAAACACAGGCGACACTCGCACTCGCTCATACAATTCCCAGCATGCGCCAAACACTCCCAGCATGCAGAGAGAGGGCGAGAAAGAGAGAGAGAGAGAGTTCACTAAATATTTTCATAAAGAAACTGATAAAACACACAGGTGCTAAATCAAGGTGTCTTACAAAGATGAGGACCAAGAGCAAGAGAGGGAGTGTGGTGACGTAGTGTCCACAACTAAAGAATCATTGTGGAATCTGAAAAGACACGTATCCTGAAAGCATGATGGTGTCCTTACTTCGTGCACATGCTAAAAGAAAGGAACGAGGTGGGTAGATAACTAAGTGTCACATTGTAGCAAAGTATTTATAAACTAAAAAACAAATTTCTTAAATGTTTCGTTCATTTTTGTTCTATTATCTATACAATAGGCCATCATTGATTTTGGGGCCTGGCATATTCCCACGTTCAAGGAGCTTTCTGTTTTGATTGCCTAAAAACCTTTAGGCCTACCTATATAAAAAAAATATAAAAAATAAACTCTGCCCAGCCTGGCAAGAGAGGTCAAAGGGTGGTTAGCATCCCCAGTGGCTCTGCAGGGGTGGAGAGGATATTCTCCGATGCTGGCCGGCTCTCCAGGCACCATCGCATGATTCTGAAGCCACAGACTGGCCAAACTCGGGTTTCTAAAAATGAATTCAATGGCCATTTTTTGTTTAATTTGTATTTAATTCTTAGTAAGTCACAGACTGTATACACAATTTATAGACTATAATGATGTAATACATCGAAATGTTGTTTAAATGCTGAGCCCTTTATGTCCCTACCAGACTATTGTGTTGCACTCGCTAATGCTTCACAATGTATTTATTTGTAGGCTGTAGCCTTGAAATAATTGAAACAATATAGCCTAAATCATTTGTTCCTTCTTAGGCTCCCTGTCTGGCTCCTTGTCCTATTTAGAGTGTTTATATGCTGTTTAATATGACATGTAGCCTATTTGAAATGATGTGTGCTTCTTACGTTCACCTTTTCATGTTTATTCAAATACTTTTCATTCAAATCCATATGGTTTGTTTTAAATACTTCAAAACTAAATGGTAGGTCCAGGTAGTCACAAAAATATATGGATGTTGGTTCAATTGTGATTTTAATGAATGGAGCGAATTTGGAGCAGCAGTTTTTTTTCTTCCTGTGAGCACAGAACGGTTTTTAGTTGGAGCGGTTGGAAAGGATGTGAAGCACCAGAGCGGGATTTCCAACCGCTCAACTCAGCTCACACGCTCTGACCAGTGCCTGCAACCTGGTTCAGGCTATCAGTCAACCTACCAGGGTATTTACAAACAGCACAGGAATGAAATCATCCACATGTATCGATCATATCTTTACTAATTCTGCAAGAAATCTGCTCTAAAGCATTATCCACATCCATCGGATGTAGTGATCATAACATAGTAGGCATATCTAGGAAAACCAAAGTTCCAAAGGCTGGGCCTAATATAGTGTATAAGAGATCATACAAGAGGTTTTGTAGTGATTTCTATGTCGATGATGTAAAGAATATTTGCTGGTCTGTGGTGTGTAATGACGAGCAAACCAGATGCTGTACTTGATGCATTTATGATATTGCTTATTCCAATTACTAATAAGCATGCACCTATTACGAAAATGACGGTACAAACGGTTAAATCCCAGTGGATTGATGAGGAATTGAAAAATGGTATGGTTGAGAGGAATGAGGCAAAAGGAATGGCATATAAGTCTGGCTGCACAGCCGATTGGCAAACGTACAGTGAATTGAGAAATCATGTGACTAAACTAAACAAAAATAAACTGTACTATGAAACAAAGATAAATGACAAAGACTGATAGTAAAAAGCTTTGGAGCACCTTAAATAAAATTATGGGCAAAAAGGCAAACTCAGCTCCATCATTCATTGAATCAGATGGCTCATTCATCACAAAACCCACTGATATTGCCTACTACTTTAATTATTTTTTTCATTGGCAAGATAAGCACATTTAGGTATGACATGCCAACAACAAATTCTGAATCTAAACATCCATGCATAACTGACCAAAGTATGAAAGACAAGTATTATCATTTTGAAATCCGTAACGTGAGTGTGGAAGAGGTGAAAAAAATATTGTTGTCTATCAACAATGACAAGCCACCTGGGTCTGACAACTTGGATGTAAGATTACTGAGGATGATAGCGGACGATATTGCCACTCCTATTTGCCATATCTTCAATCTAAGCCTACAGGAAAGTGTGTTCCCTCAGGTCAGGAGGGAAGTAAATGTTATTCCGCTACCCAAGAACAGCAAAGCACCCTTTCCTGGCTCAAACAGCTGACCAATCAGCCAGTTACCAACCCTTAGTATACTTTTGGAAAATATTGTGTTTGACCAGATACAATGCTATTTCACAGTAAATAAATTAACAACAGACTTTGTTTATGAAATAAATGAAATAAGTATGTAATTGTTGTGTTATTTGTTCACTCAGGTTCATTTGATCTAATATTAGGTTTTGGTTGAAGATCTGATTACATTCAGTATCAAAAATATGTGAAAATTAGAAAGGGGGAAAATACTTTTTCACAACACTGATAACTAAAATACACATACAGTGAGGGAAAAAAGTATTTGATCCACTGCTGATTTTGTACGTTTGCCCACTGACAGACATGATCAGTCTATAATTTTAATGGTAGGTTTATTTGAACAGTGAGAGACAGAATAACAACAAAGAAATCCAGAAAAACTAATGTCAAAAATGTTATAAATTGATTTGCATTTTGATGAGGGAAATAAGTCTTTGACCCCTCTGCAAAACATGACTTAGTACAAAACCCTTGTTGGCAATCACAGAGGTCAGACGTTTCTTGTAGTTGGCCACCAGGTTTGCACACATCTCAGGAGGGATTTTGTCCCACTCCTCTTTGCAGATCTTCTCCAAGTCATTAAGGTTTCAAGCCTGACGTTTGGCAACTCGAACCTTGAGCTCCCTCCACAGATTTTTTATGGGATTAAGGTCTGGAGACTGGCTAGGCCACTCCAGGACCTTAATGTGCTTCTTCTTGAGCCACTCCTTTGTTGCCTTGACCATGTGTTTTGGGTCATTGTCATGCTGGAATACCCATCCACGACCCATTTTCAATGCCCTGGCTGAGGGAAGGAGGTTCTCACCCAATATTTGACGGTACATGGCCCCGTCCATTGTCCCTTTGATGCGGTGAAGTTGTCCTGTCCCATTAGCAGAAAAACACCCCCAAAGCATAATGTTTCCACCTCCATGTTTGATGGTGGGGATGGTGTTCTTGAGGTCATAGGCAGCATTCCTCCTCCTCCAAACACGGGGAATTGAGTTGATGCCAAAGAGCTCAATTTTGGTCTCATCTGACCACAACACTTTCACCCAGTTCTCCTCTGAATCATTCAGATGTTCATTGGCAAACTTCAGACGGGCCTGTATATGTGCTTTCTTGAGCAGGGGGACCTTGCGGGCGCTGCAGGATTTCAGTCCTTCACGGCGTAGAGTGTTACCAATTGTTTTCTTGGTGACTATGGTCCCAGCTGCCTTGAGATCATTGACAAGATCCTCCCGTATAGTTCTGGGCTGATTCCTCACCGTTCTCATGATCATTGCAACTCCACGAGGTAAGATCTTGCATGGAGCCCCAGGCTGAGGGAGATTGACAGATCTTTTGTGTTTCTTCCATTTGCGAATAATCACACTAACTGTTGTCACCTTCTCACCAAGCTGCTTGTGTCTTTTATATAGTCTCCCGAGTGGCGCAGTGGTCTAAGGCACTGCATCGCAGTGCTAGCTGTGCCACTAGAGATCCTGGTTCGAATCCAGGCTCTGTCGTAGCCGGCCGTGACCGGGAGAACCATGGGGTGGCGCACAATTGGCACATCGTCGTCCAGGGTAAGGGAGGGAATGGCCGGCAGGGATGTAGCTCAGTTGGTAGAGCATGGTGTTTGCAACGCCAGGGTTGTGGGTTTGATTCCCAGGGGGGTCAGTATGAAAAAATATATATATAATGTAAGTCGCTCTGGATAAGAGCGTCTGCTAAATGACGTAAATGTAAATACAGGTAACAAACTGAGATTAGGAGCACTCCGTTTAAGAGTGTGCTCCTAATCTCAGTTTGTTACCTGTATAAAAGACACCTGGGAGCCAGAAATCTTTCTGATTGAGAGGGGGTGAAATACTTATTTCCCTCATTAAAATGCAAATCAATATATAACATTTTTGACATGCGTTTTTCTGGATTATTATTGTTATTTTGTTGTTATTCTGTCTCTCACTGTTCAAATAAACCTACCATTACAATTATAGACTGATCATTTCTTTGTCAGTGGGCAAACATACAAAATCAGCAGGGGATCAAATACTTTTTTCCCTCACTGTACAATTATCTGTAAGGTCCCTCAGTCAAGCTGTGAATTTCAAACACAGATTCAACCACAAAGACCAGGGAGGTTTTCCAATGCGTAGCAAAGAAGGGCACCTATTGGTAGATTGGTTTAAAAAAAACAGACATAGAATATCGTTTTGAGCATTGTGAAGTTATTAATTACACTTTGGATGGTGTATCAATACAGGCGTCCTTCCTAACTAATTTGCCGGAGAGGAAGGAAACCGCTCAGGGATTTCACCATGAGGCCAATGGTGACTTTAAAACAGTTGCAGGGTTTAATGGCTGTGATAGGAGAAAACTGAGGATGGATCAACAACATTGTAGTTACTCCACAATATTAACCAAATTAACAGAGTGAAAAGACGGAAGCCTGTACAGAATAAAAATATTCCAAAACATGCATCCTGTTTGCAACAAGGCACTAAAGTAAAACTGTAAAAAATGTGGCAAAGAAATGAACTTTATGTCCTGAAAAAATCATACTTTGGGGCTGTTTTTCTGCAAAGGGACCAGGACGACTGATCCGTGTCAAGGAAAGAATGAATGGGGCCATGTATCGTGAGATTTTGAGTGAAAACCTCCTTCCATCAGCAAGGGCATTGAAGATGAAACGTGGCTGGGTCTTTCAGCATGACAATGATCCCAAACACACCGCCCGGGCAATGAAGGAGTGGCTTCGTAAGAAGCATTTCAAGGTCCTGGAGTGGCCTAGCCAGTCTCCAGATCTCAACCCCATAGAAAATCTTTGGAGGGAGTTGAAAGTCCGTGTTGCCCAGCGACATACCCAAAACATCACTGCTCTAGAGGAGATCTGCATGGAGGAATGGGCCAAAATACCAGCAACAGTGTGTGAAAACCTTGTGAAGACTTACAGAAAACGTTTGACCTGTGTCATTGCCAACAAAGGGTACAGTGGGGAAAAAAAGCATTTAGTCAGCCACCAATTGTGCAAGTTCTCCCACTTAAAAAGATGAGAGAGGCCTGTAATTTTCATCATAGGTACACGTCAACTATGACAGACAAATTGAGATTTTTTTTCTCCAGAAAATCACATTGTAGGATTTTTTATGAATTTATTTGCAAATTATGGTGGAAAATAAGTATTTGGTCACCTACAAACAAGCAAGATTTCTGGCTCTCACAGACCTGTAACTTCTTCTTTAAGAGGCTCCTCTGTCCTCCACTCGTTACCTGTATTAATGGCACCTGTTTGAACTTGTTATCAGTATAAAAGACACCTGTCCACAACCTCAAACAGTCACACTCCAAACTCCACTATGGCCAAGACCAAAGAGCTGTCAAAGGACACCAGAAACAAAATTGTAGACCTGCACCAGGCTGGGAAGACTGAATCTGCAATAGGTAAGCAGCTTGGTTTGAAGAAATCAACTGTGGGAGCAATTATTAGGAAATGGAAGACATACAAGACCACTGATAATCTCCCTCGATCTGGGGCTCCACGCAAGATCTCACCCTGTGGGGTCAAAATGATCACAAGAATGGTGAGCAAAAATCCCAGAACCACACGGGGGGACTTAGTGAATGACCTGCAGAGAGCTGGGACCAAAGTAACAAAGCCTACCATCAGTAGCACACTACGCCGCCAGGGACTCAAATCCTGCAGTGAAAGACGTGTCCCCCTGCTTAAGCCAGTACATGTCCAGGCCCGTCTGAAGTTTGCTAGAGTGCATTTGGATGATCCAGAAGAGGATTGGGAGAATGTCATATGGTCAGATGAAACCAAAATAGAACTTTTTGGTAAAAACTCAACTCGTCGTGTTTGGAGGACAAAGAATGCTGAGTTGCATCCAAAGAACACCATACCTACTGTGAAGCATGGGGGTGGAAACATCATGCTTTGGGGCTGTTTTTCTGCAATGGGACCAGGACGACTGATCCGTGTAAAGGAAAGAATGAATGGGGCCATGTATCGTGAGATTTTGAGTGAAAACCTCCTTCCATCAGCAAGGGCATTGAAGATGAAACGTGGCTGGGTCTTTCAGCATGACAATGATCCCAAACACACCGCCCGGGCAACGAAGGAGTGGCTTCGTAAGAAGCATTTCAAGGTCCTGGAGTGGCCTAGCCAGTCTCCAGATCTCAACCCCATAGAAAATCTTGGAGGGAGTTGAAAGTCTGTGTTGCCCAGCGACAGCCCCAAAAAATGACTGCTCTAGAGGAGATCTGCATGGAGGAATGGGCCAAAATACCAGCAACAGTGTGTGAAAACCTTGTGAAGACTTACAGAAAACGTTTGACCTGTGTCATTGCCAACAAAGGGTATATAACAAAGTATTGAGAAACTTTTGTTATTGACCAAATACTTTTTTTCCACCATAATTTGCAAATAAATTCATAAAAAATCCTACAATGTGATTTTCTGGATTTTTTTTTCTAATTTTGTCTGTCATAGTTGACGTGTACCTATGATGAAAATTACAGGCCTCTCATCTTTTTAAGTGGGAGAACTTGCACAATTGGTGGCTGACTAAATACTTTTTTCCCCCACTGTATATAACAAAGTATTGAGAAACTTTTGTTATTGACCAAATACTTATTTTCCACCATAATTTGCAAATAAATTCATTAAAAATCCTACAATGTGATTTTCTGGATATTTTTTTCTCATTTTGTCTGTCATAGTTAACGTGTACCTATGATGAAAATTACAGGCCTCTCATCTTTTTAAGTGGGAGAACTTGCACAATTGGTGGCTGACTAAATCCTTTTTTCCCCACTGTATGCACGCATGACTGTGGGTCGCTTTGGATGGAAGCGTCTGCTAAATGGCATATTATATTATTATTATATTAAGTGTAAGCAATTGTTAGAATAGGAACAAGGAAAAGGGAAACACCAGGGTAATATCAAATAGATTATGAGGAAATATAGGTAATGTAATGTAGTTGCTATGATTGTGACATGTTAACAGTCTCAAAGGTATGTGGACATCTCTTCAAATTAGTGGATTCGGCTATTTCAGCTACACCCGTTGCTGACAGGTGTATAAAATCAAGCACACAGTCATGCAATCTCCATAGACAAACATTGGCAGTAGAATGGCCTTACTGAAGAGCTCAGTGACTTTAAATGTGGCACCATCATAGTATGCCACCTTTCCAACAAGTCAGTTCATCAAATTTCTGCCCTGCTAGAGCTGCCCCGGTCAACTGTAAGTGCTGTTATTGTGAAGTGGAAAGGTCTAGGAGCAACAACGGCTCAGCCGTGAAGTGGTAGGCCACACAAGCTCACAGAATGGGACCGGCGAGTGCTGAAGTGCGTAGCAAGTAAAAATGGTCTGTTCTCGGTTCCAAACTGCCTCTGGAAGCAACGTCAGCACAAGAACTGTTCGTCAGGAGCTTCATGAAATGGGTTTCCATGGCCTAAGATCACCATGCACAATCAGCATTTTTGAAGAAGCTGACCAGAGCAACACATATCAAACTGTCAACTTATACAATAATGGTATTGATACAAGGAAATGATTCAAGCCTCCAGGCTTTTGAGAATGTGTTGGCTACCCTAAAAGTAGAAGCTGAGCTCATCTCAGAAGCTGAGGAAAAAGTAAAGGAGGGAGATGGAGAAGAGCCCCAACACCCCCAACACCCCTCTGTGACCCAGCAACAAGCCCTCAGTGTCCCTCTACCTACCGCACCTGCAGCAGACAGAGCCAATATTAAATTATACGAAATAAAAGTAACAAATAATTAAAGAGCAGCAGTAAAATAACAGTAGCGAGGCTATATACAGGGGGTACCGGTACCGAGTCAATGTGCGGGGGCACCGGTTAGTCAAGGTAATTGAGGTAATATGTATATATAGGTAGAGTTATTAAAGTGACTATGCATAGATAATAAACAGAGTAGCAGCAGAAAAATGTTTGCTTGCTTTAATGACTTTAAAAAAGCATTTGATTCTATTTGGCACGAAGGTCTATTCTTCAAAATTCTCCAAAGTAGGCTTGGTGGTAAGGTGTATGACTTAATAAAATGTATGTACACAGAAAACAAGTGTGCAATAAAAATAAAAAACCAAAGAACATCATTATTTCGCATTGATCGAGGTGTGAGACAAGGATGCAGTTTGAGTACAAACCTTTTCAACATTTCTATCAATGAATTAGCAGACATGTTGGACCATTCTGCAGCCCCAGGACTCACACTATTTGACACAGAGGTAAAATATCTGCTATATACTGATGATTTGGTTCTTCTATCACCAACCAAAGAAGGCCTTCAACAGAACCTTACTATTCTAGAGCAATATTGCCATAATTGGGCCCTTGCAGTTCATTTCAGAAAAACTAAAATGTGTCAGAAACACAAATATAAATTCACCTTGAACAACACCATAATTGAACACACTAAACATTACTCATACCTTGGTCTGACCATATCTGCATTGGGAAACGTTAATATGGCAGTGAATGCACTCAAAGAAAAAGGCAGAAGAACATTGTATGCAATAAAAATGAAATTATTCAAAACCAACATCCCAATTAGAATTTGGACCAAAATATTTGACATCATAATCCTACCAATAGCTCTTTACGGAAGTGAGGTTTGGGGGCCACTCAATAAACTGGACATTAAAATGTGGGAGAAACATCCAATTGAAGCCCTACATGCAGAATTCTGTCCAGAGAAATACACTAACTAATGCATGTAGGGCAGAAATGAACCATTTTCCAGTGGTAATGAAAATACAAAAAATATCATAAAAATGTTTGCTACACCTAAATTCAAGTCCAAATTCAAGTCTCCAATTTAAAGCACTTCAAACCCAAGAGCTGAGCCCAGAAACGAGCACTTTCAGTCAGCTGGTGTTGGACCTAACCAATCAAGCTGACACCAGCACTGCTTCAAAAGAAATAATTCAAATAAACAAAATCATGAACCAGTCAAAGGACTCATATTTACAACATTGGAAAAACAAAAAACAAAATCCCAAAGCCGACTAAATTGCTGTCTGGCCCTAAACAGAGAATATATGAATAGGCAGATTATGTCTACTCTGTCAGAGATACTAAGCAGAGACAGATCCTTACCAAGTACAGGCTGACAGACCACCAATTGGCAATAGAAACCGGCAGACATAAAAAGACATGGCTACCCAAAGAGGAGCGTGTATGTGGTCACTGCACAACAGGGGAGGTAGAAACAGAGATGCACTTTCTCCTCACCAAGAGATTCATTATTCACAGAAATTACTACATTTATTCCCAATTTTAATTTATTAAACCCGGAGGAAAAACAAAAAATACTTATGGACGAAGGAGCAACGGCTCCTCTTGCAGCCAAATATGCCTGCCATAGCCTGAGGGACACTGAATAATAACATCTGCATATTAAACAGTAACTTACT
>CM062485.1:53958515-53988515 GCA_031479575.1 Coregonus ussuriensis | reverse complement strand
CATCCTTTAGGCCTCTCTCTACACCCCAGAGTCGTCCTTTAGGCCTCTCTCCACCCCAGAGTCATCCTTTAGGCCTCTCTCTACACCCCAGAGTCATCCTTTAGGCCTCTCTCCACCCAGAGTCATCCTTTAGGCCTCTCTCTACCCCCCAGAGTCGTCCTGTAGGCCTCTCTACACCCCAGAGTCATCCTTTAGGCCCCTCTCTATGCCCCAGAGTCATCCTTTAGGCCCCTCTCTCCACCCCAGAGTCATCCTTTTGGCCTCTCTCCACCCCAGAGTCATCCTTTAGGCCTCTCTACCCCCCAGAGTCATCCTTTAGGCCTCTCTCTACCCCCCAGAGTCGTCCTGTAGGCCTCTCTACACCCCAGAGTCATCCTTTAGGCCTCTCTACACCCCAGAGTCATCCTTTAGGCCTCTCTACACCCCAGAGTCATCCTTTAGGCCTCTCTACACCCCAGAGTCGTCCTTTAGGCCTCTCTCCATCCCAGAGTCGTCCTTTAGGCCTCTCTCTACACCCCAGAGTCGTCCTTTAGGCCTCTCTCCACCCCAGAGTCATCCTTTAGGCCTCTCTATACCCCAGAGTCGTCCTTTAGGCCTCTCTACACCCCAGAGTCGTCCTTTAGGCCTCTCTCTCCACCCCAGAGTCGTCCTTTAGGCCTCTCTACACCCCAGAGTCATCCTTTAGGCCCCTCTCTACACCCCAGAGTCGTCCTTTAGGCCTCTCTCTCCACCCCAGAGTCATCCTTTAGGCCTCTCTACACCCCAGAGTCGTCCTTTAGGCCTCTCTACACCCCAGAGTCATCCTTTAGGCCTCTCTACACCCCAGAGTCATCCTTTAGGCCTCTCTCTACACCCCAGAGTCATCCTTTAGGCCTCTCTCTACCCCCCAGAGTCGTCCTTTAGGCCTCTCTCCACCCCAGAGTCGTCCTTTAGGCTTCTCTACACCCCAGAGTCATCCTTTAGGCCTCTCTCTACACCCCAGAGTCGTCCTTTAGGCCTCTCTCTCCACCCCAGAGTCATCCTTTAGGCCTCTCTCTCCACCCCAGAGTCATCCTTTAGGCCTCTCTACACCCCAGAGTCATCCTTTAGGCCTCTCTCTACACCCCAGAGTCGTCCTTTAGGCCTCTCTCTACACCCCAGAGTCATCCTTTAGGCCTCTCTACCCCCCAGAGTCGTCCTTTAGGCCTCTCTACACCCCAGAGTCATCCTTTAGGCCTCTCTCTACACCCCAGAGTCATCCTTTAGGCCTCTCTCTACCCCCCAGAGTCGTCCTTTAGGCCTCTCTACCCCCCAGAGTCGTCCTTTAGGCCTCTCTACACCCCAGAGTCATCCTTTAGGCCTCTCTCTACACCCCAGAGTCGTCCTTTAGGCCTCTCTACACCCCAGAGTCATCCTTTAGGCCTCTCTACACCCCAGAGTCATCCTTTAGGCCTCTCTCTACACCCCAGAGTCATCCTTTAGGCCTCTCTCCACCCCAGAGTCATCCTTTAGGCCTCTCTACACCCCAGAGTCATCCTTTAGGCCTCTCTCTACACCCCAGAGTCATCCTTTAGGCCTCTCTACACCCCAGAGTCATCCTTTAGGCCTCTCTACCCCAGAGTCATCCTTTAGGCCTCTCTACACCCCAGAGTCATCCTTTAGGCCTCTCTCTACACCCCAGAGTCATCCTTTAGGCCTCTCTACACCCCAGAGTCATCCTTTAGGCCTCTCTACACCCCAGAGTCGTCCTTTAGGCCCCTCTCTCCACCCCAGAGTCATCCTTTAGGCCTCTCTCTACACCCCAGAGTCGTCCTTTAGGCCCCTCTCTCCACCCCAGAGTCATCCTTTAGGCCTCTCTCTACACCCCAGAGTCGTCCTTTAGGCCTCTCTACACCCCAGAGTCATCCTTTAGGCCTCTCTCTACACCCCAGAGTCATCCTTTAGGCCTCTCTCCACCCCAGAGTCATCCTTTAGGCCTCTCTACACCCCAGAGTCATCCTTTAGGCCTCTCTCTACACCCCAGAGTCATCCTTTAGGCCTCTCTACACCCCAGAGTCATCCTTTAGGCCTCTCTACCCCAGAGTCATCCTTTAGGCCTCTCTACACCCCAGAGTCATCTTTTAGGCCTCTCTCTACACCCCAGAGTCATCCTTTAGGCCTCTCTACACCCCAGAGTCATCCTTTAGGCCTCTCTACCCCAGAGTCATCCTTTAGGCCTCTCTACACCCCAGAGTCATCCTTTAGGCCTCTCTACACCCCAGAGTCATCCTTTAGGCCTCTCTACACCCCAGAGTCATCCTTTAGGCCTCTCTACACCCCAGAGTCATCCTTTAGGCCTCTCTACACCCCAGAGTCATCCTTTAGGCCTCTCTACACCCCAGAGTCATCCTTTAAGCCCCTCTCTACATACCATGTCTTACTGTGACTGAATGAACCCCTGTGGCACACCACACACCAACACACTTCACCCTGGTAGACATTTTAGAAAACGCTATCAGCACTGGCTAGAATCCTGTCGAACTGCAATCATGTGAGGGTGAAAAACATCAAATTGCATATGACTAATTTAATAGGATCTCTGTGGTGAAAGTCATGTCAATGTCAAATACATGTTAGAATAACCTGAGTGCCCATTGAATGCATGTTTTATAGCCATGTTCACTAGTGCAGTATTAGGTCAACGGTATCTCTATGTGGGTGGAATACTAACTCTATTTCTCAGAGTAGCTTTGTAAGAAACCTGTCCAGACATGAACACTGACAACCGCTCCAATGTCCACACACAGATTGGACAGTTCTGGACAGTGGGCATGACTGCCTGCCAGTTAGTTATGTTGGAGCACTGCCAGAACACAGAGCACACAGTCTGAACAGCCGGCAAGGAACTAGGTGGACAGGACACAACTCCAGGAAACAGCCAGCGAGGAACTAGGTGGACAGGACACAACTCCAGGAAACAGCCAGTGAGGAACTAGGTGGACAGGACACAACTCCAGGTCAAACACAGAGAGAGCTGTGGAAGGAATGAAGGAAGACTGGAATCTTATTCTGTTCAATATGTTGTATTTATCAATCTACTACTTAGCATTTTACAACCAATCATAGAAGCAACATGCTCTCTCTATCAATTGTTTCAATGGCACCATCATTCTCTGTGGCTGCAACATGAGCTGCTGAACTGAACACACACTGAGGGAGCTGTCACCTGGTGGTAAACACATTCCCACTCAGTGAAATATATTATTTTTGGTGTATTGCCAGTCAATCACAGCACCAATTCCAGTGCTATCAGTCTGCTATTTATCCCAGACTAGCCCAGTGCTATCAGTCCTCTATTTATCCCAGACTAGCCCAGTGCTATCAGTCTGCTATTTATCCCAGACTAGCCCAGTGCTATCAGTCCTCTATTTATCCCAGACTAGCCCAGTGCTATCAGTCCTCTATTTATCCCAGACTAGCCCAGTGCTATCAGTCCTCTATTTATCCCAGACTAGCACAGTGCTATCAGTCCTCTATTTATCCCAGACTAGCCCAGTGCTATCAGTCCTCTATTTATCCCAGACTAGCCCAGTGCTATCAGTCCTCTATTTATCCCAGACTAGCCCAGTGCTATCAGTCTGCTATTTATCCCAGACTAGCCCAGTGCTATCAGTCCTCTATTTATCCCAGACTAGCCCAGTGCTATCAGTCCTCTATTTATCTCAGACTAGCCCAGTGCTATCAGTCCTCTATTTATCCCAGACTAGCCCAGTGCTATCAGTCCTCTATTTATCTCAGACTAGCCCAGTGCTATCAGTCCTCTATTTATCCCAGACTAGCCCAGTGCTATCAGTCCTCTATTTATCCCAGACTAGCCCAGTGCTATCAGTTCCCTGGCTAGGGACAGGAGATTAAGGTAGTGGTCTGGGTCTGGCAGTGTAGAACACAGAACAAACAGCCCTGTGTGACGTGTGTGTGTGTGCTTGCACATGTGTGTGTGTGTGACACCGCCAGTCACTCTCTGCTGTACATCAATTTGTGTGTGTGTGTGTGTGTGTGTGTGTGTGCGCGCGAACGTGTGTGACACCACACCAGTCACTCTGTGCTGTATAGCAATCTTTCAGCCTAGCAGAGCTGTCAGCCACATCACACCACAACAGACGGACGAAAAACTCAACTCACTTTATATTCACAGCTTTCCATGCATGAGGCAGGCCCCATCATCATACGTAATGTTACTGTACAGTGTGCTTTACTGTAGACAAAATACATACAGTACCGGTCAAAAGTTTAGACACCTACTCATTCAAGGATTTTTCATTATTTTTACTATTTTCTACATGTAGAATAATAGTGAAGACATCAAAACTATGAAATAACACATATGGAATCATGTAGTAACCAAAAAAGTGTTAAACCAATCAAATAATATTTTATATTTTACATTCTGATGACAGCTTTGCACACTCTTGGCATTCTCTCAACCAGCTTCACCTGGAATGCTTTTCCAACAGAAGGAGTTCCCACATATGCTGAGCACTTGTTGGCCGCTTTTCCTTCACTCTGCGGGGCAACTCATCCCAAACTATCTCAATTGGGTTGAGGTCAGGGGATTGTGGAGGCCAGGTCATCTAATGCAGCATCCATCACTCTCCTTCTTGGTCAAATAGCCCTTACACAGCCTGGAGGTGTGTTGGGTCATTGTCCTGTTGAAAAACAAATGATAGTCCCACTAAACCCAACCAGATGGGATGGCGTATCGCTGCAGAATGCTGTGGGAGCCATGCTGGTTAAGTGTGCCTTGAATTCTAAATAAATCACAGACAGTGTCACCAGCAAAGCACCCCCACACCATAACACCTCCTCCTCCATGCTTTACGGTGGGAAATACACATGCAGAGATCATCCGTTTACCCACACAGCGTCTCACAAAGACACAGCGGTTGGAACCCAAAATCTCAAATTTGGACTCATCAGACCAAAGGACAGATTTCCACCAGTCTAATGTCCATTGCTCGTGTTTCTTGGCCCAATCAGGACTCTTCTTCTTATTGGTGTCCTTTAGTAGTTGTTTCTTTGCAGCAATTCTACCGTGAAGGCCTGATTCACGCAGTCTCCTCTGAACAGTTGATGTTGAGATGTGTCTGTTTCTTGAACTCTGTGAAGCATTTATTTGGGCTGCAATTTCTGAGGCTGGTAACTCTAATGAACTTATCGTCTGCAGCAGAGGTAACTCTGGGTCTTCCATTCCTGTGGCGGTCCTCATGAGAGCCAGTTTCATCATACCGCTTGATGGTTTTAGCGACTGCACTTGACATTTTCCGGATTGACTGACCTTCATGTCTTAAAGTAATAATGCACTGTTTTTTCTCTTTGTGTGTCCAAACCTTTGACTGGTACTGTATACTGAACCAAGATATAAACGCTACATGCAACAATTTCAAATATTTTACTGAGTTACAGTTCATAGATGGAAATCAGTCAATTGAAATGAATGAATTAGGCCCTAATCTATGGATTTCACATGACTGGGCAGGGGCGAAGCCATGGGTGTGCCTGGGAGGGCATAGGCCCACCCCTTGGGAGCCAGGCCCACCCACTGGGGAGCCAGGCCCACCCACTGGAGAGCCAGGCCCAGCCAGTCAGAATGGGCTTCATTACAGACAGAAATACTCCTCAGCCTTAAAGCCTTAAAATTGAATAGGGGTTTATTGTGCACTGATGATCTCACACACCATAACAAAATGCCTGGCTTTAGGCACTCTCTTTCCTTCACACATCCCTGTCCTGAAGACAGAAGCCTGAAATGTGTTAACACTTGACACAGTCTGTTTATTGACAGCTATTGTAAAAGACATCCAGTACATGACAGGGTCAGAAGCAGAACACGAAGCTAAAAGGACTCTGTTGAATGGATGACATAGTGGACTGTCTCCTCTTCTTCCTCCTCCCCCTCCTCCCCCTCCTCCTCCTCCTCCTCCTCTTCCTCCCCCTCCTCCTCCTCCTCTTCCTCATCTTCCTCCCCCTCCTTCGCCTCCTCCTCTTCTTCCTCCTCCTCCTCCTCCTCCTCCTCCTCCTCCTCTTCCTTCTCCTCCTCCTCTTCCTCATCCTCATCTTCCTCCTCCTCCTTCTCCTCCTCCTCTTCCTCCTCCTCCTCTTCATCTTCCTCATCTTCCTCCTCCTCCTCCTCCTCCTCTTCCTCCCCCTCCTCCTCCTCCTCTTCCTCATCTTCCTCCCCCTCCTTCTCCTCCTCCTCTTCCTCCTCCTCCTCCTCTTCCTCATCTTCCTCCCCCTCCTTCTCCTCCTCCTCCTCCTCTTCCTCCTCCCCATCCCCTCTCTGGATTCCTCTGCCAAGGTTTTAAGGCACAGCCAAGCCCAAGTCTACAGTCACACAGCATGCCCTCCGTTCTCCCTGACTGGTCTACCCTGCAGGATGGTCTGAGGGGATTGGTTAACCATTGGCAATGGGCATACACTTAACGGTGCGTGTAATGGCCGTGGTTTTACAACAACACTGGGGTTGATGTTGATGTGCTGTAGGACTAGAAGACCCCTGCATCACCTGTGGATCTACTGACCAGAATATGTTTGTTGGAGATGACAGGCCTCTCTGCAGAGAAAGATCACCTGTGGATCTACTGACCAGAAGATGTTTGTTGGAGATGACAGGCCTCTCTGCAGAGAAAGATCACCTGTGGATCTACTGACCAGAAGATGTTTGTTGGAGATGACAGGCCTCTCTGCAGAGAAAGATCACCTGTGGATCTACTGACCAGAAGATGTTTGTTGGAGATGACAGGCCTCTCTGCAGAGAAAGATCACCTGTGGATCTACTGACCAGAATATGTTTGTTGGAGAGGACAGGCCTCTCTGCAGAGAAAGACACAGTGGTGCATTTTCTTTTCTCCAAACTCTCTTCTTTCCAGACACAAAGAGCGTGGGTTTATACTCCCACCCTTTCAACAAAAAAAAAGGAGATCTAAATGTATCCATGGTAAACTAGAGACAGTACACAGAGATGGACAATTAAATATCCTAGCTGCTGGGAATGATTGTGTTCACTGTAACACAACCAAATCTGTCCTTTCCGGGTCTCTCAGATGTGAGCTTGCTTTATGAGTTGCATTAGAGTGGTAAAAATCAATTCTAAAATCAATGTGCATAAATGGTGATGTATTGAGTAATTGTCAGTGGCTGTTAGTCGACGAGAAGCCAAACTTCACATCTCTGATCCTGTCTGTTAATTCGTGCTGGTTTGGGAGTTAAAGGTCACTGATTTACACAACACACAACACAACATTTTTCCAGCCCCATTTCCCTCAGCATACACAGTCACAATGACTGACCGGGGAGGGACTGAATGGGACATATCAGACAGACTGGGGAGGGACTCTACATGGAACTCTATTCCACATCAGGTAACTGATGCAAGCAGTAGAATCAGATTTAAAAAAACAGATAAAAATACACCTTATGGAACAGCGGATACTGTGAAGAGACACACACACAGGTACGCGCACACGCACACAGGCGCTAGCACACGCACTTTACAAACGTACTGTACATTGTAATGTTTGTTGCATGGTGGTATCGTACATTTTGTGTTGTGGATATGTGGTGGTGTGACAGTGTTATATGATGTACTGTTTTATATTTAGTTTTATGTGTGATGTAAGTGTCTTAATGTGTTTGGACCCCAGGAAGAGTAGCTGCTGCCTTGGCAGGAACTAATGGGGATCCATAATAAATCCCAGGAAGAGTAGCTGCTGCCTTGGCAGGAACTAATGGGGATCCCTAAATAAAAATAAAAATACATCTGTAGACTACAGCCTCCTCCTTTTTTAATAAGCTTTCCTCGCTAGATTACTCCTTTCATCTTTCTTTCTCCTCCTGTCTGTCTCTGTCTCTCTTTTTCTCCACTAAAGTAAAGCTCATAAGGTCTTGGGGATTTTTAATAGTGACTTAAGATACAACTCTGCTTGGGGAGCTGTCGGGGACAATGACAAATACTATCCCAGGTACTCCAAAAAGTGAATACAATATAATGAGTTTCTGGATATGAAGCACACAATCTAAAGCCTACACCCCTGTAAAGAAATTGGCTTTGCAATACGATGGCTTTATACGGTTTAAAGGCCTACAGATGTAGGATCTTAACTCGATCACTCTGTTGCAAGTGAACATTCCTGCAATGCAGGACATTTCTAACTTTTAGTGTATTTGAGGTTCAAAATGCCTTCTGAAGTTTGTAATTTCCACTTTGAAATGTCAGACTTTATGAAAAATGGATCAACCCCTGCAAAAAATGTCCATCAATCATAATCCAAATAATAATTCACATTTCTTGCAGGATGATTTTTCCTGCTGTAGCAAACTGGCTCAAAATAAGATCCTACATCAAATCAAATCAGCCGAATACAACAGGTGTAGACATTACTGTGAAATGCTTCCTTCCTCTGACACCGCCTGGTATAGAGGTCCTGGATGGCAGGAAGCTTGGCCCCAGTGATGTACTGGGGCGTACGCACTACCCACTGTAGTGCCTTGCGGTCAGAGGCCGAGCAGTTGCCATACCAGGCGGTGATGCAACCAGTCAGGATGCTCTCGATGTGCAGCTGTAGAACTTTTTGAGGATCTGAGGACCCATGACAAATCTTTTCAGTCTCCTGAGGGGGAATAGGCTTTGTCGTGCCCTCTTCACGACTGTCTTGGTGTGTTTGGACCATGATAGTTCGTTGGTGATGTGGACACCAAGGAACTTGAAGCTCTCAACCTGTTCCACTACAGCCCCGTCGATGAGAATGGGGGCATGCTCAGTCCTCTTTTTTTTCCTGTAGTCCACAATCATCTCCTTTGTCTTGATCACGTTAAGGGAGAGGTTGTTATCCTGGCACCACACGGCCAGGTCTCTGACCTCCTCCCTATAGGCTGTCTCATCGTTGTCGGTGATCAGGCCTACCACTGTTGTGTCGTCGGCAAACTTAATGATGGTGTTGGAGTCGTGCCTGGCCATGCAGTCATGGCTGAACAGGGAGTACAGGAGGGGACTGAGCACGCACCCCTGAGGGGCCCCCGTGTTGAGGATCAGCGTGTCAGATGTGTTGTTACCTACCCATACCACCTGGGGGCGGCCCGTCAGGAAGTCCAGGATCCAGTTGCAGAGGGAGGTGTTTAGTCCTAGGATCCTTAGCTTAGTGATGAGCTTTGAGGGCACTATGGTGTTGAACGCTGAGCTGTAGTCAATGAATAGCATTCTCACGTAGGTGTTCCTCTTGTCCAGGTGGGAAAGGGCAGTGTGGAGTGCAATAGAGATTGCATCAACTGTGGATCTGTTGGGGCGGTATGCAAATTGGAGTGGGTCTAGGGTTTCTGGGATAATGGTGTTGATGTGAGCCATGACCAGCCTTTCAAAGCACTTCATGGCTACAGACGTCAGTGCTACGGGTCGGTAGTCATTTAGGTAGGTTACCTTAGTGTCATTGGGCACGGGGACTATGGTGTTCTGCTTGAAACATGTTGGTATTACAGACTCAGTCAGGGACATGTTGAAAATGTCAGTGAAGACACTTGCCAGTTGGTCAGCACATGCTCGGAGTACACGTCCTGGTAATACGTCTGGCCCTGCGGCCTTGTGAATGTTGACCTGCTTAAAATATTTACTCACATCGGCTACGGAGTGCGTGATCACATAGTCATCCGGAACAGCTGGTGCTCTCATGCATGCTTCAGTGTTGCTTGCCTCGGAGCGAGCATAGAAGGGGTTTAGCTCGTCTGGTAGGCTTGTGTCACTGGGCAGCTCGCGGCTGTGCTTCCCTTACATCTGCATGCGTCTGCAAATATCCCATGTGTATCCTTCTGTCCTGTACGCCTAAACATTTTTTGTCCCTGTCTGTGTATAATCATCCTTAAATCTCTATTCCCCCTGAAGCTCCACATAATACTCTCCTTATCTTCCTGGAGAGGCTAGGGAGGTGAAAGGAACACTTTCCTCAGACTTATCACATCAGTTGTGGGCCCAGCAGTGTGTGGTGGATGGAGGACCAGCCATGCCCCAGTCCAGCCGGCATACAGCAATGTGTAGTTCTAGGTCATGTGAAAGGAGAGTTTTAACTAAGTGAGTGAGCGATGGTCTTTCTAAAATAGTCTAGTGTGTTAAGGATGGAGGAGCTAGCCTATTATGTAGTTTTAAAATATAAATATATGACATTTAGTAGACACTTTTATCCAAGGTGACTTACAGTCATGCCTGCATAAATATTTTACACATGGGTGGTCCCAGGAATTGAATCCACTATCTTGGCGTTATAAGCACCACGCTCTACCAACTGAGCTACAGAGAACCGAGTGGTTCCAGGAACGTGAGTGAGGGGAGTGAGGACATGTGAAAGGAGTGCATCCCTGTCTGACTGTTTACGTCCCTCATTAAGAGGACGGAGGAAAGGCTGAGGCTCTTCACAGGGACTCTAATGATGCACAAGCTCATTACAGCTCAATTACTTCCTGGAAAAACATCCCACAATACACTGCTATAGACTGTTGGAGGGAGTAGCACTTTGATTGACTATCAGTCAGTGTACTATGATATTAGCATAAATATATAGCTTACCCTAACTCGATTAAAGCTATAGCCATCTGGTGAGGTGAACATACAGACATCCGTACATACTTACATACAGTGCCTTCAGAAAGTATTCATACCCCTTGACTTATTCCACATTTTGTTGTTACAGCCTGAATTCAAAATGGATTAAATAGATTTTATTTCTCACCCATCTACACACAGTACCCCATAATGACAAAGTGAAATATGTTTCTAGAAATTTTAGCAAATGTATTGAAAATGAAATACAGAAATATTCAATTTACATAAGTATTCACACCCCTTCTTTTCACTCTGTGTGACACTCTGGCTCCATGGACTTTGATATTTGAGCCAGGGTTGTTCATTTTCATTTGTTTGGGTGTATTTCTATGTTGGGGTGTCTAGGTTGTTGATTTCTATGTTTGGTGATTGTGCTTGATTTAGTCATATGACTCCCAATCGGAGGTAACGAGTGTCAGCTGTCGGCTCGTTATCTCTGATTGGGAGCCATATTTATACTGTGTGTTTTCACCTTGGGGTTGTGGGTTTTTGTTTCCTTGTTGCTGTTAGTCATTATCAGTGTTGAACTTCACTTTCGTCATATTTGGTTTGTTGTTTTGATCGTCGTTTCTTTATAATAAAGTCTACGATGTTCGCTCAACACGCTGCGCTTTGGTCTCCTCCTTTTGACGATCGTGACAGAAAAACCCACCACAAAAAGACCAAGCAGCGTGTCAAGCGGCAACAGGACCTACCTACACAGGATTTATGGACTCCCATAAAGGATTCATGGACATGGGAGGAGATTCTGGATGGTGAGGGGCCTTGGGATCAACCGGGAGAATATCGCCGTCCTCGTGAAGAGCGGGAGGCAGCTAAAGCCGAGAGGCGGCGATATGAGGAGGCAGCACGGAGGCAAGGCTGGAGGCCCGAGAGTACTACCCAAAAATTTCTTGGGGGGGGGGCTAGAAGGGAGTGTGGCGAAGTCAGGTAGGAGACCTGCGCCTACTCCCTGGACTGACCGTGGAGAGCGAGAGTACGGGCAGACACCGTGTTACGCAGTAGAGCGCATGGTGTCTCCTGTACGCAGGCATAGCCCGGTTCGGTACATTCCGGCTCCACGTATCGGCCGGGCTAGACTGAGCATTGAGCCAGATGTCATGAGGCCGGCCCCACGCATCCGGTCACCAGTGCGTCTCCTCGGGCCGGCTTACATGGCACCAGCCTTACGCATGGTGTCCCCGGTTCGCCTACATAGCCCGGTGCGGGTTATTCCACCTCCCTGTACTGGTCAGGCGATGGGGAGCATACAACCAGGTAAGGTTGGTCAGGCTCAGTGCTCAAGGGAGCCAGTACGCCTGCATGGTCCGGTATTTCCGGCACCACCTCCTGTCTCCAGTCCAGTACCACCAGTGCCTACACCACGCACTAAGCCTCCTGTGTGTTCCCCGAGTCCTGTGCGTCCTGTTCCTGCTTCCCGCACTAGCCCTGAGATGCGTGTCCTCAGCCCGGTACCTCCAGTTCCGGCACCACGCATCAGGCCTACGGTGCGTCCCCAGGGCCAAGCATGCCCTGTTGCTTCTCCCCGCACTAGCCCTGAGATGCGTGTCCTCAGCCCGGTACCTCCAGTTCCGGCACCACGCACCAGGCCTACGGTGCGCCTCAGACGGCCAGAGTCTGCCGTCTGCCCAACGGGGCCTGAACTGTCCGTCTGCCCAACGCCGGCCTGAACTGCCCGTCTGCCCAACGGCGCCTGAACTGTCCGTCTGCCCAACGCCGTCTGAACTGCCCGTCTGCCCAACGGCGCCTGAACTGCCCGTCTGCCCAACGGTGCCTGAACTGCCCGTCTGCCCTATGGCGCCTGAACTGCCCGTCTGCCAAGCGTTGCATAAGCCGCCCGTCTGTACTGAGCCTGCAAATCCGCCCGTCTGCCATGAGCCTTCAGAGCCGTCCGCCAGACCGGAGCCGCTAGAGCCGTCCGCCAGACCGGAGCCGCTAGAGCCTTCCGCCAGACAGGAGCAGCCAGAGCCTTCCGCCAGACAGGATCAGCCAGAGCCTTCCGCCAGACAGGATCAGCCAGAGCCTTCCGCCAGACAGGATCAGCCAGAGCCTTCCGCCAGACAGGATCAGCCAGAGCCGTCCGCCAGACAGGATCAGCCAGAGCCTTCCGCCAGACAGGATCAGCCAGAGCCGTCCGCCAGACAGGATCAGCCTGAGCCTTCCGCCAGCCATGAGCAGCCAGATCCGTCAGCCAGCCATGAGCAGCCAGATCCGCCAGCCATGAGCCGTCCAGCCAGGATCCGCCAGAGCCGTCCAGCCAGGATCCGCCAGAGCCGTCCAGCCAGGATCCGCCAGAGCCGTCCAGCCCGGATCCGCCAGCCAGCCAGGATCCGCCAGAGCCAGCCAGCCAGGATCCGCCATTCAGTCCGGAGCTGCCCCTCAGTCCGGAGCTGCCCCTCAGTCCGGTGCTGCCCCTTAGCCCGGTGCTGCCCCTTAGTCCGGTGCTGCCCCTTAGCCCGGTGCTGCCCCTTAGCCCGGTGCTGCCCCTTATCCCGGTGCTGCCCCTTATCCCGGTGCTGCCCCTTAGTCCGGTGCTGCCCCTTAGTCCGGTGTTGCCCCTTAGTCCAGGTGGGGTTAGTTGGAGGGTGGTCATTGGGAGAAGGCTACTGAAGCAGGTTGTGACTGTGGTGGGGTGGGGATCACGACCGGGGCCAGAGCCGCCACCGTGGACAGACGCCCACCCAGACCCTCCCCTAGTCCTTATGTTGGTGCGCCCGGAGTTCGCACCTTTAGGGGGGGGTACTGTGACACTCTGGCTCCATGGACTTTGATATTTGAGCCAGGGTTGTTCATTTTCATTTGTTTGGGTGTATTTCTATGTTGGGGTGTCTAGGTTGTTGATTTCTATGTTTGGTGATTGTGCTTGATTTAGTCATATGACTCCCAATCGGAGGTAACGAGTGTCAGCTGTCGGCTCGTTATCTCTGATTGGGAGCCATATTTATACTGTGTGTTTTCACCTTGGGGTTGTGGGTTTTTGTTTCCTTGTTGCTGTTAGTCATTATCAGTGTTGAACTTCACTTTCGTCATATTTGGTTTGTTGTTTTGATCGTGGTTTCTTTATAATAAAGTCTACGATGTTCGCTCAACACGCTGCGCTTTGGTCTCCTCCTTTTGACGATCGTGACACTCTGTCATTTAGGTTAGTATTGTGGAGTAACTACAATGTTGTTGATCCATCTTCAGTTTTCTCCTATCACAGCCATTAAACTCCGTAACTATACTGAACAAAAATATAAATGCAACATGCAACAATTTCAAATATTTTACTCAGTTACAGTTCATAGAAGGAAATCAATCAATTTAAATACATTCATTAGGCCCTAATCTATGGATTTTACATGACTGGGAAGGGGCGGAGCCATGGGTGGACCTGGGAGGGCATAGACCTACCCAGTGGGAAGCCAGGCCCAGCCAATCAGAGTTTTTCCCCACAAAACGGTTTTATTACAGACATAAATACTCCTCAACACTTCCCTGGGATCTTTTATTTCAGTTAATGAAACATGGGACCAATACTTTACATGTTGCATTTATATTTTTGTTTAGTGTATTTTAAAGTCACCATTGGCCTCATGGTGAATTCCCTGAGAAGTTTCCTTCCTCTCCGGCAACTGAGTTAGGAAGGACGCCTGTATCTTTGTAGTGACTGGGTGTATTGATACATCATCCAAAGTGTAATTCATAACTTCACCATGCTCAAAGGGATATTCAATGTCTGCTTTTTTTTTTACCCATCTACCAATAGATCTACTTTCTTTGCAAGGCATTGGAAAACCTCCCAGGTCTTTACGGTTGAATCTGTGTTTGAAATTCCCTGCTCGACTGAGGGACCTTACAGATCATGAATTGTATGTGTGGGGTACAAAAATTTTAAACACTATTATTGTACAAAAAGTGAGTCCATGCAACTTATTATGACTTGTTAAGCAACTTTTTACTCCTGAACATTTTAGGGTTGCCATAACACAGGGGTTGAATACTTATTGACTCAAGACATTTCAGCTTTTCATTTTAAATTAATTTGTAAAACAATTCAAAAAACATAATTCCACTTTGACATTATGGGGTTTTATGTGTAGGCCAGTGACATAAAATCTCTATTTAATCCATTTAAAATTCAGGCTGTAACACAACAAAATGTGGAAAAAGTCAAGGGGTGTGAATACCTTCTAAAGGCATTCACAAATGAGAGACATAATTTACAATGACTGTTCCCCATTGAGACGGTGTGACCTTCCACCTACTGTGACATCCTTACCGGACACAGGAAGTAGCCCAGAATAGCTACTAGCTGCTGAAACCACCACCTGCGATGGGCCTCATCCCCTCACCCCGAGAGAGACCAAGGCCTTCATGACATCCACTGATTGCCTCAATGCTGCTTCAAAAACAGCCAGGTTCCAAGCCAGTCTATTCCTGTACTCAAACCCAACAATGTACTATAACCCCCCCACCCCTAAACCCCTCTATGGTACATCACTCAGGTTAGCCCCTGCAGAGGCCGGACTGTTCTAAGTACCAGTAAATGGGAGAGGCTGGCATCCTTCAGATAGCTTAATGAGCAGGTTATTTTTAATTGCCTGGCTGTTCTAATTGGCTCCCAGGGTGAGGCTGTGAGGCTATCATACACGACAGGCTATTAATCCATTGGTTTAATAAAGCCTGGGTGGGGAGGGAGGGAGAAGGGAGGGGGAGAGAGGGGGATGGTGGGGGAAGGTGCACTGCTAGAGCGGGTGCTGGTAGAGGGGGTGGGGTGGTTATGGGGGTGCTGGTAGAGGGGGTGGGGTGGTTATGGGGGTGCTGGTAGAGGGGGTGGGGTGGTTATGGGGGTGCTGGTAGAGGGGGTGGGGTGGTTATGGGGGTGCTGGTAGAGGGGGTGGGGTGGTTATGGGGGTTGGCATGCAACCTGTCACTTTAGTCTAATCCCTGACCATGGCCATGGAGGGTGCCTGTGAATGTGTGTGTGTGCGTGTCTGTGTCTGTGTGTGTGTGTGTGTGTGCGTGTCTGTGTCTGTGTGTGTGTGTGTGTGTGCGTGTCTGTGTCTGTGTCTGTGTGTGTGTGTGTGTGTGCGTGTCTGTGTCTGTGTGTGTGTGTGTGTGTGCGTGTCTGTGTCTGTGTGTGTGTGTGTGTGTGCGTGTCTGTGTCTGTGTGTGTGTGTGTGTGTGCGTGTCTGTGTCTGTGTGTGTGTGTGTGTGTGTGTGTGCGTGCGTGTCTGTGTCTGTGTGTGTGTGTGCGTGTCTGTGTCTGTGTGTGTGCATTTGGGAGGTTTAGAGGGTGACCCGCTGGCTTTAATCCACTAGCAGATGAAAACAGACTCCTGCCACCATTTGAATAGCTCCTAATGCCTGAGTCCTGCACTCCTCTACATCTCTATCCCCTTCTCTACATCCCTTTATCCCCTCCTCTCCAATCCCTCCCTCTCTCTTTCATTTAAAGGGGCCTTGTTTGAATGTGGGGGAGTATTGGGGGGGGGGGGGGGGGGCTACTTTACAATGGCTTCACTAAAACCATCCCACCATGGACTTCCCATCCCAGATCCCAATACATATGGTGAGCTTCTCTACAACAAGTTCAACTCCGTGTATATTAAGAGTGTCACTCTGTTGTATCCCAAATAACACCCTATTCCCTTTATAGTGCACTACTTTAGACCAGGACCCATAGGGCTCTATAGGGAATAGGGTGCCATTTGGGACACTTTGTGTGTCTATAATAGTCTCCCATTCCTCTATCATCATTAGACTGCTGTCACCGGGGCTCTCCAGTGGACATACGGCCCTTTACATTCAAACCAGAGGCAATTAGTCCAGAGCCTGGAGAGGACAGTCTGGAGTCTGTAGCCCAGATAGAGAGGGCCCTTCCCTGCCTGACAGATGGCAGTGGTGCCGCTCTCCTGTCCCCTCCTCCTGACATACAGCAGCCAATTCCCTATCAGCCACATAAATCTGGCCCGGCCCAGCCTGGCTTTCCAGCTGCCATTACCCATCAGGCCTAATGATGCTGAGGCCCAGCCAGGCTCCTCGCTGGTGGGTGAGGATGGGGGGGGGGGGCTGGAGAAACAAAGACGCCAACCCCACTTATTGTAGACCCCAGACAGGAGCCATGGATGAGTTAATAGCTTGGGAGAAGGGGGGAGGGAAAGGTCATCAAAAGGTCAATTACTGTAGGACGAGATGGTTCTCTCAAATCAAATCAAATGTTATTTGTCACATACATTTTAGCAGATGTTATTGCGGGTGTAGCGAAATGCTTGTGCTTCTAGCTCCGACAGTGCAGTAATATCTAACAAGTAATATCTAACAATTTCACAACATATACCCAATACACACAAATCTAGTAAGGAATGGAATTTAAGAATATATACATATATGGACAAGCAATGACAGAGCAGCAAGGGACACTGCAAGTGATCTAGGCCCCTTCCTCAACAGACATAATGTAGCATACTCAACTGCTGTGAGTACTCCAGTGAAACTGGAAGATGCTATTCGTTTTACCCATCCACCACTTTAGAAACTAACTTCTAACCCATTAGGGTTAACCTCACCCTCCACCTATAATACACCTAAACATGACAGTTAGGCAGCTGGTATACAATTTCCATCTCATGTTACCCAATATATTCAACGTGTAGCCTAATGAGAAGCCTAAAGGACACCTTGAGTGAACCAATACACTGGAAGAATAGCTGTCAGAGAATATACAGTTACAGTGTTTCCTGTAGGCATGATGATCCAATTTCTGTTAGAAATACTGTTAGAAAAAACGGTTAGAAATGGTATTACTATGGAACAGGTCTATTCTATCCTGCAATCCAAACACCTACACCACTGCTGCTAACTGGGGAATCAATCCAACTATTGATTTGTTTCCATCTGTCACGGTTTCGGCCGAGGCTGCTCCTCCTCCTTGTTCGGGCAGGCTTCGGCGGTCGTCGTCTCCGGAGTACTAGCTGCCACCGTTCTATGTTTCATGTTCGTTTGGTTTTGTCTCTTTGTAACACCTGTCTCTTGTTTGTGTTTGATTGTGTTCCCTATTTAGTTTTGTTTGTTTGGGTCAGGTGTTATGTGTGATTGTTATTGTCAGCCTGCCTCCGAGGAGTTTGTTCTCTCTCGTTGTTGTATTTTTCGAGAGTTCGCACTGCGTGCGCTTTTCTTGTTTTCCGCACTGTGTGTTGTGCGTAATTGTTCGTGCCGCCCGGTTGGGTTGGCGACTCATTTCCTGTGTTGGACCTTACTAAAGTCTGTTGAAGTCATCCTTGTTCCTGCGCTTGATTCCTTTCACTCATCCACACACAGCACTCTGACAGAATCACACATCTACCATGGAATCAGCAGGAGCGACCGCGCCAACAGCAGGTATGGAGGAACGTCTTCGTGGGCAGGATGACCGGATTAACCAGGTCTGTCATGCCCTGGAGGGGGTGATGAACACTCTCCACCGATGGGAAACCAGCGGAGTACCCACGACCCCACCTACCGAACCATCCCCATCGGTCAGTCCTCCTGTCCCATCTCCGGAACCCAGTGGGATTCGGCTCTCGCTCCCGAGGGCGTACGACGGCTCCGCTGCCGGGTGTCAAGGGTTCCTGCTGCAAGTGGAGCTCTACCTCGCCACCGTACACCCGGCGCCCTCGGGTCACGAGAGCGTCTCAGCCCTCATCTCCTGTCTCACCGGCAAGGCGTTGGAGTGGGCCAACGCCGAATGGAGGAGAATGGACGCCGCTACCACTACCTATGCGGAGTTCTCCCGCCGCTTCCGTGCTGTGTTTGACCATCCACCAGAGGGGAAGGCGGCGGGGGAGCGTCTGTTCTACCTCCGACAGGGGATGAGGAGCGCCCAGGACTTTGCCTTGGAATTCCAGACTCTAGCGGCCGATGCAGGGTGGAATGAGCGGGCCCTTATAGACCACTTCCGTTGCAGCCTCCGGGAGGACGTCCAGCGAGAGTTGGCGTGCAGGGACACCTCGTTGACCTTTGACCAACTTGTCGACATGGCCATTCGGCTGGATACCCTGCTCGCCACCCGTGGACGTCCCGGGTGGGGTTCGCCCATTCCACTCTCCAGCACCTCCGAGCCGAGCCCTATGGAGCTCGGGGGTGCTGGCGCTAGAGAACGGAGGAGTAGGAACCCGAGGGGGGCCTTTCCCTGCACTAACTGTGGCCGTGGAGGGCACACCGCGGCTAGGTGTTGGGGAGGGTCCCCCGGTGGAGGAGAAGGCAGGTCACGCATTGGGGGGGTCCCCCCAGGTGAGTAGGTGCCCTACTTACCCAGAGCTTTCTGTCGTTCACCTAACCTTGCCTGTTTGTTTTCCACAGGTTGCACCTCGTTCCCAGCATAAGGCGCTGGTAGATTCAGGCGCAGCTGGGAATTTTGTAGATCGCCAGTTTTGTATAGAGTTAGGGATTCCCCTCCTTCCAGTTGATAAGCCTTTCCCTGTTCATGCCCTAGATAGCCGTCCGTTAGGGTCTGGGTTGATTAGGGAGGTCACAGCACCCCTTCAAATGATGGCGCAGGAGGGTCATGAGGAGACGATTCAGCTCTATCTGATTGACTCTCCTGCGTATCCGGTAGTGCTGGGCCTTCCCTGGTTGATGACCCATGACCCTACTATTATGTGGCGAGAGAAAGCACTTAAAGGGTGGTCTGCCCAGTGTGAGGGGCGGTGTCTGGGTGTTTCCATAGGGGCGACCTCGGTGGAAAGTCTGAATCTAATGACAGCACTGCATATTCCCCCCGAGTATGAGGATTTGAAACTGGTGTTTAGTAAAACTAGGGCGGCGCAGCTGCCGCCTCATAGACGGGGGGATTGTGCGATAGATCTCCAGTCAGGAGCAGCTCTCCCGCGAAGCCATGTGTATCCCTTGTCTCAAGAGGAGAGGAAGGCAATGGAGACGTACATCGCTGAGTCTCTGAGACAGGGATACATACGGGCCTCCACTTCACCCGCTTCCTCGAGTTTCTTTTTTGTGAAGAAAAAGGATGGAGGTCTGCGCCCGTGTATTGATTACCGCGGTCTCAATCAGATTACGGTGAAGTACAGCTATCCACTTCCTCTGATTGCGACTATGACGGAGTCACTGCACGGTGCGCAGTTCTTTACAAAATTGGATCTCAGGAGCGCATATAACTTGGTGCGCATTAGAGAGGGCGATGAATGGAAGACAGCGTTTAGCACGACTTCCGGACACTACGAGTATCTAGTCATGCCATATGGGTTAATGAATGCTCCCTCAGTCTTCCAATCCTTCGTCGATGAGATTTTCCGGGACATGCAGGGACAGGGAGTAGTCGTGTACATCGACGATATTCTGGTGTACAGTCCTACCCGAGCAGAGCATGTAGCCCTGGTGCGCCGAGTATTGAGGAGGCTGTTGGAGCATGACCTATATGTCAAGGCAGAGAAATGTCTGTTTTTTCAGAAGTCTGTCTCCTTTCTGGGTTATCAGTTGTCTGCGTCAGGGGTGAAGATGGAGGTAGACCGGGTGTCAGCTGTGCGTAATTGGCAGACCCCAACCACTGTGAAGGAGGTGCAACAGTTCTTGGGTTTTGCAAATTATTACCGGAGGTTTATCCGGGGTTTTGGACAGGTGGCAGCTCCCATAACGTCTCTGTTGAAGGGGGGTCCGGTGCGCTTGCGGTGGTCAGCTGAGGCGGACAGGGCTTTTGGGAAACTGAAGGACCTGTTTACCTCGGCGCCGGTGTTGGCGCATCCGGATCCCTCTTTACCTTTCCAGGTAGAGGTGGACGCGTCAGAGGCCGGTATAGGGGCCGTTCTTTCCCAACGTTCTGGCACACCACCTAAACTCCATCCCTGTGCGTTTTATTCTAAAAAGCTCAGTCCGGCGGAGCGGAATTATGACGTAGGAGACAGGGAGCTGTTAGCCGTGGTACAGGCCCTAAAGGTGTGGCGGCATTGGCTCGAGGGGGCTCAACACCCTTTCCTCATTCTAACTGACCATCGTAACCTGGAATACATCCGGGCAGCTAGGAGACTGAATCCTCGCCAGGCCCGCTGGACTATGTTTCTAGCCCGGTTTGTGTTTAAAATCACTTACATCCCTGGGTCCCAGAACGGGAAGGCAGATGCTCTGTCTCGGCGGTATGACGCGGAGGAGAGGTCCGTTGAGCCCACACCCATACTACCAGAGTCTTGTCTGGTTGCACCCGTGGTGTGGGAGGTTGATGCCGAGATCGAGCGGGCGTTACGCACCGACCCAAGTCCTCCACAGTGTCCAGTGGGTCGGACGTACGTTCCGCTCGAGGTACGCGATCGCCTCATTTGTTGGGCTCATACGTCCCCCTCCTCTGGCCATCCGGGTATCGGCCGGACAGTGCACTGCCTTAGCACGAGGTACTGGTGGCCAACGTTAGCTAGGGATGTGAGGATTTATGTCTCCTCCTGTTCGGTGTGTGCCCAGTGTAAGGCGCCCAGACATTTGCCCAGGGGTAAGCTACAACCCCTGCCTATTCCACAACGACCCTGGTCCCACCTCTCGGTGGATTTTGTTACCGACCTTCCCCCCTCACAGGGGAATACTACCATCCTGGTCGTTGTGGATCGGTTCTCGAAGGCCTGTCGTCTCCTTCCCATGCCGGGTCTACCCACTGCCCTACAGACCGCTGAGGCTCTGTTTACCCATGTCTTCCGGCATTACGGGGTACCCGAGGATATAGTGTCTGACCGAGGCCCCCAGTTCACCTCCAGAGTGTGGAGAGCGTTTATGGAACGGTTGGGGGTTTCGGTAAGCCTTACCTCGGGTTACCACCCGGAGAGTAATGGGCAGGTTGAACGTGTTAACCAGGAGGTGGGTAGGTTTCTGAGGTCTTATTGCCAGGGCCGGCCGGAGGAGTGGGCGAGATACGTTCCGTGGGCCGAAATGGCACAGAACTCTCTCCGCCACTCCTCCACCCAACTAACCCCTTTCCAGTGTGTGTTAGGGTACCAGCCGGTTCTGGCACCTTGGCACGAGAGCCAGATCGAGGCCCCTGCGGTGGATGAATGGGTACGGCGCTCGGAGGAAACATGAAACGCTGCCCACGTACATCTGCAGCGGGCCATCCGTCGGCAGAAAACGAGCGCCGATCTCCACCGCAGTGAGGGGCCTGTGTACGCACCTGGAGATCGAGTCTGGCTCTCGACCAGAAACCTGCCCCTCCGCCTGCCCTGCCGGAAGCTGGGTCGGCGGTTTGTGGGGCCATTCAAAGTCCTGAGGAGGTTGAACGAGGTGTGTTAAAGGTTAGAACTGCCTATTGACTATAGGAATATTAACCCCTCGTTCCATGTGTCTCTCCTCAGGCCGGTGGTAGCTGGTCCACTCCAGGAGTATGAGATAGAGGAGACTCCTCCGCCCCCGTTGGACATCGAGGGGGCTCCGGCGTACACTGTGAGGTCCATCCTTGATTCGAGACGCCGGATGGGGGGTCTTCAATATCTCGTGGAGTGGGAGGGGTACGGCCCGGAGGAGCGGTGCTGGGTGCCAAGGAGGGACATATTGGACCAGTCCCTGCTGACCGAGTTCCATCGGGGTCATCCTGCGCGCCCTGCTCCGCGTCGTCCGGGTCGTCCCCGAGCCCCGGGTCAAGGGGGGGGGTACTGTCACGGTTTCGGCCGAGGCTGCTCCTCCTCCTTGTTCGGGCAGGCTTCGGCGGTCGTCGTCTCCGGAGTACTAGCTGCCACCGTTCTATGTTTCATGTTCGTTTGGTTTTGTCTCTTTGTAACACCTGTCCCTTGTTTGTGTTTGATTGTGTTCCCTATTTAGTTTCGTTTGTTTGGGTCAGGTGTTATGTGTGATTGTTATTGTCAGCCTGCCTCCGAGGAGTTTGTTCTCTCTCGTTGTTGTATTTTTCGAGAGTTCGCACTGCGTGCGCTTTTCTTGTTTTCCGCACTGTGTGTTGTGCGTAATTGTTCGCTGCCGCCCGGTTGGGTTGGCGACTCATTTCCTGTGTTGGACCTTACTAAAGTCTGTTGAAGTCATCCTTGTTCCTGCGCTTGATTCCTTTCACTCATCCACACACAGCACTCTGACACCATCGTTGCCATGGTGCCTTGAAAATCAGCCTAGCCTAGGAGATCCTGTTATTTAAAAAATATATATTTTTGATATACACTTTTCTTTTCAAAATGTGTGTTTTTGTTAGCTAATTTATTAGCTATCAGCATGGCATGACTGGCAAGTCAGTTGGCTTCCCCTAACTAATGCTTCACTGTCTTCAAGAAGCTTAGCTAGCTAACTTTCTAGCAAACTAGCTAGCTATGTATTTTTTTTGTTTATACATTTTTTTGAAGAGAAAAATTGGGGGGTAGATAGCTATGTTTGATTCAAAGTAAGGGGATGGTGTTTGGAGATGGTAGACTCATTGAAGATGCTGAAGCATGCTAGCGAGAGTAGCTGTGTCCTTCAATGACTCTCAGAGCTGACTGGCGCCATTACTGTCTGGTGAGTGTTAGCATGCTAACGCGAGTAGCTGTGTCCTTCAATGACTCTCAGAGCTGACTGGCGCCATTACTGTCTGGTGAGTGTTAGCATGCTAACGCGAGTAGCTGTGTCCTTCAATGACTCTCAGAGCTGACTGGCGCCATTACTGTCTGGTGAGTGTTAGCATGCTAACGAGAGTAGCTGTGTCCTTCAATGACTCTCAGAGCTGACTGGCGCCATTACTGTCTGGTGAGTGTTAGCATGCTAACGAGAGTAGCTGTGTCCTTCAATGACTCTCAGCGTTCTCTGGCTTTGGCTGACTGTCAGCCATTACTGTCTGGAGGCAAGAAGTGCTGTTGTTGTTGTTGTTGTTGTTTTTAGTGCTTTTAGTGCTGTAAAATAGCCTTTAGATTAATCATTAAACGGTAGAATGTAGAAATAAAAACGTATTCTGAAGGTTGTGTGTTTCGTATCTTCGTGTCTCTCCACATGTTATCAGGAGTCTAATTAATCATGTAACCTGTAGTGAGCGTGTAAGGATTGCTTTTTAAGATCCCAATGTGCATTCCTGTCGTGTGTCAAATTCTCCATTAACCAGGACATGATAGCAATAACACCCATTCTGTGTATCCTACCAAACTGACCCAGCATGTACTGTACCTACATGGTAGACCGATGCAAACCAGGGTTCATCCCTCCAAATCTCAACCCAGTGATTATGGTACCCCTCCAGACTCAACTCACCCCTGTTCCACCATCATCTCCTGGAGCTCCAGGCACTTCAGCTCCACCCTCCTCTTCCTGTCGTGGTCTAGGATCTCCCTGTGGGCCTTCTTCACCAGGACAGGCTCTGGGCTGGGCTCCTCCTCTTCCTCCTCTGGCCCCTCCTCTTCCTCTGGCTTGGGCCCCACAGCCGGGGAAGGTACCGACGCTGACTCGCCCTCCCCGGCACCTGTTCCTGCCGGGGCCACGGCCGTAGGAAGCACACCGTTAACAATGTCCTGGGGGGAAGGCACCCTTTCCCCATCGTACATGGCGACGACGTTCTATAGAGAGAGAGAGAGAGAGAGAGAGAGAGAGAGAGAGAGAGAGAGAGAGAGAGAGAGAGAGAGAGAGAGAGAGAGAGAGAGAGAGAGAGAGAGAGAGAGAGAGAGAGAGAGAGAGAGAGAGAGAGAGAGAGAGAGAGAGAGAGAGAGAGAGACACAGAGAGAGAGAGAGGAAGCAGAGAGGTTAGTGGTACCAGTTTAATTGTTTACCTGGCATGTACAGTCAGGTGCATCATTATTGGCACCCTTGATAAAGATGAGCAAAAAAGACTGTATAAAATACAGAGCCTTAAGAAAGTATTCACACCCCTTGACTTTTCCACGTTTTGTTGTGTTACAGCCTGCATTTACAATGGATTAAATTGAGATGTTTTGTCACTGGACTACACAAAATACCCCATAATGTCAAAGTGGAATAATGTTTTACAAAATATTTACAAATAAATACAAAATTAATAGCTGAAATATCTTGAGTCAATAAGTATTCAACCCCTTTGTTATGGCAAGCCTAAATAAGTTCAGGAGTAAAAACATTGCTTAGCAAGTCACATAATATGTTGCATGGACTCTGTGTGCAATAGTAGTGTTTAACATGATTTTTGAATGACTACCTCATCTCTGTACCCCACACATATAATTATCTCTAAGGTCCCTCAGTCAAGCAGTGAATTTCAAACACAGATTCAACCACAATGACCAGGGAGGTTTTCCAATGCCTCACAAAGAAGGGCAACTATTTGTAGATGGGTAAGAATAAAAAAAAGCTAACATTGAATATCCCTTTGAGCATGGTGAAGTTATTGGATGGTGTATCAATACAACCAGTCACTACAAAGATACAGGCGTCCTTCCTAACTCAGTTGCTGGAGAGGAAGGAAACCGCTCAGGGATTTCACCATGAGGCCAATGGTGACTTTAAAACAGTTACAGAGTTTAATTGTATTTACTCCACAATACTAACCTTATTGACAAAGTGAAAAGAAGGAAGACAGTACAGAGTAAAAATATTCCAAAACATTCATCCTGTTTGCAACAAGGCACTAAAGTAATACTTCAAAAATGTGGCCAAGCAATTCACTTGTTGTCCTGAAATCAAAGTGTTATGTTTGGGCAAATCCAATACAACACATTACTGAGTACCACTCTCCATATTCTCAAGCATAGTGGTGGCTGCATCATGTTATGGGCATTCCAGGTGAAGCTGGTTGAGAGAATGCCAAGAGTGTTATCAAGGCAAAGGGTGGCTATTTTAAGAATTTGTTTAGCACTTTTTTGGTTACTACATGATTCCATATGTGTTATTTCATAGTTTTGATGTCTTCACTATTATTCTACAATGTAGAAAGAAAAAAAAAATGAATTAGTAGGTGTGTCCAAACTTTTGACTGGTACTGTATACGATTCTGCATCTGAATGTTGTCCCAATGAAATGATGTCAGTGTCAGTTTTGGAAGTAAAAAGTAATCTGGTACAGGTTCTGGCTGGGCTCAGGCTGGGGTTGTGATTGTGACTCAGAAAGAAAGGCTGGTGGTGCTGGCCAGTCTGGTCCAATACAGGAAGAGAAGCATCTCTGTGTGACGCCTGTGAGCACACACACATAAACACATAGTGTCCCTCCCTCCCATCCTCCCTCTCTCCATCTCCTTCTCTCCCTCTCCTTCTCTCCCTCTCCTTCCCCCGCCCTCCCTCTCCTTCTCACCCTCTCCTTCTCTCCCTCTCCTTCCCCCCCGCCATCACTCTCCTTCCCTCCCTCCCTCTCCTTCCCTCCCTCTCCTTCCCTCCCTCTCCTCCCTCCCTATCCTCCCTCCCTACTCCAGCACCGGTCGATCCTGCACAACTAATGGCTTCATTTTTCACTGAGGAGTCAGAAAAGACCAGCCAACGCACTTCATCACTGTTACAGATGGGAGAGTTAGGGGAGGAGGGGAGAGTTAGGAGAGGAGGGGAGAGTTAGGGGAGGAGGGGAAAGTTAGGGAAGAGTTAGGGGAGGAGGGGAGTATTAGGAGAGGAGGGGAGAGTTAGGAGAGGAGGGGAGAGTTAGGGGAGGAGGGGAAAGTTAGGGAAGAGTTAGGGGAGGAGGGGAGAGTTAGGGGAGGAGGGGAGTGTTAGGAGAGGAGGGGAGAGTTTGGAGAGGAGGGGAGAGTTAGGAGAGGAGGGGAGAGTTAGGGGAGGAGGGGAGAGTTAGGGGAGGAGGGGAGGGGAGAGTTAGGGGAGAATGATGTGAACAACCCTCTGAGTCAGAGTAGACTGTTCCCCGTCCAATCCCTGCCCTTGGAACTGTTCCCTGTCCAATCCCTGCCCTTGGAACTGTTCCCTGTCCAATCCCTGCCCTTGGAACTGTTCCCTGTCCAATCCCTGCCCTTGGAACTGTTCCCTGTCCAATCCCTGCTCTTGGAACTTGTCTCAGCTTTCAATTACAATGAACATAGCAACAGTGAGTAATCTTGGCACCCAGAACCAAATCAGTCGGGTTTGCTGGTCAGCTACCATTGAATGGAGAAAAAGTATTTCACAAGAGACTGCAGTAAGTGTCATAAAGGTTGTGTGTATAACCTCCAATTGAGTTTCTTGGTGTGTCACCGACTGGGTAAAGCATCATTATAGTGATGTGTTTGTTGTTGAGAAGGAACAGTGAGTAGTTGTTGTCTCTGATTCTGACTGGGTAAAGCATCATTATAGTGAGGTTTGTGTTTGGGGAACACATACTGTACATTAGTTGTGTTGGTTCCACCAGTCAGAGCGGGGTGTTGTGTTGGTTCCACCAGTCAGAGCGGGGTGTTGTGTTGGTTCCACCAGTCAGAGCGGGGTGTTGTGTGCTGGTAAACGAGCTGTGCTGTGTACTCACAGTGACATGACTCTCTCTCTCTCTCTCTCTCTGTGTGTGTGTGTGTGTGTGTGTGTGTGTGTGTGTGTGTGTGTGTGTGTGTGTGTGTGTGTGTGTGTGTGTGATAGAACAGAACAGGTGGCAGGACAGCAGGAGACATCACTGAATCAATTATACAATAAATCACCACTTGATATTCTATGACAGTCCTCTCTCATCCACATTAGGGTTAGGGTACAGGGTTAGGGCTAGGGTTAGGGTACAGGGTTAGGGCTAGGGTTAGGGTACAGGGTTAGGGTACAGGGGGCTAGGGTTAGGGTACAGGGTTAGGGTACAGGGTTAGGGCTAGGGTTAGGGTACAGGGTTAGGGTACAGGGTTAGGGCTAGGGTTAGGGTACAGGGTTAGGGTACAGGGTTAGGGCTAGGGTTAGGGTACAGGGTTAGGGTACAGGGTTGATTCTCACTGTCGTGTCCAGGGTTAGGGTACAGGGTACAGGGTTGATTCTCACTGTCATGTCCAGGGTTAGGGTTAGGGTACAGGGTACAGGGTTGATTCTCACTGTAATATCCAGGGTTAGGGTTAGGGTACAGGGTACAGGGTACAGGGTTGATTCTCACTGTCATGTCCAGGGTTAGGGTACAGGGTACAGGGTACAGGGTTGATTATCACTGTAATGTCCAGGGTTAGGGTTAGGGTACATGGTACAGGGTTGATTCTCACTGTCATGTCCAGGGTTAGGGTTAGGGTACAGGATACAGGGTTGATTCTCACTGTCATGTCCAGGGTTAGGGTTAGGGTACAGGGTACAGGGTTGATTCTCACTGTCATGTCCAGGGTTAGGGTTAGGGTACAGGGTACAGGGTTGATTCTCACTGTCATGTCCAGGGTTAGGGTTAGGGTACAGGGTACAGGGTTGATTCTCACTGTCATGTCCAGGGTTAGGGTTAGGGTACAGGGTACAGGGTTGATTCTCACTGTCATGTCCAGGGTTAGGGTTAGGGTACAGGGTACAGGGTTGATTCTCACTGTCATGTCCAGGGTTAGGGTTAGGAATGAGTCGCTGTAATGGAATGTAGTGTTTGAAGTGGTTTTGAATTGAAGATTTTTCTCATCTTCTTTTGTCTCCTACTAACAATTGAATACAGTATTTTATGTTAAGATGGCCGTCATCATGGCCAGATATACTGGATGATCTGACACACAGAAGACATTATGATAGTATATTATAACCTATTAGTCTATGTGCTTCAGTTAGTAATTCCATTGGACGTGAGGTTCCCCAGTAGCTGCAAAGCTGTATACTGTAGATATGAAGCCTGTTTAAGCCATCTTCTATGAAACAGTCCACCCCTGAGATAAACCAGGCAGATAGTCCACCCCTGAGATAAACCAGGCAGATAGTCCACCCCTGAGATAAACCAGGCAGATAGTCCACCCCTGAGATAAACCAGGCAGATAGTCCACCCCTGAGATAAACCAGGCAGATAGTCCACCCCTGAGATAAACCAGGCAGATCGTCCACCCCTGAGATAAACCAGGCAGATAGTCCACCCCTGAGATAAACCAGGCAGATAGTCCACACCCCTGAGATAAACCAGGCAGTGTGTCTGTCTGAGGACAGGCTGAGGACAGGCTGAGGACAGGCTGAGGACAGGCTGAGGACAGACAGGATGATGGTATGGAGTGGTGTGTCCTTAAGCTATACGCACAGGAGCCATTGTCTCTGCTAAAAGCCATCTTTCTCTCTCAGCGGGCACAGGGTCAGTGTGTGTGGTGTGTGTGTTTGTGTGTGGTGTGTGTGGTGTGTGTGGTGTGTGTGGTGTGTGTGTTTGTGTGCGTGTGTGTGTGTCTGCAGCGCGGGGACACATACGATGATTGGATCTGCACCTCACTCTGAGATGATTACAGGCTGAAGTCACAGGGGGCCTTGGCACAGAGAGACACTCTGAAGTCACAGGGGGCCTTGGCACAGAGAGACACTCTGAAGTCACAGGGGGCCTTGGCACAGAGAGACACTCTGAAGTCACAGGGGGCCTTGGCACAGAGAGACACTCTGAAGTCACAGGGGGCCTTGGCACAGAGAGACACTCTGAAGTCACAGGGGGCCTTGGCACAGAGAGACACTCTGAAGTCACAGGGGGCCTTGGCACAGAGAGACACTCCCAATACCAGGAGACAGTGAGAGAAAAGATGCAAACCTGCTTCCTGGGTGGGTGGTTTTCTATTGGATGAGTTTTTCAAGAAGGGTGTGTGTGTGTGTGTGTGTGTGTGTGTGTGTGTGTGTGTGTGTGTGTGTGTCGGGCAGGCTTACTGGTCACTTAACACATGTCTGACACAGCATGTCACATGTTTCTTACCAAGTGGTCCCTTTAGGCTAGTTTTCAGAAGAGTTGATTTTCTCTCTCTCTCTCTCTCTCCTCTCTCTCTCTCCTCTCTCTCTCTCTCTCTCTCTCTCTCTCTCTCTCTCTCTCTCTCTCTCTCTCTCTCTCTCTCTCTCTCTCTCTCTCTCTCTCTCTCTCTCTCCTCTCTCTCTCTCTCTCTCTCTCTCTCTATCTCTCTCTCTATCTCTCTCTCTCTCTCTCTCTCTCTCTCTCTCTCTCTCTCTCTCTCTCTCTCTCTCTCTCCTCTCTCTCTCTCTCTCTCTCTCTCTCTCTCTCTCTCTCTCTCTCTCTCTCTCCTCTCTCTCTCTCTCTCTCTCTCTCTCTCTCTCTCTCTCTCTCTCTCTCTCTCCTCTCTCTCTCCTCTCTCTCTCTATCTCTATCTCTCTCTCTCTCTCTCCTCTCTCTCTCTCTCTCTCTCTCTCTCTCTCTCTCTCTCTCTCTCTCTCTCTCTCTCTCTCTCTCTCTCTCTCTCTCTCTCTCTCTCTCTCTCTCTCTCTCTCTCTCTCTCTCTCTCTCTCTCTCTCTCTCTCTCTCTCCTCTCTCTCCTCTCTCTCTCTCTCTCTCTCTCTCTCTCTGTCTCTCTCTCTCTCTGTCTCTCTCCTCTCTCTGTCTCTCTCTCTCTCTCTCTCTCTCTCTCTCTCTCCTCTCTCTCTCTCTCTCTCTCTCTCTCTCTCTCTCTCTCTCTCTCTCTCTCTCTCTCTCTCTCTCTCTCCTCTCTCTCTCTC
>CM062485.1:53942264-53958015 GCA_031479575.1 Coregonus ussuriensis | reverse complement strand
AGAGAGAGAGAGGGGGAGAGAGAGAGAGGGGAGAGAGAGAGGGAGAGGAGAGGGAGGGAGGGAGGGAGAGAGAGAGAGAGAGAGAGAGAGAGAGAGAGAGAGAGGAGAGAGAGAAGGAGAGGGAGAGGGAGGGCGGGAGGGAGGGAGGGAGGGAGAGAGAGAGAGAGAGAGAGAGAGAGAGAGAGAGAGAGAGAGAGAGAGAGAAGAGAGGGAGGGGAGAGAGAGAGAGAGAGGGAGGGAGGGAGAGAGAGAGAGGGAGAGAGAGAGAGAGAGAGAGAGAGAGAGAGAGAGAGAGAGAGAGAGAGAGGGAGAGAGAGGGAGAGAGAGAGAGAGAGTGGAGCTGAGTCACAGAGGCTGTAGGATACTTTAATTGTTTTTTTTAACTCAGAGGTGCTGCAGGGTGTTAGGGGGGGAAAGAAGGTGAGAGGGGGAGAGAGGGATGGAGGGAGGTATGAGGGGGTAGGAAGGAGAGGAGGGAGAGGAGGGAGAAGATTCCAGACAGTCATTTAATATGCTGAGCTGAATGAGGCCATCTGCTTCAGCAGGTTAAAAAGAGCAGCAGTAATGATTACCTAGCTGCAGCTGCAAAGTGGTCTCACTGGGGGATGAGGACACCACCCTCTCTGTCTCTCTGTTTCTCTCTCTGTCTCTCTCTCTCTCTGTGTCTCTCTCTCTCTCTCTCTCTCTCTGTCTCTCTCTCTGTCTCTCTGTCTGTCTCTCTGTCTCTCTCTCTCTCTCTCTCTCTCTCTCTCTCTCTCTCTCTCTCTCTCTCTCTCTCTCTCTCTCTCTCTCTCTCTCTCTCTCTCTCTCTCTCTCTCTCTCTCTCTCTCTCTCTCTCTCTCTCTCTCTCTCTCTCTCTCTCTTCTCTCTCCTCTCTCTCTCTCTCTCTGTCTCTCTGTCTCTCAATTCAATTTTCAATTTAAAGGGCTTTATTGGCATGGGAAACGTGTGTTAACATTGCCAAAGCAAGTGAAGTAGATAGTAAACAAAAGTGAAATAAACAATAAATATTAACAGTAAACATTACACTCAGAAGTTTCAAAAGAATAAAGACATTTCAAATGTCATATTATGTATATATACAGTGTTGTAACAATGTGCAAATAGTTAAAGTACAAATGGGAAAATAAATAAACATAAATATGGGTTGTATTTACAATGGTGTTTGTTCTTCACTGGTTGCCCTTTTCTTGTGGCAACAGGTCACAAATCTTGCAGCTGTGATGGCACACTGTGATTTTTCACCCAGTAGATAAGGGAGTTTATCAAAATTGGGTTTGTTTTCGAATTCTTTGTGGATCGCTGTAATCTGAGGGAAATATGTGTCTCTAATATGGTCATACATTTGGCAGGAGGTTAGGAAGTGCAGCTCAGTTTCCACCTCATTTTGTGGGCAGTGTGCACATAGCCTGTCTTCTCTTGAGAGCCAGGTCTGCCTACGGCGGCCTTTCTCAATAGCAAGGCTATGCTCACTGAGTCTGTACATAGTCAAAGCTTTCCTTAAGTTTGGGTCAGTCACAGTGGTCAAGTATTCTGCCACTGTGTACTCTCTGTTTAGGGCCAAATAGCATTCTAGTTTGCTCTGTTTTTTTGTTTGTTCTTTCCAATGTGTCAAGTAATTCTCTTTTTGTTTTCTCATGATTTGGTTGGGTCTAGTTGTGTTGTTGTTGTTGTTGTTGTCCTGGGGCTGTGTGGGGTCTGTTTGTGTTTGTGAACAGAGCCCCAGGACAAGCTTACTTAGGGGACTCTTCTCCAAGTTCATCTCTCTGTAGGTGATGGCTTTGTTATGGAAGGTTTGGGAATCGCTTCCTTTTAAGTGGTTATAGAATTTAACGGCTCTTTTCTGGATTTTGATAATTAGCGGGTATTGGCCTAATTCTGCTCTGCATGCATTATTTGGTGTTTTACGTTGTACACGGAGGATGTTTTTGCAGAATTCTGCATGCAGAGTCTCAATTTGGTGTTTGTCCCATTTTGTGAATTCTTGGTTGGTGAGCGGACCCCAGACCTCAGAACCATAAAGGGCAATGGGTTCTATAACTGATTCAAGTATTTTTAGCCAGATCCTAATTGGTATGTCAAATTTTATGTTCCTTTTGATGGCATAGAAGGCCCTTCTTGCCTTGTCTCTCAGATCGTTCACAGCTTTGTGGAAGTTACCTGTGGCGCTGATGTTTAGGCCGAGGTATGTATAGTTTTTTGTGTGCTCTAGGGCAACGGTGTCTAGATGGAATTTGTATTTGTGGTCCTGCCAACTGGACCTTTTTTGGAACACCATCATTTTGGTATTACTGAGATTTACTGTCAGGGCCCAGGTCTGACAGAATCTGTGCAGAAGATCTAGGTGCTGCTGTAGGCCCTCCTTGGTTGGGGACAGAAGCACCAGATCATCAGCAAACAGTTAACATTTGACTTCAGATTCTAGTAGGGTGAGGCGTAGTGCTGCAGACTGTTCTAGTGCCCTTGCCAATTCGTCGATACATATGTTGAAGTTGGTGGGGCTTAAGCTGCATCCCTGTCTCACCCCACGGCCCTGTAGAAAGAAATGTGTGTGTTTTTTGCCAATTTCTGGATAAGAGCGTCTGCTAAATGACTCAAATGTAAATGTAAATGTTCTACCGCACACTTGTTGTTTGTGTACATAGATTTTATAATGTTTTCCCCCAACACCACTTTCCATCAATTTGTATAGCAGACCCTCATGCCAAATTGAGTCAAAAGATTTTTTGAAATCAACAAAGCATGAGAAGACTTTGCCTTTGTATTGGTTGGTTTGTTTGTCAATTAGGGCGTGCAGGGTGAATACGTGGTCTGTCTTACGGTAATTTGGTAAAGAACCTATTTGACATTTGCTCAGTACGTTGTTTTCACTGAGGAAATGTACGAGTCTGCTGTTAATGATAATGCCGAGGATTTTCCCAAGGTTGCTGTGGACGCATATCCCACAGTAGTTATTGGTGTAAAATTTGTCTCCACTTATGTGGATTGGGGTTGATCAGTCCTTGGTTCCAAATATTTGGGAAGATGCCAGAGCTAAGGATGATGTTAAAGAGTTTAAGTATAGCCAATTGGAATTTGTGGTCTGTATATTTGATCATTTCATTGAGAATACCATCAACACCACAGGCCTTTTTGGGTTGGAGGGTTGTATTTTGTCCTCTAGTTCATTCAATGTAATTGAAGAATCCAGTGGGTTCTGGTTGTCTTCAATAGTTGATTCTAAGATTTGTATTTGATCATGTATATGTTTTTATGCTGTTTGTTCTTTGTTATAGGGCCAAAAAGATTGGAGAGGTGGTTTATCCATACATCTCCATTTTGGATAGATAACTCTTCGTTTTGTTGTTTGTTTAGTGTTTTCCAATTTTCCCAGAAGTGGTTACAGTCTATGGATCCTTCAATTACATTGAGCTGATTTCTGACTCTCTCTCAATTTCAATTCTATTCAAAGGGGCTTTCTTGACATGGGAAACATACTATATGTTTACATTGCCAAAGAAAGTGAAAAGAAAATCTATGGCAATACTTGAAAATGGCTGTCTAGCAATGATCAACAACCAACTTGACAGACCTTGAACAACTGAGAAAATAATAATGTGCGAATATTGTACAATCCAGGTGTGCAAAGCTCTTAGAGTCTTACCCAGAAAGACTCAGCTGTAATCGCTACCAAAGGTGATTCTAACATGTATTGACTCAGGGGTGTGAATACTTACGTAAATTTCAATAAATTAGCAAACATTTCCAAAAACATGTTTTCACTTGATCATTATGGGGTATTGTGTACAGATGGGTGAGGCAACAAATCAATTCAATCCATTCTGAATTCAGGCTGCAGGACAACAAAATGTGGAATAAGTCAAGGGGTATGAATACTTTCTGAGATGCTAGTCTGTAACTTATTCTCTCTCTCTCAATTTCAATTCAATTCAATTTCAATTTAAGGGCTTTATTGGCATGGGAAACGTGTGTTAACATTGGCAAAGCAAGTGAAGTAGATAGTAAACAAAAGTGAAATAAACAATAAATATTAACAGTAAACATTATACTCAGAAGTTTCAAAACAATAAAGACATTTCAAATGTCATATTATGTATCTCTCTCTCTCTCTCTCTCTCCGTCTCTGTCTCTCTGTCTCTCTGTCTCTCTCTCTCTCTCTCTCTCTCTCTCTCTCTCTCTCTCTCTCTCTCTCTCTCTCTCTCTCTCTCTCTCTCTCTCTCTCTCTCTCTCTCTCTCTCTCTCTCTCTCTCTCTCTCTCTCTCTCTCTCTCTCTCTCTCTCTCTCTCTCTCTCTCTCTCTCTCTCTCTCTCTCACAGAGGTTTGAATAGAAGTGGCAGCCTGCTAAGCCAACTGTTTGTCACATCTGGAGTGTGGCAGAGGTCAGGGGTCACAGAGGGTGACTGTGTCATGTGACAGAGTGGCTGTGAGGGGAGCAGCAGCAGGCATTCTCCAGGGTAGTGTTTGTTTGTTAGTGTCCCGTGCACACACGTGCACATGCACACGCACACACACACACACACATATATACACACACAAGCGTTAGTTAGTGTCCTGACTAGCTGCCTCCCTCTGTTTCTCCACTCCCACTGGGCAGCTGCCAGGGGCGTGTTATTAATCCCAAAAGGAGATTAGGAGTGTCCAGCCTGCCTGTAATATCCTCTCTCTGTCCAGGCTGGGTGTAATATCCTCTCTCTGTCCAGCCTGCCTGTAATATCCTCTCTCTGTCCAGGCTGGGTGTAATATCCTCTCTCTGTCCAGCCTGCCTGTAATATCCTCTCTCTGTCCAGGCTGGGTGTAATATCCTCTCTCTGTCCAGCCTGCCTGTAATATCCTCTCTCTGTCCAGCCTGCCTGTAATATCCTCTCTCTGTCCAGGCTGCCTGTAATATCCTCTCTCTGTCCAGCCTGCCTGTAATATCCTCTCTCTGTCCAGGCTGCCTGTAATATCCTCTCTCTGTCCAGCCTGCCTGTAATATCCTCTCTCTGTCCAGCCTGCCTGTAATATCCTCTCTCTGTCCAGCCTGCCTGTAATATCCTCTCTCTGTCCAGGCTGCCTGTAATATCCTCTCTCTGTCCAGGCTGCCTGTAATATCCTCTCTCTGTCCAGCCTGCCTGTAATATCCTCTCTCTGTCCAGCCTGCCTGTAATATCCTCTCTCTGTCCAGGCTGCCTGTAATATCCTCTCTCTGTCCAGGCTGCCTGTAATATCCTCTCTCTGTCCAGGCTGCCTGTAATATCCTCTCTCTGTCCAGCCTGCCTGTAATATCCTCTCTCTGTCCAGCCTGCCTGTAATATCCTCTCTCTGTCCAGGCTGCCTGTAATATCCTCTCTCTGTCCAGGCTGCCTGTAATATCCTCTCTCTGTCCAGCCTGCCTGTAATATCCTCTCTCTGTCCAGCCTGCCTGTAATATCCTCTCTCTGTCCAGCCTGCCTGTAATATCCTCTCTCTGTCCAGGCTGCCTGTAATATCCTCTCTCTGTCCAGGCTGCCTGTAATATCCTCTCTCTGTCCAGCCTGCCTGTAATATCCTCTCTCTGTCCAGCCTGCCTGTAATATCCTCTCTCTGTCCAGGCTGCCTGTAATATCCTCTCTCTGTCCAGGCTGCCTGTAATATCCTCTCTCTGTCCAGCCTGCCTGTAATATCCTCTCTCTGTCCAGCCTGCCTGTAATATCCTCTCTCTGTCCAGGCTGCCTGTAATATCCTCTCTCTGTCCAGCCTGCCTGTAATATCCTCTCTCTGTCCAGGCTGCCTGTAATATCCTCTCTCTGTCCAGCCTGCCTGTAATATCCTCTCTCTGTCCAGCCTGCCTGTAATATCCTCTCTCTGTCCAGGCTGGGTGTAATATCCTCTCCCTGTCCAGCCTGCCTGTAATAGCCTCTCTCTGTCCAGGCTGCCTGTAATATCCTCTCTCTGTCCAGGCTGCCTGTAATATCCTCTCTCTGTCCAGCCTGCCTGTAATATCCTCTCTCTGTCCAGGCTGCCTGTAATATCCTCTCTCTGTCCAGGCTGCCTGTAATATCCTCTCTCTGTCCAGGCTGCCTGTAATATCCTCTCTCTGTCCAGGCTGCCTGTAATATCCTCTCTCTGTCCAGCCTGCCTGTAATATCCTCTCTCTGTCCAGCCTGCCTGTAATATCCTCTCTCTGTCCAGCCTGCCTGTAATATCCTCTCTCTGTCCAGGCTGCCTGTAATATCCTCTCTCTGTCCAGGCTGCCTGTAATATCCTCTCTCTGTCCAGGCTGGGTGTAATATCCTCTCTCTGTCCAGGCTGGGTGTAATATCCTCTCTCTGTCCAGGCTGCCTGTAATATCCTCTCTCTGTCCAGCCTGCCAGTAATATCCTCTCTCTGTCCAGCCTGCCTGTAATATCCTCTCTCTGTCCAGGCTGCCTGTAATATCCTCTCTCTGTCCAGCCTGCCTGTAATATCCTCTCTCTGTCCAGGCTGCCTGTAATATCCTCTCTCTGTCCAGCCTGCCTGTAATATCCTCTCTCTGTCCAGGCTGCCTGTAATATTCTCTCTCTGTCCAGGCTGCCTGTAATATTCTCTCTCTGTCCAGCCTGCCTATGTGTGTGCAGCCATCTGCTTCCTGCCTCCACTCAGGACAAAGTCCCCGGTGAACAGTGCTCGCTGCTTTTCTGACAAATTTAGAAAATTGCAGTGCTCAGCAGTTCTGACATCTATAGCACCATACTGAAACACCACACTGAGTGGCTCTGGAATGGACTCCCTTATAAGATGAAATTCGAATTGAATTGGCCACATCCCACAGGATTTAGAATTTGAATTTTTAGTTTTAGTGACAGGAAGTAGAGGTTAATTTAGTACAATTCAAAGTAATTCCAATCAGCCATAGAACATTAGAGTTTCTTTGAATCTGACCACCCACACTTCCAGATACCAAAGAAGATATCACTTTTCTGCATGTCCTATTTTAACCTAAGTGCTTAAAATAGCCAGTTATATTTCCACCAAACTATTTCATTTCACTTCTTTTTGAAGGCTTTAGGGTCAACTTGAGGGTTAAACTGGTGCATTCTAGGAAATGTAATATTTTACCCATATTGAACAAAATGTAAGTGATCAATGAAATGTAATAACTTAGAGTATTCGCATACAGGTTTTGTTTTCCTTGATCATGAATTGTAAGAATTTGTCCTGAAAATCAATTGTTTCATCAATATGTTATATGTATGTATATAACGATATGTTTAATGTTTTATGTACAATATGTCGATTTGTATTGACTACAACTTATATAGAATAGAACAGGCATTTGAATTTCATTGAATTTCACTGAATTCAATTATATTTCCTTTAATTCAAATTTGAATTGCAATTCTGTATCCTTTTTACTGATTCAATTCAAACTAAATTCAAATTCAAAAATTGAAATTGATGAGGCATTCTCAATTCAATTCTGAATTTTGCACAACCCTGACACACACACACACACACACACACACACACACACACACACACACACACACACACACACACACACACACACACACACACACACACATACACACACACACACACACACCTCACTTTAACATGGACACCCAGAACCCAGGATGTAGTTTGGAGACAGAGTGTGATGCTAAAGAGACAGGTTTAATTGATTTTGGTTTTTGCTAGGGCAAAAACCAAAATGTACACCCCTTGGGGTCCCCAGGACCGAATTTGGGAAATGCTTCACTAGGAGCATACAATCCTCTCGTGGATCCTCATGTCACTGGGTTCCTCTCATCTCCCTGGACTAGGCTCCTCTCATCTCCCTGGACTAGGCTCCTCTCATCTCCCTGGACTAGGCTCCTCTCATCTCCCTGGACTAGGCTCCTCTCATCTCCCTGGACTAGGCTCCTCTCATCTCCCTGGACTAGGCTCCTCTCATCTCCCTGGACTAGGCTCCTCTCATCTCCCTGGACTAGGCTCCTCTCATCTCCCTGGACTAGGCTCCTCTCATCTCCCTGGACTAGGCTCCTCTCATCTCCCTGGACTAGGCTCCTCTCATCTCCCTGGACTAGGCTCCTCTCATCTCCCTGGACTAGGCTCCTCTCATCTCCCTGGACTAGGCTCCTCTCATCTCCCTGGACTGGGCTAGTGTGCAGTGCAGTAAAAGTTTCTCAGCAGTGGTACGTTTTTATTTGAAGAGTTTTTTTTATTGAAGGTCAGCTCAAAGTGTCTGGCACAATCCCATCAGTCAATAAAATACAGTACAGATAATGTACATATACAGAATCCCCCAACACTCTGCCTCCATCTCCCTGGCCTCTTCTCCCTTTCTCTCCCCCCTCTCTCTCCCTCTCTCCCTTTTTTTCCATCTTCCTCTCTCTCTCTCTCCCTCCATCGCCCCCTCTCTTTCCACCCCTCCACTCTCTCTCTCTCTCTCTTTCCTTCTCTCGCTCTCTCCCTTTCTCTCTCTCCCTTTCTCTCTCTCGTCCTAGGGTTCATGCTCCACAACTTTTTACGGTGGTGGGCCCCAGAGGAGGGAGGTGGACTCCACTGTTTCTACCTCCCTAATGGAAAAGGGCAGTGGGCATGAAATTCCCCCCCCCCCGACACCAGTCTCTCCTAAACCCACCATAGGATCTGTTGCTATACTGTTGGGTTAATGGATGGGCTGGAGGACACAGAGGTAGAATACTGATCAGACAGAGGAGACGGAGAGATAAACACATTAGCTAAAACTGCTTCTCTCTAGCTCATCCCTCCCTCTGACAGGTGGGAGTTTATTGAGATGAATCTTGTCCTGGAGGCAGAACTGAGCAATTTCCGCTAGATGGGCCAGCTGCAAAGTCAAAATTGGCTATGTTGTAAAAATTCATGAAAACTAAAAATTGCTTTTTGGTCTTAATTTAAGGTTAGGGTGTGGCATTAGGGTTGGCAGTGTGGTTTAAGGTTAGGGTTAAGGTTAGGGTTAGGTTTAAAATCAGACTTTATGGCAGTGCCAGCTAGTGGCCACAGAGCTGCCTCCAAAACAAGATCCATGATGAAAAACGCTAACCTGATACTCTCTGTCTCATCCATCTCTGCCTCTTTCTGTTCTGTGAAATCCTGTGGAGATTAAACCTGCTGTCTCTCTTTTTTCTGTCTCTCTTCTCTCTCTCTCTCTCTCTCTCTCTCCTCTCCCCCCTCTGCCTACCATCCATGCGGTCCTTGTTAAAGCTCAGAGCTCCTGACGGACAGCTCCCATTGTGTAGTGGATCAGGACACAAAGGGCTAGGCGAGCTGAGCGGCTAATCAAAGCCACTGTGTTATTAACCAGGCCTGGAGGATAGATGCTACAGGCTGGGCTCAGAATGGCTGTGACCCAGGGCCAGCCATCTCCACTGGGCTGGAAAAGGTCATGTGGCCCCCTCCACCCACCCTTCCCAGTTTTGCCACTCTGAAAGAAGGGCACCTGGAGAACATGGCCGCCAGGTTACCCTTTCCTTCAAGCTCATTTCCCCTGGCCGTGTGCTTCAGCAGACAGGGAGGCAGTCAACACCTCCTAAGGTTAATACGCTAGCTACAGTAGGATCTCCTAAGGTTAATACGCTAGCTACAGTAGCATCTCCTAAGGTTAATACGCTAGCGTAGCATCTTCTAAGGTTAATACGCTAGCGTAGCATCTTCTAAGGTTAATACGCTAGCTACAGTAGCATCTCCTAAGGTTAATACGCTAGCTACAGTAGCATCTCCTAAGGTTAATACACTAGCTACAGTAGCATTTGCTAAAGTTAATACGCTAGCTACATTAGCATCTCCTAAGGTTAATACGCTAGCTATAGTAGCATCTCCTAAGGTTAATACGCTAGCTACAGTAGCATCTCCTAAGGTTAATATGCTAGCTACAGTAGCATATCTTAAGGTTAATACGCTAGCTACAGTAGCATCTCCTAAGGTTAATATGCTAGCTACAGTAGCATCTCCTAAGGTTAATACGCTAGCTACAGTAGCATCTCCTAAGGTTAATACGCTAGCTACAGTAGCATCTCCTAAGGTTAATACGCTAGCGTAGCATCTCCTAAGGTTAATACGCTAGCGTAGCATCTCCTAAGGTTAATATGCTAGCTACAGTAGCATCTCTTTCTTTCTCTTTTTCTACATCTCTTGCTCTTTTTTCCTCTCTCTCTTGTTCTCTCTCTTCTCCATCTCTCCCTTTCCCTTCTTTATTCTTTCTCCAACTCTATCTGTACCTCCGTTCTCCCTCTCTTTCTGTACCTCCGTTCTCCCTCTCTTTCTCTCTCCGCTCTTGGAGTAATGATTCAGGCAGCTGCATGCAGAGATTAAGCATCACTTATCGCAGTAACTGACGTTATTTGCTGATGCAGTCATGAGCTCGTAGTCTCCGTAGGAACCAAACAAGAATATTAAAACAGCTTCTTCATGCCCTAATCAATTAAGAAATAAATAGAATGACTGTGGAACATCATAAAAGACTGATAACCTAAACACTACTGATGCTAGGATAAGGGATAAAAACCCATGAAAAATCGAATAGGCCTTGCTGAGAAAGCAAGTCTTCAAATCGCACCCCTTAAAAGTGAAAAGATCCACAAAAAGGGTTTAACAAGCATTGGGAATCTCACAAAGCAAAGCGAATGCCCCATCCTCAGTCTCTGCAGGCTGACTCTTTTTATCAGATTGGTAATATAATCAGGATCTGGTGGTAATATAACCAGGATCTGGTGGTAATATAACCAGGATCTGGTGGTAATATAACCAGGATCTGGTGGTAATATAACCCGGATCTGGTGGTAATATAACCAGGATCTGGTGGTAAATGGAATGGCATCAAACACATGGAAACCATGGGTTTGATGTATTTGATACCATTCCACCTATACCGCACCAGCCATTACCATAAGCCCGTCCTCCCCAATTAAGGTGCCACCAACCTCCTGTGTACAGTAGGCACTGAAACACTACACTACACACCTAGACACACAGCCATTATGGACAGAGTTGGGTGACCATCCAGCCAAAACACACACACACACACATACCGCTCTATGGTAGAATAATAGGAGAATGCTGGTGTGTCGTGTTCACACAAGACTTTTACAGTACAATCGAGGACCCTCCTCACCTAAGCATTGTGGGGCTCCCATCACCACGTTGAAGACTGATACCGGACAGAACATTAGATTGTTTGAAATCCAGCCTGAGAATGTCTGTGTCTGAGAGGACAGCAAATCAGAAGGAAAGGCCTGATATGAATTCCCAGAATGTTCCGGAAAGAAAAGAGGGAAAAGAGAGAAAGGAGTGAAAAGGTCAGGGTAGCCATTATAATCCAGCTCTCTTTCATTCATCCCTCCTGTCATTAATTCTTTTCCATGCTCTTTCCTTCATTCCTCTGGGCTAGAGAATAGGATCTCACTATACAGTCCAACCCCCATATCCCCATAGCTCTCAATCTCTCTGCTCATGACATTTTGGCATCTGTTTGGTAAACACTGCTTGTTTTGACTTGAGTTAGACAGCTAACTAACTAATCTGATTTGAGTTAGACAGCTAACTAACTAATCTGACTTGAGTTAGACAGCTAACTAACTAATCTGACTTGAGTTAGACAACTAACTAACTAATATGACTTGAGTTAGACAGCTAACTAACTAATCTGACTTGAGTTAGACAGCTAACTAACTAATCTGACTTGAGTTAGACAGCTAACTAACTAATATGACTTGAGATAGACAGCTAACTAACTAATCTGACTTGAGTTAGACAGCTAACTATCTAATCTGACTTGAGTTAGACAGCTAACTAACTAATCTGACTTGAGTTAGACAGCTAACTACTAACTAATATGACTTGAGTTAGACAGCTAACTACTAACTAATATGACTTGAGTTAGACAGCTAACTAACTAATCTGACTTGAGTTAGACAGCTAACTAACTAATCTGACTTGAGTTAGACAGCTAACTAACGAATCTGACTTGAGTTAGACAGCTAACTAACTAATCTGACTTGAGTTTAACGGCTAGCTAATCACACGCAAAATAGTGTTAGTTGGTTCTAAGCAACTTGAGGTGTTTAGTTTAATTAGACTGCAAAATGAATGAAACTATTTTTCTAAACTTGGAAACAGGCCATTTAATGTCTGTAGGGGAGCTGATATTAGGCATTACCACCCCACGTGATGTCTGTTATCTCTGGGCAGGACACCAAATTATAGCAAATTATACCATTATCACTGTGAGTGACCTGCTCTCTCTCTCTCTCGCTCAGTGTCAGTGTCTCTCTCTGTCAGTCATAAGAATAAAAGCTTCTTCTTCTTCTTCTTCTTCTTCTTCTTCTTCTTCTTCTTCTTCTTCTTCTTCTTCTTCTTCTTCTTCTTCTTCTTCTTTCTCTCTCTAAGGCACATGGTGTGTTTGAAGGAGGTGATGAGAGCGTGATGTCTAACAGGTACTCCAGATACTCAGTGTGTGAATAGGGCAGGGTGCGTGTCAACACAGCAGATGGTTCTGTGTTGGGGGGGTTGAGTTTAGAGGCAGCTGTTCATATCCCGATAACTCGTCATTCCTCTTTCTCCTTCTCCATCCTCCCACACACAGGCTGGTGGGAGGAGCTATAGGAGGCTGTGCTCATTGTAATGGCTGGAATGGAATGAATGGAACAGAGTCAAACGCGGTTTCCATGTATTTGATGGTTTCCATGTGTTTGATGGTTTCCATGTGTTTGATGGTTTCCATGTGTTTGATGGTTTCCATGGTTTCCATGTGTTTGATGGTTTCCATGTGTTTGATGGTTTCCATGTGTTTGATGGTTTCCATGGTTTCCATGTGTTTGATGGTTTCCATGTGTTTGATGGTTTCCATGTGTTTGATGGTTTCCATGGTTTCCATGTGTTTGATGTGTTTGATACCGTTCCATTTATACCATTTCAGTCATTACAATGAGCCCTTCCTCCTATAGCTCCTCCCACCAGCCTCCTCTGACATGCACGCACACACACACACACACACAAACCAGCCTGATCACTAGAAATATACACGATTTCAGATGTTTGAAAAGGTCCTGAGAACGTCGATATATGCCTCGCTAAGGCTCACCAAAAGAAAAAGCCCTGGGCGCGAACTTCTGATGCTCGTAGCGTACTGCTCAGACCGCTGTGTCACCGCAGTTCACAATGCTCTAGCAAGCCGTGAGAATACTTGATGATAATTGATGGAAACAGCGCATTGTTTTAAATTATTTTTATTTTATCCCTGTAACCGCACGGAATTTACCCTGTAACCACGCAAAATTAATGTACAAAATAGATGTTCATCCATAATACGTCACATTTTGAAGGGAAACTATGAGATCTTGTTGCACACACATACACCCCTCCTGTAACCCAAGCCAGGAGAGGAGAGACATCATCTGATCTTACTTTGTGAGCTCTGGAACCAGACCCTCCTCTTCTCTATTATTCAGAGGCTCACTGAGGGGAGGTGCACCGTGCTCCACCACACTCTAAAGTCAAACACAACACTCTCTTTCCCAGCTGTCTCCTCTCCTCTCCTCTCCTCTCCTCTCCTCTCCTCTCCTCTCCTCTCCTCTCCTCTCCTCTCCTCTCCTCTCCTCTCCTCTCCTCTCCTCTCCTCCCTGCTTCCTGTAGGGGTGGGAGGGCCAAGAGACCAGAGGTGGCAGAACGCAGTGCTCGGGTTAGGGTGTAGGGTTTGAGCAAGGACTCTGGTTGGGATGTAGGGTTTGAGCATAGCCTGAAGGTAAGGAGGGACAGTCCCCCTTGCTACTCCATAGGCAAGCACCAGGGTCTTGAAGATGACGCAAGCTTTTACTGGATGCCAGTGGAGTGTGAGGAGGAGCGGGGTGACATGGGAGAACTTAGCAATGTTAAACACCAGGCGGGATGCGGCATTCTGGATAAGTTGCAGGGGTTTGATGACACAAGCAGGGAGCACCACCAGTTGCAGTAGTCCAGACCGGAGATGACAAGTACCTGGATTAGGACCTGTGCCGCTTCCTGTGTGAGGAAAGGTTGTTCTCTACGGATGTTGTAGAGCATGAACCTGCAAGAGCGAGTCACTGCTTTGATGTTTGTAGAGAACGACAGAGTGTTGTCCAGGCTCACGCCAACGTTTTTTGCACTCTGGGAGAGGGGACACAGTGGAATTGTCAACCGTGATGGACAGGTCTTGGAGCAGGCAGGCCTTTCCCAGGAGGAAGTGCAGCTCTGTTTCTTCAAGGTTGAGTTTGAGGTGGTGGGCCGACATCCAAGTTGAGACATCTGCCAAGCACGCAGAGATGCATGTCGCCATCTGGGTGTCAAAATGGGGGAAGGAGAAGAGTAGTTGAGTGTCATCCGCATAGCAGTGATAGGAGAGACCATGTGAGGATATGATGGAGCCGAGGGACTTGGTGTATAGAGAGAAGAGGAGAGGGCCTAGAACAGAGCCCTGGGGGACACCAGTAGTGAGAGTACATGGAGCAGACACAGATCCTCTCCACGACACCTGGTAGGAGCGACCTGCAGAGCTTGAGACGCCCAACCCTAAAAGGGTGAAGACGAGGATCTGATGGTTCACAGTGTCGAAGGCAGTGGGTAGATCTAGGAGGATGAGAACAGAGGAGAGAGAGTCAGCTTTGGCAGAGCGGAGAGCCTCCGTGACACAGAGGAGACCAGTCTTGGTTGAGTGACCGGTTAGCATCAAGAAGATCATTCTGAGAGCGTTAACGAGAGTTGGTGAGAGACAGAACGGTCAAATGTTTTGGAAAGAAAAGAAAGAAGGGATACAGGTCTGTAGTTTTTAACATCAGTGGGGTCGACTGTTGGTTTCTTGAGGAGGGGAGCGACTCTGGCCATCTTGAAGTCAGAAGGGACGCAGCCAGTGATGAGTTGATGAGGGATGTGAGGAATGACAGAAGGTCTCCAGAGGGTGCAAGTTGCCGGACATCACTAGTCGCAGATTTAATCTGGAGAGAGAGGTGAGAAAGAGGCCAAGGCGTAGGGTAGTTCTGTGTGAGTATGCTGAGTGAATGAGGAGCGGATGTCGTCAACCTTCTTTTCAAAGTGGTTGACAAAGTCGTCCGCAGAGAGGGATGAGGAAGGTGGAGGATTAAGGAGGGAGGAGAAAGTGGAGAGGTGTTTCCCAGGGTTGGAGTGATAGAAAGCCCCTCTCTCCTCTCCTCCCCTCCCCCTCCTTTCCTCATCTCCCCTCTCCTCTCTTCCTGCCCCCTCCTCTCCTCTCCTCCTGCCCCCTCCTCTCCTCTCCTCCTGCCCCCTCCTCTCCTCTCCTCCTGCCCCCTCCTCTTCTCTCCTCCTGCCCCTCCTCTCCTCTCCCCCCCACTGAAGGGACTATGGGACAAGGGGCAAATTGAAATGGAATTGAATTGGAACAGCTCCTCCCTTTCCATCTCCCTCTCTCTCTCTCTCATCTTCTGCTTTTTTCCTGTCCTCTTTCACTATCCCTCTCTCCCTCCTTCCACCTTTCTCTCTTCTCTTCCCCCTGTTGCTGAGGGGGAGACTTCAAAGCAGCTCTGAAGTCAGTAGGAGAGAGAGAGAAAGGGGATCCTTAGAGGACACACACACAATCACACAATCACACACAATCACAAACACACACACACACACACATACCCATACACAATCACACATACGCACACAATCACACAATCACACACACAATCACACACACACAATATAACACAATCACACACACAATATCACACAATCACACAATCACACAATCACAATCACACACACACAATCACACATACACACACACACAATCATACACACAATCACACATATACAC
>CM062485.1:53872264-53939764 GCA_031479575.1 Coregonus ussuriensis | reverse complement strand
AACGAGCCAGGGTCTAGTTTTTAGTGTGTAGATGAATCATCTGCTGCGGTTTCACAAGCCTTGTCCAGTAGCATACGCTTTGGAGGCTGAGGTCTACAGGGGAACTAATGTACACACTAAAAAAGAACGGTTCTAAATAGTACCAGATAGGGTTTCTTAGGCTGGTAATCATAGCGGAACCCTTTTTGGTGCTATACTGTATAGAACCATGTCCATAAGGTTCTAAATGGAACCAGTAAGGTGCTATAAAGAACCCTTTCCTAAGGTTCTATAAAATAACCATTTAAAAAAGGGTTCCACTATGGGCTATATAGAACACTTTCTTCTGGTTCTTTATAGAACCTTTATGGAGAATGGTTGTATAAAGAACCTTTCGCAATCTGAAAGGTTATTTGTAGATCCTTTTGAAGAAGCATACATGTTTTTTTTATTCTGGTCAGCCATATTACAGTAAATAGTTACAATTTCATAGGTTTTATTATTGTGTTAATTGACAGGTTGAATCAAGTGAGCTACATCTGGAACAGCTGGAGGGCCACGAGGAGAGAATTGAGAAAAACTGACTGACTTAGTCAACCGTTCTCAATTGACACAAGGCCATACGTCAGTCTTTCACAAGACACCACCACTGGCCGTAGTCTTATATGATATGTAATGGCATAACACAACACATTAGATAAACTGGAATGAGACTCTCACTCACGGTTGCATAAAAAGAGCTGTGCGCAAATCACACGCCCAAATATTCAAATGAGCCGCCTCCCCTACATTTGAATTATCACTAAAAGAGAAAATAACCCTTTTGTGAACTGTAAAGAACCATTGATGAGCTCACAGGGTTCCTTGAGTCATTATAGTTCCACATAGAACCATCACCCTTCCCAAAGAACCCTTGAGGAACCCTAATTTCTTTGTGTGTACAGGCAGAGGGAGTCTTGAATGCAGGGGAAGTATACATTCTCCCATCTATGAGGAACACTCCATTGGGTCCAGGACTAAGCTACTCCAGACACACAGATACACAGATCTAAGTGTGCCAGATGATTCTCTCTCTCTCTCTCTCTCTCTCTCTCTCTCTCTCTCTCTCTCTCTCTCTCTCTCTCTCTCTCTCTCTCTCTCTCTCTCTCTCTCTCTCTCTCTCTCTCTCTCTCTCTCTCTCTCTCTCTCTCTCTCTCTCTCTCTCTCTCTCTCTCTCTCTCTCTCTCTCTCTCTCTCTCTCTCTCTCTCTCTCTCTCTCTCTCTCTCTCTCTCTCTCTCTCTCTCTCTCTCTCTCTCTCTCTCTCTCACACACACACACACACACAAATGCATGTGTCTGTGTGTGCTTGTAGGAGATAGGTTGAAATATGGATGGGAACAGAGGCATGCTAATTTGTCCACCAGTACTGTGTATGGAGTCCCTGGGCATAGAGTATGGGGCTGACAGACAGGGGAGACTGGGGGCTTGTCTTTCGGTAATAATTCATATTAGTTAACCCAACTGGAAGACTGGAAGGTTCACACAACATGTTATTATCACAGTAATGCCGTCTTCTCAAAGAGACTTCCTGGATCACACAACATGTGACGGTCACAGTAATGCCCTCTTCTGAAAGAGACTTCCTAGATCCCACAACATGTGACGGTCACAGTAATGCCCTCTTCTGAAAGAGACTTCCTGGATCACACAACATGTGACGGTCACAGTAAGGCCCTCTTCTGAAAGAGACTTCCTGGATCCCACAACATGTGACGGTCACAGTAATGCCCTCTTCTGAAAGAGACTTCCTGGATCACACAACATGTGACGGTCACAGTAATGCCCTCTTCTGAAAGAGACTTCCTGGATCCCACAACATGTGACGGTCACAGTAATGCATCCAAAACCAGGTACAGGTATATTGAACTGTCAGGGACTTTACATACAACCAGCTAAACATGACTGTCCACAATCTAATAAAATACCCACACTGTCGGTCTGTCACCCACTCCCTTTCCTCTCTGTTCTCCACACACAAACACATGCACACACACACACACACACGCAAACAACCCAGCCCACCCCTGTGCTGCCTGGTGATTCAAGGGGAACAGTTTCTGGCTTTGTTCTACCTGCTGCTCAGAGATAAGAGCGTCATTTGGAAGGAATCGCTGTCTTTGAATTAGGGAGAACTACCCCTGCCACACGCTGTGCTCTAACATTTACCGTTTGGTTTTAAAAACACGGCGATCTGCGTAGGGAGACGTGTGCGGGGCTGTGATGAATCGAAGAAGCCTAATTTGTCGTTGCGAGAGAGGGGGAGAGAGAGAGAGGGAAGGAGAGAGAGAGGGGGAGATGGAGAGAGATAGAGAGAGGGAGAGAATGAGAGGAGAGGGGGGGGGAGAGAGAGAGAGAGAGAGAGAGAGAGAGAGAGAGAGAGAGAGAGAGAGAGAGAGAGAGAGAGAGAGAGAGAGAGAGAGATGTAGCAGACAGCGGGAAATGTCACTGCTCATCAAATAACTAAGTTAATAAAACAGCAGACAGATGGTTTAAAATTGAGGCAGGAAGAGAGAAAGAAAGAGAGAAAGAGAGAGAGAGAAAAAGAGAGAGAAAGAGAGAGAGAGAGAGAGAGAGAGAGAGAGAGAGAAAGAGAGAGAAAGAGCGAAAGAGAGAGAGAGAGAGAAAGAGCAAGAGAGAGAGAGAGAGAGAAAGAGAGAGAGAGAGAAAGAGAGAGAGAAAAAAAGAGAGAGAAAGAGCGAGAGAGAGAGAGAGAGAGAGAAAGAGCAAGAGTACAGGAGAGACTTGGAGTAGTTGGTCAGTGATCAGCTTCAACATATTGACCAACTAGATGACTAGGGGTTACTGTTGGCCAGACTGTAGGTCTCTATTGGCCAGACTCCAGACCACCTTTCTTTCTTAGTCACCTAGTGTGCTGCTAGCAACTAGCTTCATCTTAATACACTGATCTAATCCCTCTATCAGCCTCTTAGTCTGGACTGGACTAGCTGACTGACTATCAGCCTCTTAGTCTGGACTGGACTAGCTGACTGACTATCAGCCTCTTAGTCTGGACTGGAATAGCTGACTGACTATCAGCCTCTTAGTCTGGACTGGACTAGCTGACTGACTATCAGCCTCTTAGTCTGGACTGGACTAGATGTCTGACTATCAGCCTCTTAGTCTGGACTGGAATAGCTGACTGACTATCAGCCTCTTAGTCTGGACTGGACTAGCTGACTGACTATCAGCCTCTTAGTCTGGACTGGACTAGATGTCTGACTATCAGCCTCTTAGTCTGGACTGGACTAGCTGGCTGACTATCAGCCTCTTAGTCTGGACTGGACTAGCTGACTGACTATCAGCCTCTTAGTCTGGACTGGACTAGCTGACTGACTATCAGCCTCTTAGTCTGGACTGGACTAGATGTCTGACTATCAGCCTCTTAGTCTGGACTGGACTAGATGTCTGACTACCAGCCTCTTAGTCTGGACTGGACTAGATGTCTGACTATCAGCCTCTTAGTCTGGACTGGACTAGCTGACTGACTATCAGCCTCTTAGTCTGGACTGGACTAGATGTCTGACTATCAGCCTCTTAGTCTGGACTGGACTAGCTGACTGACTATCAGCCTCTTAGTCTGGACTGGACTAGCTGACTGACTATCAGCCTCTTAGTCTGGACTGGACTAGCTGACTGACTATCAGCCTCTTAGTCTGGACTGGAATAGCTGACTGACTATCAGCCTCTTAGTCTGGACTGGACTAGATGTCTGACTATCAGCCTCTTAGTCTGGACTGGACTAGCTGACTGACTATCAGCCTCTTAGTCTGGACTGGAATAGCTGACTGACTATCAGCCTCTTAGTCTGGACTGGACTAGCTGACTGACTATCAGCCTCTTAGTCTGGACTGGACTAGCTGACTGACTATCAGCCTCTTAGTCTGGACTGGACTAGCTGGCTGACTATCAGCCTCTTAGTCTGGACTGGACTAGCTGGCTGACTATCAGCCTCTTAGTCTGGACTGGACTAGCTGACTGACTATCAGCCTCTTAGTCTGGACTGGACTAGCTGACTGACTATCAGCCTCTTAGTCTGGACTGGACTAGATGTCTGACTATCAGCCTCTTAGTCTGGACTGGACTAGATGTCTGACTATCAGCCTCTTAGTCTGGACTGGACTAGATGTCTGACTATCAGCCTCTTAGTCTGGACTGGACTAGATGTCTGACTATCAGCCTCTTAGTCTGGACTGGACTAGCTGACTGACTATCAGCCTCTTAGTCTGGACTGGACTAGATGTCTGACTATCAGCCTCTTAGTCTGGACTGGACTAGATGTCTGACTATCAGCCTCTTAGTCTGGACTGGACTAGATGTCTGACTATCAGCCTCTTAGTCTGGACTGGACTAGATGTCTGACTATCAGCCTCTTAGTCTGGACTGGACTAGATGTCTGACTATCAGCCTCTTAGTCTGGACTGGACTAGCTGACTGACTATCAGCCTCTTAGTCTGGACTGGACTAGCTGACTGACTATCAGCCTCTTAGTCTGGACTGGACTAGCTGACTGACTATCAGCCTCTTAGTCTGGACTGGAATAGCTGACTGACTATCAGCCTCTTAGTCTGGACTGGACTAGCTGTCTGACTATCAGCCTCTTAGTCTGGACTGGACTAGCTGACTGACTATCAGCCTCTTAGTCTGGACTGGACTAGCTGACTGACTATCAGCCTCTTAGTCTGGACTGGACTAGATGTCTGACTATCAGCCTCTTAGTCTGGACTGGACTAGATGTCTGACTAGCTGTCTGACTAGCTGGCTGATTGACTAGCTGGCTGTCTGACTAGCTGAATGACTAGCTGTCTGACTAGCTGTCTGACTAGCTGTCTGACTAGCTGGCTGACTAGCTGACTGACTAGCTGACTAACTAGCTGACTGACTAGCTGTCTGACTAGCTGGCTGACTAGCTGACTGACTAGCTGACTAACTAGCTGTCTGACTAGCTGTCTGACTAGCTGTCTGACTAGCTGGCTGACTAGCTGACTGACTAGCTGACTAACTAGCTGGCTGACTAGCTGGCTGACTAGCTGACTGACTAGCTGACTGACTAGCTGTCTGACTAGCTGTCTGACTAGCTGTCTGACTAGCTGGCTGACTAGCTGACTGACTAGCTGTCTGACTAGCTGGCTGACTAGCTGGCTGACTAGCTGTCTGACTAGCTGACTGACTAGCAGACTGACTAGCTGTCTGACTAGCTGTCTGACTAGCTGTCTGACTAGCTGTCTGACTAGCTGGCTGACTGACTAGCTGACTGACTAGCTGACTGACTAGCTGGCTGACTGACTAGCTGGCTGACTAGCTGGCTGACTAGCTGGCTGACTGACTAGCTGTCTGACTAGCTGTCTGACTAGCTGGCTGACTGACTAGCTGTCTGACTAGCTGACTGACTAGCTGTCTGACTAGCTGTCTGACTAGCTGGCTGACTGACTAGCTGTCTGACTAGCTGGCTGTCTGACTAGCTGTCTGACTAGCTGACTGACTAGCTGTCTGACTAGCTGTCTGACTAGCTGTCTGACTAGCTGGCTGACTGACTAGCTGTCTGACTAGCTGTCTGACTAGCTGGCTGACTGACTAGCTGTCTGACTAGCTGACTGACTAGTTGACTGACTAGCTGTCTGACTAGCTGACTGACTAGCTGTCTGACTAGCTGACTGACTAGCTGGCTGACTAGCTGACTGACTAGCTGACTTACTAGCTGACTGACTAGCTGTCTGACTAGCTGTCTGACTAGCTGTCTGACTAGCTGGCTGACTGACTAGCTGTCTGACTAGCTGGCTGACTAGCTGGCTGTCTGACTAGCTGTCTGACTAGCTGACTGACTAGCTGACTGACTAGCTGTCTGACTAGCTGTCTGACTAGCTGTCTGACTAGCTGACTGACTAGCTGGCTGTCTGACTAGCTGTCTGACTAGCTGACTGACTAGCTGTCTGACTAGCTGTCTGACTAGCTGGCTGACTGACTAGCTGTCTGACTAGCTGTCTGACTAGCTGTCTGACTAGCTGACTGACTAGCTGGCTGTCTGACTATCTGTCTGACTAGCTGACTGATTAGCTGTCTGACTAGCTGTCTGACTAGCTGTCTGACTAGCTGGCTGACTGACTAGCTGTCTGACTAGCTGTCTGACTAGCTGGCTGACTGACTAGCTGTCTGACTAGCTGACTGACTAGCTGTCTGACTAGCTGTCTGACTAGCTGGCTGACTGACTAGCTGTCTGACTAGCTGGCTGTCTGACTAGCTGTCTGACTAGCTGACTGACTAGCTGTCTGACTAGCTGTCTGACTAGCTGTCTGACTAGCTGGCTGACTGACTAGCTGTCTGACTAGCTGTCTGACTAGCTGGCTGACTGACTAGCTGTCTGACTAGCTGACTGACTAGTTGACTGACTAGCTGTCTGACTAGCTGACTGACTAGCTGTCTGACTAGCTGACTGACTAGCTGGCTGACTAGCTGACTGACTAGCTGACTGACTAGCTGTCTGACTAGCTGTCTGACTAGCTGTCTGACTAGCTGGCTGACTGACTAGCTGTCTGACTAGCTGACTGACTAGCTGTCTGACTAGCTGTCTGACTAGCTGGCTGACTAGCTGGCTGACTAGCTGTCTGTCTGACTAGCTGTCTGACTAGCTGTCTGACTAGCTGACTGCCTCAGGGTGGCTAAGGTGAGAGCTAAACACTCACAGTAACATTGGATGACACTTATCAGGACACACCTAACACAACATCTAACTGCAACACCATGTGACAACCAACTGTTACACCGTATGACAACCAATTTAACAGTATGACAATAAACAACAACACCGTATGACACCAACAACACCGTATGACACCAACAACACCGTATGACACCAACTCCTTCTGTACAACCAGTTCCTCAGACATAAAACAAGGAAAAGTTGTTTCCATCAATAATGGTTAGGATGACACCAACTCTCTGCCTCTTTCAATATTGCCATGTGTATGCTATATTTACCTATTTTAAATGTGTCTACCTCCATGCAGAACTAGGTCAGACCCACTGCTAAACCAGTACAAATTGCATCTGGAGCCATAGAGAAATGTGAGCAATATACCCATTGAGTTGAGAGTAGCCTACTGAACTGAAGTGGATTCCTGTATTCAAGGATGCCGGTCAATTTTAGTCTGTATGCTGTACCATTATCATTTATGGATGGGAAACCAAGGCCATTCTTCACATTCAGTCAGGGTACATCATATGATAGTACGAAATGCAAAATTGAAGATTGTGTATAATTTCAATAAGGGCTCGGGGAAGGTAGTCATGCATAGGACGATTATTATGAAACATACTACTCCGTTGAATTCACTATCAAGTAAGATGAATGATAGTAGCACGCTATAAACACATATCCTCCAAGCAAATCCAATGAACTATGTCATGCCCCACTCATATCAGTGCGGCTCATATTTGAGGCTAAAATGATTATGAACAACCACAGACAGTTCACTGAACGGTTACAGTAAACATATAAACGCATGAACCTACGAATGAAAGAAGTAGCTGGCAACAGAGCTCCGGATATCGATTAGTACAAAAACAGGGACATCTGCAGAGCCATGATATGTGTGGTTAACAACAATAACGGTATTTCTTTGTACACGGACATTTCTCGAACGCACAACTTACGATAACATAACAGACTGTCGTGTTTACACAGAAGCAATGGTGAAATAGAACTGCAAAGTTAATCTGTTCATTTCAACCATCCTGAGTATGCTAACGGTGCTTGAGCTACCGTTCATTCTTTACTGATGCGCAAAAAGCCCTGCTGTCTCGAGCTTGTCAACTTAATTCCTCTTCTACGAATAAGCACGAGGTTATGTGATGTTTCTTACCTTATTCGTCTCCCTCTCTCCTGAATAAGGGGATTGTTGGACAGCTGACAGCGGTGAGGGTTTCTGTATTTAGGACAACGTGTGACGCTGAGGGGTGCCGTCCTCTTATGAAGGATTTGTCCGTGGTCCTGGATTCCCAATCTCGAGCTGACTTTTCTCCTGCCTGGTGCTGAAGTGGACAGCGCACTAAGCAGGAGCAAAGCACTGTTGTAAAAACACAGCGCTCCACGCCATCATACCGCACAGCAACCTCTACCGGATGGGAGGGGACGTTGCATCTATGAACAAAGCAAAGGATGCTGTCTGATAAAAAAATGTTGCCTACAAAAGCCTGGCAGGGTGATATTTGGTGCAAGTGTACGTTCGGAATGCGCCATCTAGCGTGACCGTTTTGACCACAAGCCCATACTGATTGATTGTAGCATTGCCATAATCAAATTAATATCGAATAATTAGTGCACATGTAGAAACTCACTCTGTCCTTGGTCTGTAGGAAACATACGGTTCATCTATTTGCATTCAAGACAATATGTAAATACAAGGTTTTATTAAGCAGGGGATAGAGCGTTGTTGGGTAAATACAATACTTCCAATGTGCAATGCAATACTAACCTGAGCTAGACAATTAGTACAGACAAGTTAAATACTTTTGGCAGCTGTGTTACCATATGTCATTTCAAACAGAACATAGATTATTATTTAATTCACAGTTATAGTAGCCTATGTGGATTGAAAAGCACGCCCCCATGATTGCGCGGATTGAAAATGGGCCAGCCACTTCGAAAAAAAGACAGCTCCTGCACTTCTTTCATCCCAGATCAAGCACTGAGGCCTATAGAGGGGTTATAGCTACGATTATAAACAAGATTATAGCTTTGAAACGTTTTGTGCTCATTGGAGTACATTGGTTCATTAGGAGAAGGTGAGGTGTTGGTCTGGGATAAAACCAGAGACATATAGAGAGTTGGGCCAACTGTTCGAATTTTGAATATTGTTCTAATAGACAGACAGTTACATAAATATTCCCCATGTAACGTTAAAGATGGAATCCCCAGTAGGGGAAACAGTGCCACTGTCTTCCCTACGGCCGTTGTTATTGTTTTTGTTTTGTTGATGAAGCAGAGCTGGGGAGCCCATCCTGGGAAGAAGAAAAAACAGTACATATACTGCTGTTCTACTATGCATGCGATGATGTCAGAGGGGGAAAATATATATTTTTAAAGTGTTTGTTGTTTGCAGTAACTTCTGTATTGTTGTAATATCGCATAAACGGCGGTGGCAGTTTCCCTTTAAAGGATTCCAGCTTTAATGGGGTGCTAACATGGCTGCCATAGAATGTTGTAGTGTCACGTAAAGTAAATGCATCATAATGTAGAAACCTCAATGTCCCAACTCTCTAAACGCATTGGCTCTGGGATCAACTATCAACTCCCTCCATGCTGAACCGCCAGTCTGTAAGGGTTGGTGTGAGGTGTGACCCAGGTGCGGTGCAGGATAGACAGTAGGCAGTAGGGCAAGGATGGTGAAACAAGGATCTTTACTGGTGGTCCAAAAGCCAGGATACAAAACAACAGACTATACATGATAACAAATGAGGAGCACATAGGTCTCCAAAAAACAGGCTGACAGCAAACAATACGAAATACTAACTCTGACCGGAAAAACACAATGACACAGGGAGAACACTTCTCGAGTACCTGTAACTCCGTCACGTGATCCGACACTGATACGTACTGCTTGACATCAAGAAAACTGAGCAAGGGAACACAGGGAAGTGAGGGCATAAATACACAATTGAATCAGATAGACACAGCTGACACCAATAGGCAGATAATTAGTCCCGACTGTGAGTGAGGAGGTGCCTACATAAATCCCTTTTGTAAAGGAGAGACATGTTCTGGCCCCTCCAGGGATTTACTCATTTTGGGTCCAGAACCATCCGTACCGTACCTACTAGTGCTGAGCGATTAGTACATTTTGAGGTTGGTTTCGGGTTTTGGTTCGATTATGAAAAAATAATCACGGTTTTCTATTTCGATCTTTTTTTTTCTTTCTTTTTTTACATGAAATGCACTATGCATTATGTGGGTTGAATGCTGTAACAACACAGAATAAAACAATTAGTAAACAATTAATGACTACCCATTACTGCTTATCACTTACTGACTAAAATGTATTCACATTACTTTACTTTAATAAAATATTTCAGTTGTGTATGTTATTATTATTATTATTATTATTATTATTATTAAATTATATTTGTTTTAGGCCTATTTGATGACTGTATTATTTAATTCCAAGTCATCATCTCATCTCTATAGAGTTGCTGTCTATGCTGTTTGACAAAATCACTATTTTTGTCATTCTTCAAAGTAAATAAGGCATACTTTGACTGCTGAATACCAACTATCAATGACTTAGATAATGTATTTTCAGGTAGAGATACCTAGCAAAGCAACTGCTCTCTATCTCTCTCTATCATCCTTCTGTCTCTTCTCTCCCTCTCTGTGTCTGCCCCACACAGACCGGACAAGTAGACGTGCAATGCATTATAGTCATTGTAGTTAATTACCACGTTTTCTGCACTAAACTATGTAGAATATTGATCTACTACATCGCACAGTTCAGGCTTGATCTGATTTATCTCTAGAGAAACTGCGCATTATGCTCACAGAAAAAAACAGAACGAAATGGAATTCAAATAATTGAACCGACTTTGGTCAATTGGTTGTTTAAAACCTGAAAAACTACAGACATTTTGGTTAATCGCTCAGCACTAGTACCTACTGTATGTGTGCTTTAAAGTGGGTTCAGCTCTGTGATCCTTTGGCACGGCTTGGTTTTCCATCTATTGAAATTATTCCATAGGGTCACTAAGCTTTGGGTTACAGGGTATCATAGTGTTCCATAGGGTCACTAAGCTTTGGGTTACAGGGTATCATAGTGTTCCATAGGGTCACTAAGCTTTGGGTTACAGGGTATCATAGTGTTCCATAGGGTCACTAAGCTTTGGGTTACAGGGTATCATAGTGTTCCATAGGGTCACTAAGCTTTGGGTTACAGGGTATCATAGTGTTCCATAGGGTCACTAAGCTTTGGGTTACAGGGTATCATAGTGTTCCATAGGGTCACTAAGCTTTGGGTTACAGGGTATCATAGTGTTCCATAGGGTCACTAAGCTTTGGGTTACAGGGTATCATAGTGTTCCATAGGGTCACTAAGCTTTGGGTTACAGGGTATCATAGTGTTCCATAGGGTCACTAAGCTTTGGGTTACAGGGTATCATAGTGTTCCATAGGGTCACTAAGCTTTGGGTTACATGGTATCATAGTGTTCCATAGGGTCACTAAGCTTTGTGTTTTCCCTGTTGATGGGCCATGTGGAAGGGGAGTTGATGGGCCACGTGGAGGGGGAGTGGTCCTGGGGATGGGTAGGGTGGAGGAGGCACTGAGCCTGGGTGACTGCATGGGTGGCCTGCTCTGGGACCAGACTGGGGTCTGTCAGGATGGACGTGGATGTGCTGAGGAGACGGAGTGAGCTAAGGACCACTGAGGACAGAAACAGAGAGAGAGAAAATCATGTACGAGGGAGCTGAAGAGAGTGAAAAATTAAAAAATCTGACAGACAGACAGACTAGATGACTAACTGACTGACAGAAAGACAGACAGACAGATTAGATGATTAACTGATAGACAGACAGACAGACAGACAGACAGACAGACAGATTAGATGATTAACTGACAGACAGACAGACAGACAGACAGACAGACAGACAGACAGACAGACTAGATGACTGACAGACAGAAAGACAGACAGACTAGATGACTAACTACCAGACAGACAGACGTACTAGATGATTAACTGATAGACAGACAGACAGACATACTAGATGACTAACAGACAGACAGACAGACAGACAGACAGACAGACAGACAGGCTAGATGACTAGGTGACAGACAGACAGACAGACAGACAGACAGACAGACAGACAGACAGACAGACAGACAGACAGACAGACAGACAGACAGACAGACAGACAGACAGACAGACAGACAGACAGACAGACAGACAGGCTAGATGACTAACAGACAGACAGACTAGATGACTATTTGACTGACTGACAGACAGAAAGAGAGACAGACTAGATGACTGACAGAGACAGACAGACAGACAGACAGACTAGATGACTAACTGATAGTCATTGAAGCTGGTGAAGTTGAACTCACTGGGTCTGAGAACAGGTAGAGAGCAGTGCTGGTCCAGCCAGGACAGAGTGGTGCGACACAGATCCTCTACACTGGCGGTGGACACCATCCTGATATAGGTCTCAAACAGGGGCTCTATGATGATGCTGAACTGAGCCCTCGTTTAGGAAAGAACCATTCGGATTCATGTTTTATTATCTATGACACACACACACAGTACAGTACAGGACACACAATACAATGTGCAATACAGGATACTTACATAACCATACTTGTGACTGTCTTTTCCTGTGTGAGACACTCCAGGAGCCATATTCAAAATGCATTTCAGCATTGTAATGAGGATCCATTTGATCTTATTTATTAAGATCTAAAAAGCTGATCCTTCCTATATCCGCATTCCTACTCTGAGATGCTTTTTTTGTGAATACAGGCCCAGATCTAACACTGAACGTATGCTTATCCTAAAAGGTCCTGTGCCCAGGGAGAGTTGAGAAGGATACGATCCAGAACTTCCAGTTCTGTAGTGTCTGTGCCCGGACGTACTCTCTGAACTTCTCCCTCATGTGGTCAAAGCGTTGGCAGGTGATGGGCATACCAGTGACAGGCAGCTGCAGCTGGCACACACTGCATCGGGAGAGACTTGTTATGATCACATACACACATGAGTACTTGACAAACACACACACACGTGCGCAAGCACGCACAAACACACAAACACACGCATGCACGCACACCACAGGAGGCTGCTGAAGGGAGAACGGCCGGAAAGGAGCAAATGGATGGCATCAAATGTATCTGATACCATTCCACCCATTTCCGCTCCAGCCATGACCACGAGCCTGTCCTCCCCAATTAAGGTGCCACCAACCTCCTGTGATGCACACAAACAGACACACACAGACACACACAGACACACACAGACACACACGTACGTTATGTACAGTATGTTTAGTGCATTTCTTACTTGATGGCGGAGTTGAGGAGCAGAATCTGGCCTCTGAGCCTCTGAGCCTCCTCATGCAGCTGCACTCTCTCCTGCTGAATCTTACTGATGTGCTCTACTGTCTTATGTAGCGTCGTGGCCTTGCTGATCTGGGACACAGAGACATACAGTATATAATGTAGATGAAATATAGAGAAATGATGTTATACACTGTAACTATGTTTCTATACAACACCTATTATTACCAGTGCATTGCAGCCCCCCCATCCTCTACAACACTATGCCTTGTGCAGTGCATTCCTGCCTCAGGGAGATCGCTTTAGTTTGAAGTCAAAGTTAGTCCATCCGTTTCCCAAGAACGTCTAGAATTGCCTACAGAACCGGCCACTAGGGGCAACGCTGAGCGCTATTACCTTCAAGTCAAAGCCGCGCTCCGGCGCAAAAGGTTGTGTGTTCAATCCCAGTGCTAAGGTAATAGTTTTTAGTTTTTCTGTTTTAAGCCTTTCCCAAACTTTAACCCTTAACGGCGCCAAAGGTTGTGTGTTCAATCCCAGTGCTAAGGTAATCGTTTATAGTTTTTCTGTTTTAAGCCTTTCCCAAACTTTAACCCTTAACGTAACCACTCAGAATTAATTCCTAAACTTAACCCTATTTTAACCCTATCCCAAACCTTAACCTTTAGCGAGATGTGAAACCCCCAAGTGTTTTTGGTTTCACTTTTGCAGAGTTAGGTAACAGTGTCTCAACTTAAACGTGTTGGAAAAAAAGTGGACAAACGTCATGAGTGCTTACCTTTATACTTGGCTGAGAGGTCGTTGTGGTGACGAGACTGTGCAGAGTATCAAAGCCTAGCTTGATGTTGAAACGTCTCTTCTGCTCAGCAGAGATGTGAGTTATCCTCCTGGACTGTGTCTGCAACAGACATACATCTCATAGATCAGGAACTGTGTGATGATCTACTGTATTGTATATTATTAACTGTATGGTCCTCGTTAGCACAGTTGGTAGAGCATGGTCCTCGTTAGCACAGTTGGTAGAGCATGGTCCTCGTTAGCACAGTTGGTAGAGCATGGTCCTCTTTAGCACAGTTGGTAGAGCATGGTCCTCGTTAGCACAGTTGGTAGAGCATGGTCCTCGTTAGCACAGTTGGTAGAGCATGGTCCTCGTTAGCACAGTTGGTAGAGCATGGTCCTCGTTAGCACAGTTGGTAGAGCATGGTCCTCGTTAGCACAGTTGGTAGAGCATGGTCCTCGTTAGCACAGTTGGTAGAGCATGGTCCTCGTTAGCACAGTTGGTAGAGCATGGCGCCTACAACGCCAAGATATTGGGTTCAATGTATGCACGCATGACTGTAAGTTGCTCTGTATAAAAGTGTATGCTAAATGGCATATATTATATTATTATTATACACTGACATTGTCAACATCTATCTATCGACGGTCTTGTCAACACAGACACTATTCATCTCTCTGGTGGACTGCAATGAAAAAACACAAAAGGCGTCTGATAACCAGACCTTGAGTTCTCAGAGGAGGAAGGGGAGGACCATCCTCCTCAGTGAATTTCATAAAAATAAAAATAATGAAACATTAAAAAAAAAGTTATCCTTTTCAGACGAAACTACAGTGCATTCGGAAAGTATTCAGACCTCATTACTTTTTTTATTTAATCAATTTTAGAATGAGGCTGTAGCGTAACAAAATTTGGAAAAAGTGAAGGGGAATACTTTCCGAATGCACTGTATACTAAATATATTCACGTCATTAAATAATTGATTAACCATAAGAGTCTATTGATGCATCCGTGCATCAATCTAAGTAACATAATTTTAAAAAATTCCGTTAAATCTGTCAGTTTAAGCTAGAGATATCAGATATTTTTTGCATTGGCTGCGTCTCAATCCACCGCATCCTCCTATGTCGGCCTTCCGCATCTGCGGTGGAAGGTGTCCGAGCTACAGCGGTGTTTGTCAGACCATGAGACATCCCGAAAATCGGTCTTCTCAACGAAAACATCTGTAGCATCCGAATGGTTTGGACTACAAACTATTACGACCCCTCTGTGGAAACGGGCGTTCTTCATTTTGCTCTGCGACCCCCAAAAGTGTCACGGGACTCTCGTCTGAAGGTAACCCATAAAAAACGAATGGAAGTATGGAGGGGCTAAATATGTGTCCAAAAAAATATAAATATTTCCGGAACTTTCTTATATATAGCTCTCTTAGATACAGGACAGACACCTCAAAACCTCATTCCTTTTTATTTATTTTTTTTACTGTCTTTTTTGCCGTTTATGAATATCTTATTCAATGCGTTTCTATGGGCTATAGTAGTAAATGCCAAATTCAATATTTTATCAAATATCATTGTAATATTCAATATCAAATAGCTAAATGATCTATGGTATGACCATGTTAGCTTAGTAGAAATCATCAGAGCGAGGGAAACAGCGCCCCCTCTGCCTCAGTATGTATAGCCCATGTATCTGATGCTGTCTGGACCAAAAGAGTGTGACATGTTGCTGCCATAGCATTTGATTGATGGCAGCAAGCATTTGGCCTCCCTTGATAAAAATGTTTTAATCTAAAATAATTAGCCAATAAGCGTTGAACTGAGCTCAACTGTGGGTTGTCCTGGCGCAGCAATACGCCCCCAAAGGGAGGCCAGTTTGGATTTGGCTTCACATCAATCAAATCACATCCTAAGCAAAATGTCATCATTGGTCTGCTTGTGATGATGTCCTGCAGAAGCTAGCTTGCTAAATTGGCCCTTTCCTAAGTCATGGATGGAGATGTGGATTTGGACTTGTGGTTTTGACTCAATTCTCTGTACAGGCCAATGATTATGACGGCGAATCTGATCTAACCATAAATTCATATGTTGTGCCACTGGCCTGAGATTATTGAAGTTCAATATGTAGCCTGGTAGGCTCACGTTAACTAGCTAGTTAACTTAGCTGGTTCATTGTTGCCCATGTGAGGAAGTTAGGCTAGCAAGCATTTTAGCTAGGTAGCCTATGAAAACTAAAACTAAAAACGTACTGTATAACAGAGCCATAGTGTCACGACTTCGGCCAAGGCTGCCTCCCCTCCTTGTTCGGGCAGGCTTCGGCGTTCGTCGTCACCAGAGTACTAACCACTGCCGCCCCAATCATCATCACAATTGTCTTGTCAATCACACACACCTGGTTCTAATCCCTTAATTAGTCAGTGTATAAGTGTTCCCTCTGCCCCCTTGTCCTTGTGGGTGATTGTTAATTGTGAGAGTATGTAGCTCGGTGGAGCTACTCATAACATTGTGTTGCCAGGGTAGATTTTCCCCCTGTGCCTATGTATTATTGGATTCCGTTACAGTGTAATTGCCAGGGATGTTTGCTTCCCCTGTGCCTGTTTCGTTGATCGCTATTGGAGCGCATTTGTGTGTCAACGAAGGAATAAACTCTGTATTTGGTGATTACCCTCCTGCGCCTGACTCCTTTCACCACACTCACCACATAATCACCCACCCGTTATGGAGTCAGCGGGAGAAGAGCGCATGCCTGGAGTCGTGGCACGGGTCCAGGAGCATTCCACGATGCTGGCCAGCTTGGGGGAAGCGATGGATCGGGTTCTTCAGGTCATCCAATGCCTGGAGAGGAGAGGACCCAATCTGTCGAGACCAGCTGGCCAACCAGATCCAGCCATCTACACCCCAGCACCCGGAGGGATCCAGAGATCCCGACCACGGGCGTTTGACTGGACGGCGGCGCTGTGGCAGGGATTCCTCCTACAATTGGAGCTTTACTTCGCCAGCATCAGACCGGCGCCATCGGAGCGGGAGAAGGTGTCCGTCCTCGTTTCCTGCCTCTGTGGGAAAGCACTGGAGTGGGCCAATGCAGTGTGGAACGAGGGAGGAGCCGCGTTGGAGGACTACAGGGAGTTCGCTCGCCTCTTTTGGGCGGTCTTCGATAACCCGCCCGAGGGTCGAGAGGCGGGTGAGCGGCTGGTCCACCTGAGGCAGGGGACGAGGACCATGAGGACTTCGCGTTGGAGTTTCGGATGCTGGCAGCGGGGTCCGGGTGGAACGAGCGGGCCCTGATCTACCATTTCCGGTGCAATCTGCGGGAGGACGTCCGACGGGAGCTAGCCTGCCGGGACACCATTACATTTACATTTTAGTCATTTAGCAGACGCTCTTATCCAGAGCGACTTACAGTTAGTGAATACATATATATATTTTTTTGTATTTTTTTGTATTTTTCAAACTGGTCCCCCGTGGGAATCGAACCCACAACCCTGGCGTTGCAAACGCCATGCTCTATCAACTGAGCTACATCCCTGCCGGCCATTCCCTCCCCTACCCTGGACGACGCTAGGGCCAATTGTGCGCCGCCCCATGGGTCTCCCGGTCGCGGCCGGCTCAACAGAGCCTGGATTCGAACCAGGATCTCTAGTGGCACAGCTAGCACTGCGATGCAGTGCCTTAGACCACTGCGCCACTCAGGAGACTACGTTGTCCATGTTGTCCTTCGATAAACTGGTGGACATGGCCATTCGTTTGGACAACCTGCTGGCAGCCAGAGGACGTCCTGGTATGGGTCTGCCCGTTTCCACCCCGGACGACTCGGATCCCGAGCTGATGGAGCTGGGTGGAGCCGCCGGCCGAGAGAACGGAGGAGGACAGCGACAGTGCCACTCTGGTGGCACGAAGGGACAGTACACCATACGTCATTGTCAACGTTCTTTTGGGCCGGGAAGGTGGCAGGCAGGGCACTCATGCATCACCCCAGGTATCGAACACCCACACTTGTTCAGAGCCCTCTGTTGCGCACTGTACCCTACCTATCCACTTTCCCGATCACGCTAGTCGATTCAGGCGCAGCTGCGAACTTTATGGACAGGGCATTCGCACGCCGTCAAGGCATTTAATTGGTTCCCCTCTCCATTCCACTCTCCATCAGAGCACTCGATAGTCGACCATTAGGGTCCGGGTTTGTTACGGAAGTCACTATACCGGTCACCATGATCACCCAGGAGACTCATTGTGAGCAGGTTATTTTTTCGATTATTGAATCTCCTGCTTTCCCTGTGGTATTAGGTATCCCTTGGCTAGCATTCCACAACCCCACCTTCTCATGGCCACAGAGGGCTCTCACGGGTTGGTCGCGTGAATGTCAGGGTAGGTGTCTAGATGTTTCCGTTGGTGCAACTACGGTGGAAAGTCAAGGCAGACGCCCTGTCCTTCTTCCAGCAGGGCAGGCGAAGGGGCAGGTTTCGGGTCGAGAGCCAGACCTGGTCCCCCGGTGCATACACCAGGGCCTCACTGCGGTGGCGATCGACACTCGCCTTTTGTCGCCTGATGGCCCGCTGCAGGTGTACATGAGCAGCGTTCCAGGTCTCTTTCGAGCGCCGAAACCACTCATCCACCTGCAGGAGCCTCGATCTGGCTCTGATGCCAAGGTGCCAGGACCGGCTGATAACCTAACACACACTGGAAAGGCGTAAGGTTAGTAGAGGAGTGGCGGAGTGAGTTTTGGGCCATCTCTGCCCAGGGGATAAAACCCAACCACTCCCCCTGCCGGTCCTGGCAATAGGACCGCAGAAACCTACCCACATCCTGGTTAACTCTTTCCACCTGCCAATTGCTCTCGGGGTGAAAACCTGAGGTAAGGCTAATCGAGACCCCCAGACGTTCCATGAACGCCCTCCAGACCCTTGAGGTGAGCTGGGGACCCCGATCCGACACAATATCCTCAGGTACCCCGTAGTGCCGGAAGACGTGTGTAAACAGGGCCTCAGCAGTTTGTAGGGGCTGTAGGGAGACCTGGCATAAAAATGAGACGGCAGGACTTGGAAAACCGATCCACAACGACCAGGATCGGGGTGTTCCCTTGTGAGGGGGAAAAGTCCTTCACAAAATCCACCGATAGGTGGGACCATGGCCGTTGTGGAACGGATAGGGGTTGTAATTTCCCTCTGGGCAGGTGTCTAGGTGTCTTACACTGGGCGCACACCGAGCAGGAGGAAACATAAACCATCACGTCCTTGGCTGAAGTGGGCCACCAGTACTTCCCACTAAGACAGTGCACTGTCCGACCGATGCCAGGATGACCAGAGGAGGGTGACGTGTGAGCCCAATAGATCAATCGATCACGAACCTCGAGCGGCACGTACATCTGACCCTCTGGACACTGGGGGGGAGTGGGCTCGGTACGTAACGCCCGCTCGATGTCCGCGTCAACCTCCCACACTACCGATGCCACCAGACACGACGCCGGAAGTATTGGAGTGGGCTCAATGGACCTCTCCTCTGTGTCATACAGTCGGGACAGGGCGTCTGCCTTAGCGTTCTGGGAACCTGGTCTGTAAGTGAGAGTAAACACAAAACGAGTGAAGAACATGGCCCACCTTGCCTGGCGAGGGTTCAACCTCCTCGCCGCCCGGATGTACTCCAGATTACGATGGTCAGTCAAAATGAGAAAAGGATGTTTAGCCCCCTCAAGCCAATGCCTCCACACTTTCAGAGCTTTAACCACAGCTAACAGCTCCCGGTCCCCCACATCATAGTTGCGCTCCGCCGGACTGAGCTTCTTAGAAAAGAAAGCACAGGGGCAGAGTTTTGGTGGCGTACCCGAGCGCTGAGACAGTACAGCTCCAATCCCATCCTCGGACGCGTCCACCTCAACCTGGAATGCCAAGGAAGGATCCGGATGAGCCAGCACCGTAGCCGAAGTCAACAGGTCCTTCAGATGGCCAAAAGCCCTGTCTGCCTCAGCTGACCACTGTAGACGCACCGGTCATCCCTTAAGCAAGGAGGTAATGGGAGCCGCTACCTGACCAAAGCCCCGGAAAAACCTCTGGTAGTAGTTGGCAAAACCCAAGAATCACTGCACCTCCTTCACCATGGTTGGAGTCAGCCAATTACGCACGGCCGAAATGCAGTCAATCTCCATCTCCACACCTGACGCGGACAGGCGGTGTCCTAGGAAGGAGATGGACTCTCGGAAGAACAGACATTTCTCCGCCTTCACATACAGGTCATGCTCCAACAGTCGACCAAGCACCTGCCGCATCAGGGAAACATGCTCGGCCCGGGTAGCGGAGTATATGAGAATGTCATGAATATACACCACTACACCCTGTCCGTGCAGGTCCCTGAAAATCTCATCAACAAAAGATTGGAAGACTGAAGGAGCATTCATCAAACCGTATGACATGACGAGGTACTCATAGTGCCCAGAGGTGGTACTAAATGCTGTCTTCCACTCATCTCCCTCCCGGATACGCACCAGGAGATCCAATTTCGTGAAGAAGTGCGCCCCGTGCAATGACTCCATCATACTTGCAATCAGAGGTAGTGGATAGCTGTATTTTACAGTGATCTGATTAAGACCACGGTAGTCAATGCACGGGCGTAAGCCACCATCCTTCTTCTTCACAAAAAATAAACTCGATGACACAGGGGAAGTGGACGGCCGAATGTATCCTTGCCTCAGAGATTCGGTGACATATGTTTCCATAGCCGCCGTCTCTTCCTGTGACAGAGGATACACGTGACTCCGGGGAAGCGCAGCGCCTACCTGGAGGTTTATCGCACAATCCCCCTGTCGATGGGGTGGTAATTGAGTCGCCTTCTTCTTACAGAAGGCGAGAGCCAAATCGGCATATTCAGGCAGAATGTGCATGGTGGGAACCTGGTTTGGACTTTCCACTGTAGTTGCCCCTACGGAAACACCTACACACCTCCCCGAGCACTGACTTGACCATCCCTTGAGAACCCTCTGTTGCCATGAAATAGTGGGGTCATGAGAAGTTAACCAGGGAAGCCCCAACACCACTGGAAATGCAGGAGAATCAATCAGATATAGACTAATTGTTTCCTCATGCTCCTCCTGCGTCTTCATCCAGAGTGGCGCTGTGACCTCCCTAATCAGACCTGACCCTAAAGGGCGACTATCTAGGGCATGTATAGGGAAGGGCACATCAACTGGCACAATAGGAATCCTATGGGTAAACTGACGATCAATAAAGTTCCCAGTTGCGCCTGAATCTACTAGCGCCTTATGCTGGGAATGAGAAGAAAACTCATTCCCAGCATAAGAGGGAGCCGGGTGGATGGTTGCCAGGTAGAGCTCTACCTGGAGCAGAAAACCCTGACACCCGGCAGCTGTACCGTCATATGCCCTCGGGAGCGAGAGCCGAATCCCACTGGACTTTTATTGGCTTGGCTTCCCCAGTGATTTTACCCACGCAATGCTACTGCCTTCCAAAGACTTACACAGTAATTATGACAACTTCCGGAGGACGTCCTCCAACCTATCAGAGCTCTTGCAGCATGAACTGACATGTCAAGGTAAGCTTTTGGTTTTATTAATTTATTGCCACGGGGCCCTGCCGGTGTAACTGCTAAACTGCTTGCTTGACTGTACAATGTACTGCATGATTGTAGCGGGTTTACTAACGCGTTAGATCTAGTAGCTATGTTGACTATGATATTAGCTAATATGGTGACAACGACGTAGGCTGTGTGTAGCGGTTAGCAGTTATGATATGAAAGTTTGGCTTGGAAAGGTTTTTTCGCCTAGTCACAGACAGCTGATGTGTTTTGCACTGAAGTCCACAAGCGAAGGGAAAAGGTGAGAGTAGGAGATCACGTAGATGCAAGAAGGAATTAACGAGCAAAGTGATCATGCTGTTTGTATGTGGCTGCTATGAAAGTGAACTGTGTTTGCATGTGATTAGGGGTGTATTCATTCCACCGATTCTGTTGTAAAGTGTTTCGCAAACGGAAGCAAAGGGAACGAAAAGGGGATAAACATACCTGAATTTGTCCAATAGAAAGTCTCGTTTGCAACTGTTGGACTAATGATTACGCCATAGATCAGCTAGATGCAGGCAGTATTGAATATGTCACTGTCTGTCACCTTGATTACTCAAATTTCTCTCGACCTGCGTTGTAAACTTTCAATCGTAGGCTAGGTTGTAGCAACCTCATGATGGGTATAGGGAAAATGTGAGTATCATGTAGTAGCCTAAACCTATCGATGTTACATTGAGCTGGGTGACAGTCATCCAATATACTGTAATAGAAATAAGGCCATGCTCCCTCATCTTAAACGGACTGCCACTGATCTAGGAAAGACATGATAGGAATTTACCTTTCAGTCTTTTGTTGGGCCATCATTTTCTTTCTATAGGACAGTATCTTTAGGTATTCCATAGGATGTATGTTGAGTAATCTCTCGTGGACAGACTACTTAACATAAATGGTACTCGAGCATCTGATCAAATTACACCAGATTTTCATTCTAGGTTAACCGAGATTATACGTTGAGTAATTAAGTTGTTTTTGTTTACCTTGTTTGACTCCATTTTGGAATGTACATTTAAGGAGTGTGGGGACTCAGGGTTGGATTCCCTCTCTAGAAGGTTGGTTGGGGACGTCTGGCCTGAGGCTCCTGAAAAGCTCACTAGAAACAAATCAACAAAGAGGAATGGAATGCTACATTTCCTTTACAACCACACATGCCATGTAGACATTTTAACATTTAAATTATATTAGTCCTTAATTACCTGTTAAATCAGAGTCATAGATCTGTACAGGGGAGAGTTTCTCTGTCTTGGGGATGAGGAGGGGTGTGTTAGTGTGCGTTGAGCCCTGGGTGAGGAAGGCAGAGATAGCAGAACTGTGGGAGGTGCCAGTGTGGAGCCCAGTGCGGCCCAGGGTGGACGTCTGGCAGTGTACTGGTGTCAGCGGTGGGATCCTTGAAGACCAGGGAGACCCAGGCTGCAGCTGAGATCCAGACCCTCCAATACGCATGCTGCTACTAGAACGCTGAACAAAACACATTCTCTGATTTAAAAGTAGAACTGTTATCTGGAGTTATGGTTTGATTTCTGTCTTTGAAACTCAAAAAGTGTTAAACTAAACAAATGACATTGGCCTTACTGGGAAGTTGGGAGAGCTTGACCTGTGACCTTTGGTTGCTACTAAAGTCGCATCGAATCCCAGCGTTGGTTTGTCTAAAAACAAGACGTTCAAAAAGTGAACTGTGCAGAGTTAAAACAAGCGAAACAATGGTTTAAAATGGTGAATACAAGACCAAGAGTGTTGGAAAGGCATCAGGGTATCGCTGCACTAAGAGACTGTGATGAAGAGAGAGGGTGTGCTCACGTTCTTGGGTGCTGGAGGACAGTAGTTTCGCCAGGCAGCTGGTCTGAGAGGGGGGAGCCGACTGAGACTGAGGGGCCACAGACGGGTACCCCTGAGAGAGGCAGGATGTTGGGGAGTACATGGTGGGGTACCTGTGATGAACCTGGGGGTCTGATCCCAGGATACCGCCACCCATAGTGGATCCTGTGTGGGTGATTATGGTAGAGGGTACAGAGCTGGTGGAGCTGTTGGCGTGGTAACTGTACTTGTGACAGGGAGGCGGATACAAAAAGGTTCCGTCTCCCATGGAAACAGGCTGCTGCTGTTGAATGTTAGTGGTTGCCATGGAGATGGTGGCGCCGGGGTAAGGCTGGTGTCCATAGGAGGGGATGGCCCCTGATACCATGCTGGGAGGATGGTACTCGATGTGGTAATCCTGTTGTTGGTGACCTTTGAACTTAGGGTTGTTGATGGGGTTGAAAGTCATGTCAGAGGTCAGGGGTTGTCTTTGGTAGTCAGGGCCTGAGTTGGACGATGAGAAGTTGGGCTGTAAGAGAGATTCACTGTAAGTTTTATTAATCATGAAGAAAGCAATTTGGGGTCAAATATCTAACACAAATGATCACTTTCACAGAAGAAAAGCCTCTAATATTAAACTATGCAGTGAAAATGCAGGAACACAAAACAAAGAAGACATAGTCCAGGCAATATGTGATGGGATGTGAATAGTTTACTTTTCCTCCCCTAGCAGTGGAAGAACAACCGTTTCCAAAGCGACAAGCAGAAGTGCTTAGCTACTGTACCTGAGCTGGTTGTGTGTGGTCGTTTAACTGAGGAGCGGTAACCACAGGGGTCGACACAGAGGTCACCACAGGGGTCAACACAGAGGTCACCACAGGGGTCGACACAGAGGGGAAAGGCGCGCTGGAGGAGCTCTCAAAGTAGGTACAGTCAGCATAACCAGCCTGCTCCAACGACTGCCCCCGATAGCTCATAAAGATATCTAAGACAGGACAGGAAAAAATATAATCATCACCCTACGGACAGATTCGTTTCGGAAATCCCAGACCTAGAGCAACAGCACTAGGTCTGGGAATGGGAATCATGACATACTATCTTGGTAACTTTGAAAAGGAAAAAAATAATGTTTCGGGGAGGGTCCTCTTCAGACAGACAACTCTCCGAACAAATCAAATCAAATCACAAGCACTTAAATACAGCAAACATTCAGAGAGAGTTTACTGCAAGAATACTTAGCAATATATACCTTAGTTCAGTTAAGACAAACTGTAGCAGTCGGCAACCCCAACAACTGGGGATAATACCAACTCACACAGTGGAGGCTCCTCAGAGGAGGAAGGGGAGGACCATCCTCCTCAGTGAATTATAATACCAACTCACACAGTGGAGGCTCCTCAGAGGTACAGTACAGGGCTACAGTACAGTACAGGGGCTACAGTACAGGGGCTACAGTACAGTACAGGACTACAGTACAGTACAGGGGCTACAGTACAGGGGCTACAGTACAGTACAGGGGCTACAGTACAGGGGCTACAGTACAGGGGCTACAGTACAGGGGCTACAGTACAGGGGCTACAGTACAGGGGCTACAGTACAGTACAGGGCTACAGTACAGTACAGGGCTACAGTACAGTACAGGGACTACAGTACAGTACAGGGGCTACAGTACAGTACAGGGGCTACAGTACAGTACAGGGGCTACAGTACAGTACAGGGCTACAGTACAGTACAGGGGCTACAGTACAGAAACATAAAAAAAGTATCCTTTTTAGATAAAACTATACTAAATATATTCACGTCACCAAATAATTGATTAAAACACACTGTTTTGCAATGAATGTCTATAGTAACTTCGACAGCACTCTCTGGGGTAGCACCATGGTGTAGCCGGAGGACAGCTAGTTTCTGTCCTCCTCTGGGTACATTGACTTCAATACAAAACCTAGGAGGCTCATGGTTCTCACCCCATCCATAGACTTACACAGTAACTATGCCAATTTCTGGAGTTGGCATAATTAAATATGACTGCAGCGCACTCACACACAGTGGGCCTACAGTACAGGGGCTACAGTACAGGGCTACAGTACAAGGACTACAGTACAGGGGCTAGAGTACAGTACAGGGGCTACAGTACAGTACAGGGGCTACAGTACAGGGGCTACAGTACAGGGGCGATAGTACAGTACAGGGGCTACAGTACAGGGGCGATAGTACAGTACAGGGGCTACAGTACAGTACAGGGGCTACAGTACAGGGGCTACAGTACAGGGGCGATAGTACAGTACAGGGGCTACAGTACAGTACAGGGGCTACAGTACAGTACAGGGGCTAGAGTACAGTACAGGACTACAGTACAGGGGCTACAGTCCAGGGACTACAGTACAGGGACTATAGTACAGTACAGGACTACAGTACAGTACAGGGGCTACAGTACAGGGACTACAGTACAGTACAGGGACTACAGTACAGTACAGGGGCTACAGTACAGGGGCTACAGTACAGTACAGGGGGCTACAGTATAGTACAGGGGCTACAGTACAGTACAGGGGCTACAGTACAGGGGCTACAGTACAGGGGCTACAGTACAGTACAGGGGCTACAGTATAGTACAGGGGCTACAGTACGGGGGCTACAGTATAGTACAGGGGCTACAGTACAGTACAGGGGCTACAGTACAGGGGCTACAGTACAGGGGCTACAGTACAGGGGCTACAGTACAGGGGCTACAGTACAGTACAGGGGGCTACAGTATAGTACAGGGGCTACAGTACAGGGGCTACAGTACAGTACAGGGGCTACAGTACAGTACAGGGGCTACAGTACAGTACAGGGGCTACAGTACAGGGGCTACAGTACAGGGGCTACAGTACAGTACAGGGGCTACAGTACAGTACAGGGGCTACAGTACAGGGGCTACAGTACAGGGGCTACAGTACAGTACAGGGGCTACAGTACAGTACAGGGGCTACAGTACAGTACAGGGACTACAGTACAGTACAGGGGCTACAGTACAGTACAGGGGCTACAGTACAGGGGCTACAGTACAGTACAGGGGCTACAGTACAGTACAGGGCTACAGTACAGTACAGGACTACAGTACAGTACAGGGGCTACAGTACAGTACAGGGGCTACAGTACAGTACAGGGGCTACAGTACAGGGGCTACAGTACAGGGGCTACAGTACAGTACAGGGCTACAGTACAGTACAGGACTACAGTACAGTACAGGGGCTACAGTACAGTACAGGGGCTACAGTACAGTACAGGGGCTACAGTACAGGGGCTACAGTACAGGGGCTACAGTACAGGGGCTACAGTACAGGGCTACAGTACAGGACTACAGTACAGTACAGGGCTACAGTACAGTACAGGGGCTACAGTACAGGGGCTACAGTACAGGGGCTACAGTACAGTACAGGGGCTACAGTACAGTACAGGGGCTACAGTACAGTACAGGGCTACAGTACAGTACAGGGGCTACAGTACAGGGGCTACAGTACAGTACAGGACTACAGTACAGTACAGGGGCTACAGTACAGGGGCTACAGTACAGTACAGGGGCTACAGTACAGGGGCTACAGTACAGGGGCTACAGTACAGGGGCTACAGTACAGGGGCTACAGTACAGGGGCTACAGTACAGTACAGGGCTACAGTACAGTACAGGGCTACAGTACAGTACAGGGACTACAGTACAGTACAGGGGCTACAGTACAGTACAGGGGCTACAGTACAGTACAGGGGCTACAGTACAGTACAGGGCTACAGTACAGTACAGGGGCTACAGTACAGTACAGGGGCTACAGTACAGTACAGGGGCTACATGACAGTACAGGGGCTACAGTACAGGGGCTACAGTACAGGGGCGACAGTACAGTACAGGGGCTACAGTACAGTACAGGGGCTACAGTACAGTACAGGACTACAGTACAGGGGCTACAGTACAGGGACTACAGTACAGTACAGGACTACAGTACAGTACAGGGGCTACAGTACAGGGACTACAGTACAGGGACTACAGTACAGGGGCTACAGTACAGTACAGGACTACAGTACAGTACATGGGCTACAGTACAGGGACTACAGTACAGGGACTACAGTACAGAGACTACAGTACAGTAAAGGACTACAGTACAGGGGCTACAGTAGAGTACAGGGACTACAGTACAGTACAGGGGCTACAGTACAGGGGCTACAGTACAGTACAGGGGGCTACAGTATAGTACAGGGGCTACAGTACGGGGGCTACAGTACAGTACAGGGGCTAGAGTACAGTACAGGGGCTACAGTACAGGGGCTACAGTACAGTACAGGGGCTACAGTACAGTACAGGGGCTACAGTACAGGGGCTACAGTACAGTACAGGGGCTACAGTACAGTACAGGGGCTACAGTACAGGGGCTACAGTACAGTACAGGGGCTACAGTACAGTACAGGGGCTACAGTACAGTACAGGGGCTACAATACAGTACAGGGGCTACAGTACAGTACAGGGGCTACAGTACAGGGGCTACAGTACAGTACAGGGACTACAGTACAGGGGCTACAGTACAGTACAGGGGCTACAGTACAGGGGCTACAGTACAGTACAGGGGCTACAGTACAGTACAGGGCTACAGTACAGTACAGGGGCTACAGTACAGGGGCTACAGTACAGTACAGGTGCTACAGTACAGTACAGGGGCTACAGTACAGTACAGGGGCTACAGTACAGTACAGGGGCTACAGTACAGTACAGGGCTACAGTACAGGGGCTACAGTACAGTACAGGGGCTACAGTACAGGGGCTACAGTACAGTACAGGGGCTACAGTACAGTACAGGGGCTACAGTACAGTACAGGGCTACAGTACAGGGGCTACAGTACAGTACAGGGGCTACAGTACAGTAAAGGGGCTACAGTACAGTACAGGGGCTACAGTACAGTACAGGGGCTACAGTACAGTACAGGGGCTACAGTACAGTACAGGGCTACAGTACAGGGGCTACAGTACAGTACAGGGGCTACAGTACAGTACAGGGGCTACAGTACAGTACAGGGGCTACAGTACAGTACAGGGGCTACAGTACAGTACAGGGCTACAGTACAGGGGCTACAGTACAGTACAGGGGCTACAGTACAGTACAGGGACTACAGTACAGTACAGGGGCTACAGTACAGGGGCTACAGTACAGTACAGGGCTACAGTACAGTACAGGGGCTACAGTACAGGGGCGACAGTACAGGGGCTACAGTACAGGGGCTACAGTACAGGGGCGACAGTACAGGGGCTACAGTACAGGGGCTACAGTACAGTACAGGGCTACAGTACAGTAGAGGGGCTACAGTACAGTACAGGGGCTACAGTACAGTACAGGGGCTACAGTACAGTACAGGACTACAGTACAGTACAGGGGCTACAGTACAGTACAGGGGCTACAGTACAGTACAGGGGCTACAGTACAGGGGCTACAGTACAGTAAAGGGACTACAGTACAGTACAGGGCTACAGTACAGTACAGGGGCTACAGTACAGGGGCTACAGTACAGTACAGGGGCTACAGTACAGGGGCTACAGTACAGTACAGGGGCTACAGTACAGTACAGGGGCTACAGTACAGTACAGGGCTACAGTACAGTACAGGGGCTACAGTACAGTACAGGGGCTACAGTACAGTACAGGGACTACAGTACAGGGGCTACAGTACAGTACAGGGCTACAGTACAGGGGCTACAGTACAGTACAGGGACTACAGTACAGGGACTACAGTACAGTACAGGGGCTACAGTACAGTACAGGGGCTACAGTACAGTACAGGGGCTACAGTACAGGGGCTACAGTACAGTACAGGGGCTACAGTACAGTACAGGGGCTACAGTACAGGGGCTACAGTACAGTACAGGGCTACAGTACAGTACAGGGGCTACAGTACAGTACAGGACTACAGTACAGGGGCTACAGTACAGGGGCGACAGTACAGGGGCTACAGTACAGGGGCGACAGTACAGGGGCTACAGTACAGGGGCTACAGTACAGGGGCGACAGTACAGGGGCTACAGTACAGGGGCTACAGTACAGTACAGGGGCTACAGTACAGGGGCTACAGTACAGTACAGGGGCTACAGTACAGTACAGGGGCTACAGTACAGGGGCTACAGTACAGTACAGGGGCTACAGTACAGTACAGGGGCTACAGTACAGTACAGGGGCTACAGTACAGTACAGGACTACAGTACAGTACAGGGGCTACAGTACAGTACAGGGGCTACAGTACAGTACAGGGGCTACAGTACAGGGGCTACAGTACAGTACAGGGCTACAGTACAGTACAGGGGCTACAGTACAGGGGCTACAGTACAGGGGCTACAGTACAGGGGCTACAGTACAGTACAGGGGCTACAGTACAGTACAGGGGCTACAGTACAATACAGGGGCTACAGTACAGTACAGGACTACAGTACAGTACAGGGGCTACAGTACAGTACAGGGGCTACAGTACAGTACAGGGGCTACAGTACAGGGGCTACAGTACAGGGGCTACAGTACAGGGGCTACAGTACAGTACAGGGGCTACAGTACAGTACAGGGACTACAGTACAGTACAGGGGCTACATGACAGTACAGGGGCTACAGTACAGGGGCTACAGTACAGTACAGGGACTACAGTACAGTACAGGGGCTACAGTACAGCACAGGGGCTACAGTACAGGGGCTACAGTACAGGGGCTACAGTACAGGGGCTACAGTACAGGGGCTACAGTACTGAGGGATGAAATATGGCCCTGACCAATATATAATTATCATATCAATATATCAGTCCAGGGCCTTGATAGGCTAGGAAGTGATACATTGAAAGACCCTGTAATAAACCATGTTCTCTACTTAAACCAAAGGAGAAGGAAACAAATGTATCCTTTCCAGCAACTCCTAATCTCCATTTCTCCATCCTTCCATCCCTCTATTGTTTATCTCTCCATCCTTCCATCCCTCTATTGTTTATCTCTCCATCCTTCCATCCCTCTATTGTTTATCTCTCCATCCTTCCATCCCTCTATTGTTTATCTCTCCATCCTTCCATCCCTCTATTGTTTATCTCTCCATCCTTCCATCCCTCTATTGTTTATCTCTCCATCCTTCCATCCCTCTATTGTTTATCTCTCCATCCTTCCATCCCTCTATTGTTTATTCTCTCCATCCTTCCATCCCTCTATTGTTTATCTCTCCATCCTTCCATCCCTCTATTGTCTCTCTCTCCATCCTTCCATCCCTCTATTGTTTATCTCTCCATCCTTCCATCCCTCTATTGCTTATCTCTCCATCCTTCCATCCCTCTATTGTTTATCTCTCCATCCTTCCATCCCTCTATTGTTTATCTCTCTATCCTTCCATCCCTCTAATGTTTATCTCTCCATCCTTCCATCCCTCTATTGTTTATCTCTCCATCCTTCCATCCCTCTGTTGTTTATCTCTCCATCCTTCCATCCCATTATTGTTTATCTCTCCATCCTTCCATCCCTCTATTGTTTATCTCTCCATCCTTCCATCCCTCTATTGTTTATCTCTCCATCCTTCCATCTCTCTATTGTTTATCTCTCCATCCTTCCATCCCTCTATTGTTTATCTCTCCATCCTTCCATCCCTCTATTGTTTATCTCTCCATCCTTCCATCCCTCTATTGTTTATCTCTCCATCCTTCCATCTCTCTATTGTTTATCTCTCCATCCTTCCATCCCTCTATTGTTTATCTCTCCATCCTTCCATCCCTCTATTGTTTATCTCTCCATCCTTCCATCCCTCTATTGTTTATCTCTCCATCCTTCCATCCCTCTATTGTTTATCTCTCCATCCTTCCATCCCTCTATTGTTTATCTCTCCATCCCTCTATTGTCTCACTCTCCATCCTTCCATCCCTCTATTGTTTATCTCTCCATCCTTCCATCCCTCTATTGTTTATTTCTCCATCCTTCCATCCCTCTATTGTCTCTCTCTCCATCCTTCCATCCCTCTATTGTTTATCTCTCCATCCTTCCATCCCTCTATTGTTTATCTCTCCATCCTTCCATCCCTCTATTGTTTATCTATCCATCCTTCCATCCCTCTATTGTTTATTTCTCCATCCTTCCATCCCTCTATTGTTTATCTCTCCATCCTTCCATCCCTCTATTGTCTCTCTCTCCATCCTTCCATCTCTCTATTGTTTATCTCTCCATCCTTCCATCCCTCTATTGTTTATCTCTCCATCCTTCCATCCCTCTATTGTTTATTTCTCCATCCTTCCATCCCTCTATTGTTTATCTCTCCATCCTTCCATCCCTCTATTGTCTCTCTCTCCATCCTTCCATCCCTCTATTGTTTATCTCTCCATCCTTCCATCCCTCTATTGTTTATCTCTCCATCCTTCCATCCCTCTATTGTCTCTCTCTCCATCCTTCCATCCCTCTATTGTTTATCTCTCCATCCTTCCATCCCTCTATTGTTTATCTCTTCATCCTTCCATCCCTCTATTGTTTATCTCTCCATCCTTCCATCCCTCTATTGTTTATCTCTCCATCCTTCCATCCCTCTATTGTCTCTCTCTCCATCCTTCCATCCCTTCATCTCCATCCGTCCATCCTGGGCCCTTTGCCACGAGTCATGGTTAACCACATCCGCTTCCACTTCCCTATTCTATTGCGCCTCAACCCTGCCACTGACCTCCAGCTCACCCCTGACATGGCACACACAAAGAGGACACAGGGGACACACAGAGCCTGGCCCAGGGGAATACCTGATTCAACAACACAGACTCAGGGGAATACCTGACTCAACAACACAGACTCAGTGGAATACCTGACTCAACAACACAGACTCAGTGGAATACCTGATTCAACAACACAGACCAAGGGGAATACCTGACTCAACAACACAGACTCAGTGGAATATCTGATTCAACAACACAGACTCAGGGGAATACCTGACTAAACAACACAGACCCAGTGGAATACCTGATTCAACAACACAGACCCAGGGGAATACCTGACTCAACAACACAGACTCAGTGGAATACCTGACTCAACAACACAGACTCAGTGGAATACCTGACTCAACAACAAAGACTCAGTGGAATACCTGATTCAACAACACAGACTCAGTAGAATACCTGACTCAACAACACAGACTCAGTGGAATACCTGACTCAACAACACAGACTCAGTGGAATACCTGACTCAACAACACAGACTCAGTGAAATACCTGACTCAACAACACAGACTCAGTGGAATACCTGACTCAACAACACAGACTCAGTGGAATACCTGACTCAACAACACAGACTCAGTGGAATACCTGATTCAACAACACAGACTCAGTGGAATACCTGACTCAACAACACAGACTCAGTGGAATACCTGACTCAACAACACAGACTCAGTGGAATACCTGACTCAACAACACAGACTCAGTGGAATACCTGACTCAACAACACAGACTCAGTGGAATACCTGACTCAACAACACAGACTCAGTGGAATACCTGACTCAACAACACAGACTCAGTGGAATACCTGACTCAACAACACAGACTCAGTGGAATACCTGATTCAACAACACAGACTCAGTAGAATACCTGACTCAACAACACAGACTCAGTGGAATACCTGACTCAACAACACAGACTCAGTGGAATACCTGACTAAACAACACAGACTCAGTGGAATACCTGACTCAACAACACAGACTCAGTAGAATACCTGACTCAACAACACAGACCCAGGAGAATACCTGACTCAACAACACAGACTCAGTAGAATACCTGACTCAACAACACAGACTCAGTGGAATACCTGACTCAACAACACAGACTCAGTGGAATACCTGACTCAACAACACAGACTCAGTGGAATACCTGACTCAACAACACAGACTCAGTGGAATACCTGACTCAACAACACAGACTCAGTAGAATACCTGACTCAACAACACAGACTCAGTGGAATACCTGACTCAACAACACAGACTCAGTGGAATACCTGACTCAACAACACAGACTCAGTGGAATACCTGACTCAACAACACAGACCCAGGAGAATACCTGACTCAACAACACAGACTCAGTAGAATACCTGACTCAACAACACAGACTCAGTGGAATACCTGACTCAACAACACAGACCCAGGGGAATACCTGACTCAACAACACAGACTCAGTGGAATACCTGACTCAACAACACAGACCCAGGGGAATACCTGACTCAACAACACAGACTCAGTGGAATACCTGACTCAACAACACAGACACAGTGGGAATACCCTGACTCAACAACACAGACTCAGTGGAATACCTGACTCAACAACACAGACTCAGTGGAATACCTGACTCAACAACACAGACTCAGTGGAATACCTGACTCAACAACACAGACTCAGTAGAATACCTGACTCAACAACACAGACTCAGTGGAATACCTGACTCAACAACACAGACTCAGTGAATACCTGACTCAACAACACAGACTCAGTGGAATACCTGACTCAACAACACAGACTCAGTGGAATACCTGACTCAACAACACAGACTCAGTGGAATACCTGACTCAACAACACAGACTCAGTGGAATACCTGACTCAACAACACAGACTCAGTGGAATACCTGACTCAACAACACAGACTCAGTGGAATACCTGACTCAACAACACAGACTCAGTGGAATACCTGACTCAACAACACAGACTCAGTGGAATACCTGACTCAACAACACAGACTCAGTGGAATACCTGACTCAACAACACAGACTCAGTGGAATACCTGACTCAACAACACAGACTCAGTGGAAATACCTGACTCAACAACACAGACTCAGTGGAATACTTCAACATACACCAGACTCAGTGGAATACCTGGATTCAACAACACAGACTCAGTGGAATACCTGACTCAACAACACAGACTCAGTGGAATACCTGAAAACTCAACAACACACAGACTCAGTGGAATACCTGACTCAACAACACAGACTCAAGTGGAATACCTGACTCAACAACACAGACTCAGTGGAAATAAACCTGACTCAAAAACAACACAGACTAATCAGTGGAATACCTGACTCAACAACACAGACTCAGTGGAATACCCTTGACTCAACAACACAGACTCAGTGGAATACCTGACTCAACAACACAGACTCAGTGGACTACCACTGACAGGAGTACTCTCAACAACACAGGACTCATTGTAGGGAATTTTTTTTTACCTGACTCAACAACACAGACTTCAGTGGAATACCTGAACTCAACAACACAGACTCAGTGGAATACCTGACTCAACAACACAGACCCAGTGGAATACCTGACTCAACAACACAGACCCCAGGGGGAATACCTGATTCAACACACAGACTCAGTGGGAATACCTGAATCTCAACAACACAGACTCAGTGGAATACCCTGAATCAAAACAACACAGAGGCTCAAGTGGAATACCTGACTCAACAACAAAGACTCAGTGGAATACCTGATTCAAGAACACACAGACTCAGTAGAATACCTGACTCAACAACACAGACTCAGGTGGAATAAACCTGACTCAACAACACTCAGACTCAGTAAGAATACCTGACTCAACAACACAGACTCAGTGGAATAGAGCTGATTCTCAAACAAAACACAGACTCAGTGGAACACCTGACTCAACAACACATACTCATGGAATACCTGACCTCAACAACAACACACAGACTCAAGGAATACCTGACTCAACAACACGCCACAGACTCAGTGGAATATCCTGACTCAACAACACAGACTCCGTGGAATACCTGACTCAACAAACACAGACTCAGTGGAATACCTGACTCAACAACACAGACCCAGGCGAGAATACCTGACTCAACAACACAGACTCAGTAGAATTACCTGACTCAACAACACAGGACTCAGTGGGCAATACCTGACTCAACAAACACAGACTCAGTGGGGGGGGAAAAATTTTTTTAAAGCTGGACTCAACAACACAGACTCAGTGGAATGCCTGACTCACTCAACAACACCGACTCAGTGGAATACCTGACTCAACAACACAGACTCAGTGGAATACCTCGACTCAACAACACAGACAGACCAGGAGCGAATACCTGACTCAACAACACAGGGACTCAGTAGAATACCTGACTAAACAACACAGACTCAGTGGAATACCTGACTCAACAACACAGACCCAGGGGAATACCTGACCTCAACAACACAGACTCACAAAGTGGAATACCTGACTCAAAACAACACAGACTCAGTGGTGTGAATACTGACTCAACAACACACACTCAGTAGAAAATTACCTGACTCAACAACACAGACTCAGTGGAATAACTGACTCAACAACACAGACTCCAGTGGAATACCCCTGATTTAACAACACAGACTCAGTGGAATACCTGACTCAATACAACACAGACTCAGTGGAAATAACCTTGATTCAACAACACAGACTCAGTGGAATACCTGACTCAACAACACAGACTCAGTGGAATACCTGACTCAACAACACAGACTCAGGTGGAATACCTGAATCAACAACACAGACTCAGTGGAATACCTGACTCAACAACACAGACTCAGTGGAATACCTGACTCAACAACACAGACTGATCCGTGGAGTATACCCTTTGACTCAACAACACAGACTCAGTGGAATACCTGACTCAACAACACAGACTCAGTGGAATACCTGACTCAACAACACAGGACTCAGTGGAATACCTGACTCAACAACAAAGACTCGGTGGAATACCTGATTCAACAACACGACTCAGTAGAATACCTGACTCAACAAAACACAGACTCAGTGGAATACCTGACAGACTCAACAACACAGGACTTCAGTGGAATACCTGACTCAAACAACACAGACTCAGTAGAATACCTGACTCAAACAACACAGACTCAGTGGAATAGCTGATTCAAACAACACAGACTCAGTGGAATACCTGAACTCAACAACACATACTCAGTGGAATACCTGACTGGTACAACAACACAGACTCAGTGGAATAATCCTGACTCAACAACACAGGACTCAGTGGAATACCTGACTCAACAACACAGACTCAGTGGAATACCTGACTCAACAACACAGACTCAGTGGAATAACCTGACTCAACAAACACAGACTCAGTGGAATACCTGACTCAACAACACAGACTCAGTGGAGATAACCTGACTCAACAACAACACAACTCAGTGGAATACCTGACTCACAACACAGACTCAGTGAAAAAAATAAGAATACCTGACTCAACAAACCCCCAGACCCAGGGAATACATGACTCAACAACACAGACTCAGTGGAATACCTGACTCAACAAACACAGGACCAGTGGAATACCTGACTCTTCAACAAACACAGACTCAGTGGAATACCTGACTCAACAACACAGACTCAGTGGAATACCTGACTCAACAACACAGACCCAGGGAATACCTGACTCAACAACACAGACTCAGTAGAATACCTGACTCAACAACACAGACTCAGTGGAATACCTGACTCAACAACACAGAACTCAGTGGAATAACTGACTCAACAACACAGGACTCAGTGGAATGCCTGACTCAAACAACACAGACTCAGTTGGAATTACCTGACTCAACAACACAGACTCAGTGGAATACCTGACTCAACAACACAGACTCAGTGGGTGAATACCTGACTCAACAAACACAGACTCAGTGGAATACCTGACTCAACAACACAGACTCAGTGGAATACCTGACTCAACAACACAGACTCAGTGGAATACCTGACTCAACAACACAGACTCAGTGGAATACCTGACTCAACAACACAGACTCATGTGGAATACCTGACTCAACAACACAGACTCAGTGGAATAACCTGACTCAACAACACAGACTCAGTAGAATACCTGATTCAACAACAGACACGGACCCAGGGGGGAATACCTGACTCACCCCCCCCCCCCCCCCCACCCCCCCCCCCCCCCCCCCAACACAGACTCAGTTGGAATACCTGGACTCAACAACACAGACTCAATGGAATACCTGACTCAACAACACAGACTCAGTGGAATACCTGGGGGACTCAACAACAAAGACTCAGTGGAATACCTGATTCCAACAACACAGACTCAGTAGAATACCTGACTCAACAACACAGACTTCAGTGAATACCTGACTCCAACAACACAGACTCAGTGGAATACCTGATTCAACATACAACACAGACTCAGTAGAATGGAATAACACCTGACTCAACAACACAGACTCAGTGGAATAGCTGATTCAACAACACAGAGAGGACTCAGTGGAATAACCTGACTCAACAACACATACTCAGTGGAATATACCTGACTCTCAACAACAACAGACTCAGTGGAATATCTGACTCAACAACACAGACTCTGTGGAATACCTGATTCAACAACACAGACTCAGTGGAATACCTGACTCAACAACACAGACTCAGTGGAATACCTGACTCAAACAACACAGACTCGGTGGAATACCTGACTCAACACACAGACTCAGTGGAATACCTGACTCAACAACACAGACTCAGTGGAATAACCTGATTCAACTACACAGACTCAGTGGAATACCTGATTCAAACAACACAGACTCAGTAGGAATACCTGACTCAAACAACACAGACTCAGTGGAATACCTGACTCAACAACACAGACTCAGTGGAATACCTGACTCAACAACACAGACTCAGTAGAATACCTGACTCAACAACACAGACCCAGGAGAATACCTGACTCAACAAAAACACAGACTCTGTAGAATACCTGACTCAACAACACAGACTCAGTGGAATACCTGACTCAACAACACAGACTTCAGTGGAATACCTGACTCAACAACACCAGAACTCCAGGGAAATACCTGACTCAACAACACAGACTCAGTGGAATACCTGACTCAACAACACAGACTCAGTGGAATACCTGACTCAACAAACACAGACTCAGTGGAATACCTGACTCAACAAACACAGACTTCAGTGGAAATACCTGACTCAAACAACACAGACCCCAGGAGGGAAATACCTGACTCAACAACACAGACTCAGTAGAATACCTACTCAGACTTCAACAACACAGACTCAGTGGAATACCTGACTCAACAACACAGACTCAGTGGAATAACTTGACTCAACAACACAGACTCAGTGGAATGCCTGACTCAACAACACAGACTAAGTGGAATACCTGACTCAACAACACAGACTCAGTGGAATAACCTGACTCAACAACACAGACCACAGGTAGAATACCTGACTCAACAACACAGACTCAGTAAATCACCTGACTCAACAACACAGAGACTCAGAGGAGGGGTGGAATAGCTGATTCAACCAACACAGACTCAGTGGAATACCTGACTCAACAACACAGACTCAGTGGAATACCTGACTCAACAACACAGACTCAGTGGAAATACCCTGACTCAACAACACAGACTCAGTGGAATACCTGACTCAACAACACAGACTCAGTGGAATACCTGACTCAACAACACAGACTCAGTGGAATACCTGACTCAACAACACAGACTCAGTGGAATACCTGACTCAACAACAAAGACTCAGTGGAATACCTGACTCAACAACACAGACTCAGTAGAATACCTGACTCAACAACACAGACTCAGTGGAATACCTGACTCAACAACACAGACTCAGTGGAATACCTGACTCAACAACACAGACTCAGTAGGAATACCTGACTCAACAACACAGACCTCAGTGGAATTACCTGACTCAACAACACAGACTCAGTGGAATACCTGACTCAACAACCCAGACTCCAGGGGAATACCCTGATCTCAACAACACAGACTCAGTGGAATCCTGACTCAACAACACAGACTCAGTGGAATACCTGACTCAACAACACAGACTCAGTGGAATACCTGACTCAACAACACAGACTCAGTGGAATACCTGACTCAACAACACAGACCCAGGAGAATACCTGACTCAACAACACAGACTCAGTAGAATACCTGACTCAACAACACAGGACTCAGTGGAATACCTGACTCAACAACACAGGACTCAGTGGAATACCTGACTCAACAACACTAGACTCAGTGGAATACCTGATCTCTAACAACACCAGACTCAGTTGAATACCTGACTCAACAACACAGACCTCAGTAGGATATACCTGACTCAACAACGACATGACTCAGTCGGAATACCCTGACTCAAACAACACAGACTCAGTAGAATACCTGTACTCAACCAACACAGACTCAGTGGAATAGCTGATTCAACAACACAGACTCAGTGGAATACCTGACTCAACAACACAGACTCAGTGGAATACCTGACTCAACAACACAGACTCAGTGGAATAACCTGACTCAACAACACAGAAAAAACTCAGTGGAATACCTGACTCAACAACACAGACTCAGTGGAATACCTGACTCAACAACACAGACTCAGTGGAATACCTGACTCAACAACACAGACTCAGGGAATACCTGACTCAACAACAAAGACTCAGTGGAATACCTGATTCAACAACACAGACTCAGTAGGAATACCTGACTCAACAACACAGACTCAGTGGAATACCTGACTCAACAACACAGACTCAGTGGAATACCTGACTCAACAACACAGACTCAGTAGAATACCTGACTCAACAACACAGACTCAGTGTAATAGCTGATTCAACAACACAGACTCAGTGGAATACCTGACTCAACAACACATACTCAGTGGAATACCTGACTCAACAACACAGACTCAGTGGAATATCTTACTCAACAACACAGACTCTGTGAATACTACTCTGAATACCTGATTCAACAACACAGACTCAGTGGAAAAAAATTTTTTTTTATTTAAAACCTGACTCAACAACACAGACTCAGTGGAATACCTTGGACTTCAACAACACAGACTCGGTGGAATACCTGGACTCAAACAACACAGACTCAGTGGAATACCTGACTCAACAACACAGACTCAGTGGAATACCTGACTCATCACAACACAGATACTCTCAGTCAGAGGAATACCTGACTCAACAACCACCAGACTCAAGTGGAATACCTGACTCAACAACAACAGCAGACATCAGTGGAATACCTGATTCAACAACACAGACTCATGTAGAATACCGCTGACTCAAACAATCACAGACTCAGTGGAAATACCCTAGACTCAAAACAACTCAGACTCATAGTGGAAATATCTCTCTCAAACAACGACAAGACTCCAGTGGTAATACCCTGACCTCAACAACACAGACTTCAGTGGAATACCTGGACTCGAACAACAGCAGGACTCAGTGGAATACCTGATTCAACTTACACAGACTCAGTGGAATACCTGATTCAACAACACAGACTCAGTAGAATACCTGACTTCAACAACACAGACTCAGTGGAATACCTGACTCAACAACACAGACTCAGTGGAATACCTGACTCAACAACACAGACTCAGTAGAATACCTGACTCAACAACACACACCCAGGAGAATACCCTGACTCAACAACACAGACTCAGTAGAATACCTGACTCAACAACACAGACTCAGTGGAAAAAACCCCCCCCCCAAAACCAAATACCTGACTTCAACAACACAGACTCAGTGGAATACCTGACTCAACAACCCAGACCCAGGGGAATACATGACTCAACAACACAGACTCAGTGGAATACCTGACTCAACAACACAGACTCAGTGGAATACCTGACTCAACAACACAGACTCAGTGGAATACCTGACTCAACAACACAGACTCAGTGGAATACCTGACTCAACAACACAGACTCAGTGGAATACCTGACTCAACAACCCAGACCCAGGGGTAATACATGACTCAACAACACAGACTCAGGAGGAATACCTGACTCAACAAACACAGACTCAGTGGAAATACCTGACTCAACAACCACAGACTCAAGTGGAATACCTGACTCCAACAACACAGACCCAGGCGAATACCTGACTCAACAACACAGACTCAGTAGAATACCCTGACTCAACAACACAGACTCAGGTGGAATACCAGACTCAACAACACAGACTCAGTGGAATACCTGACTCAACAACAACAGACTCAGTGGAATACCTGACCTCAACAACACAGACTCAGTGGAATAGCCTGACTTCAACAACACAGAGCTCAGTGGAATACCCTGACCTCCACAACAACAGACTACTCAGAGTGAATACAACCTGACTCAACCCAAAGATCCAGACTCAGTGGAATAACCTGACCTCAACAACCCCTAGCACTCAGTGGAATACCTGCCTCAACACCACAGACTCAGTGGAATACCAGCCTCAACACCACAGACATCAGTGGAATTACCTGCCTCAACAAAACCCAGACTTCAGTGGAATACCTGACTCAACAACACAGACTCAGTAGAATACCTGATTCAACAACACGGACCCAGGGGAATACCTGACTCAACAACACAGACTCAGTGGAATACCTGACTCAACAACACAGACTCAGTGGAATACCTGACTCAACAACACAGACTCAGTGGAATACCTGACTCAACAACAAAGACTCAGCGGAATACCTGATTCAACAACACAGACTCAGTAGAATACCTGACTCAACAACACAGACTCAGTGGAATACCTGACTCAACAACACAGACTCAGTGGAATACCTGACTCAACAACACAGACTCAGTAGAATACCTGACTCAACAACACATACTCAGTGGAAATAAAGCTGACTTCAACAACACAGACTCAGTGGAATACCTGACTCAACAACACAGACTCAGTGGAATACCTGACTCAACAACACAGACTCAGTGGAATACCTGACTCAACAACACAGACTCAGTGGAATATCTGACTCAACAACACAGACTCTGTGGAATACCTGATTCAACTACACAGACTCAGTGGAATACCTGATTCAACAACACAGACTCAGTAGAATACCTGACTCAACAACACAGACTCAGTGGAATACCTGACTCAACAACACAGACTCAGTAGAATACCTGACTCAACAACACAGACCCAGGAGAATACCTGACTCAACAACACAGACTCAGTAGAATACCTGACTCAACAACACAGACTCAGTGTGGAATACCTGACTCAACAACACAGACTCAGTGGAATACCTGACTCAACAACCCAGACAGAGGGGAATACATGACTCAACAACACAGACTCAGTGGAATACCTGACTCAACAACACAGACTCAGTGGAATACCTGACTCAACAACACAGACCCAGGAGAATACCTGACTTCAACAAACACAGACTCAGTAGGAATACCTGACTCAACAACACAGACTCAGTGGAATAACTGACTCAACAACACAGACTCAAGTGGAATAACTGACTCAACAACACAGACTCAGTGGAATGCCTGACTCAACAACACAGACTCAGTGGAATACCTGACTCAACAACACAGACTCAGTGGAATACCTGACTCAACAACACAGACCCAGGAGAATACCTGACTCAACAACACAGACTCAGTAGAATACCTGACTAAACAACACAGACTCAGTGGAATACCTGACTCAACAACACAGACCCAGGGGAATACCTGACTCAACAACACAGACTCAGTGGAATACCTGATTCAACAACACAGACTCAGTGGAATACCTGACTCAACAACACAGACCCAGGAGAATACCTGACTCAACAACACAGACTCAGTAGAATACCTGACTCAACAACACAGACTTCAGTGGAATACCTGACTCAAACAACACAGACCCAGGAGAATACCTGACTCAACAACACAGACTCAGTAGAATACCTGACTCAACAACACAGACTCAGTGGAATACCTGACTCAACAAACACAGACTCAGTGGAATAACTGACTCAACAAACACAGACAGACTCAGTGGAATGCCTGACTCAACAACACAGACTCAGTGGAATACCTGACTCAACAACACAGACTCAGTGTGGAATACCTGACTCAACAACACAGACCCAGGAGAATACCTGACTCAACAACACAGACTCAGTAGTGGAATACCTGACTAAACAACACAGACTCAGTGGAATACCTGACTCAACAACACAGACCCAGGGGAATACCTGACTCCAACAACACAGACTCAGTGGGAATACCTGATTCAACAACACAGACTCAGTGGGAATACCTGACTCAACAACACAGACTCAGTGGAATACCTGACTCAACAACACAGACTCGGTGGAATACCTGACTCAACAACACAGACTCAGTGGGAATACCTGACTCAACAACACAGACTCAGTGGAATACCTGGAAACTCAACAACACAGACTCAGTGGAATACCTGACTCAACAACACAGACTCTGAAGAATACTGACTCAACAACACAGACCAGGAGAATACCTGACTCAACAACACAGACTCAGTAGAATACCTGACTCAACAACACAGACTCAGTGGAATACCTGACTCAACAAACACAGACTCAGTGGAATACCTGACTCAACAACACAGACTCAGTGGAATACCTGACTCAACAACACAGACTCAGTGGAATAACCTGACTCAACAACCCAGACCCAGGGGAATACATGACTCAACAACACAGACTCAGTGGAATACCTGACTCAACAACACAGACTCAGTGGAATACCTGACTCAACAACACAGACTCAGTGGAATACCTGACTCAACAACACAGACCCAGGAGAATACCTGACTCAACAACACAGACTCAGTAGAATACCTGACTCAACAACACAGACTCAGTGGAATACCAGACTCATCAACACAGACTCAGTGGAATACCTGACTCAACAACACAGACTCAGTGGAATACCTGACTCAACAACACAGACTCAGTGGAATACCTGACTCAACAACACAGACTCAGTGGAATACCTGACTCAACAACACAGACTCAGTGGAATACCTGACTCAACAACACAGACTCAGTGGAATACCTGACTCAAAAACAACACAGACTCAGTGGAATACCTGACTTCAACAACACAGACTCAGTGGAATACCTGACTCAACAACACAGACTCAGTGGAATACCTGACTCAACAACACAGACTCAGTGGAATACTTGACTCAACAACACAGGACTCAGTAGGAATACCTGATTCAACAACACGGACCCAGGGAATACCTGACTCAACAACACAGACTCAGTGGAATACCTGACCTCAACAACACAGACTCAGTGGAATACCTGACTCAACAACACAGACTCAGTGGAATACCTGACTCAACAACAAAGACTCAGCAGGGAATACCTGATTCAAACAACACAGACTCAGTAGAATACCTGACTCAACAACACAGACTCAGTGGAATACCTGACTCAACAACACAGACTCAGTGGAATACCTGACTCAACAACACAGACTCAGTAGAATACCTGACTCAACAACACATACTCAGTGGAATAGCTGATTCAACAACACAGACTCAGTGGAATACCTGACTCAACAACACAGACTCAGTGGAATACCTGACTCAACAACACAGACTCAGTGGAATACCTGACTCAACAACACAGACTCAGTGGAATATCTGACTCAACAACACAGACTCTGTGGAATACCTGATTCAACTACACAGACTCAGTGGAATACCTGATTCAACAACACAGACTCAGTAGAATACCTGACTCAACAACACAGACTCAGTGGAATACCTGACTCAACAACACAGACTCAGTAGAATACCTGACTCAACAACACAGACCCAGGAGAATACCTGACTCAACAACACAGACTCAGTGGAATACCTGGACTCAACAACCCAGACCCAGGGGAATACCATGACTCAACAACACAGACTCAGTGGAATACCTGACTCAACAACACAGACTCAGTGGAAATACCTGACTTCAACAAACACAGACTCAGTGGAATACCTGACTCAACAACACAGACCCAGGAGGAATACCTGACTCAACAACACAGACTTCAGTAGAAATACCTGACGAGGGGGGAGGGGGGGGGGGGGTCAACAACACAGACTCAGTGGAATACCAGACTCATCAACACAGACTCAGTGGAATACCTGACTCAACAACACAGACTCAGTGGCGAATAACCTGACTCAACAACAACAGACTCAGTGGAATACCTGACTCAACAACACAGACTCAGTGGAATAACCTGACTCAACAACACAGACTCAGTGGAATACCTGACTCAACAACACAGACTCAGTGGAATACCTGACTCAACAACACAGACTCAGTGGAATACCTGACTTCAACAAACACAGACTCAGTGGAATACCTGACTCAACAACACAGACTCAGTGGAATACCTGACTCAACAACACAGACTCAGTGGAATACTTGACTCAACAACACAGACTCAGTAGAATACCTGATTCAACAACACGGACCCAGGGGAATACCTGACTCAACAACACAGACTCAGTGGAATACCTGACTCAACAACACAGACTCAGTGGAATACCTTGACTCAACAACACAGACTCAAGTGGAATACCTGAACTCAAACAACAAAGACTCAGCGCGAATAACCTGATTCAACAACACAGACTCAGTAGAATACCTGAAAAAAAAAAAAACTCAACAACACAGACTCAGTGGGAATACCTGACTCAACAACACAGACTCAGTGGAATACCTGACTCAAAAACAACACAGACTCAGTAGAATACCTGACTCAACAACACATACTCAGTGGAATAGCTGATTCAACAACACAGACTCAGTGGAATACCTGACTCAACAACACAGACTCAGTGGAATACCTGACTCAACAACACAGACTCAGTGGAATACCTGACTCAACAACACAGACTCAGTGGGGTTTTTGGGGAATATCTGACTCAACAACACAGACTCTGTGGAATACCTGATTCAACTACACACGAGACTCAGTGGAATACCTTGATTCAACAACACACAGACTCAGTAGAAATACCTGACTCAACAACACAGACTCAGTGGAATACCTGACTCAACAACACAGACTCAGTAGAATACCTGACTCAACAACACAGACCCAGGAGAATACCTGACTCAACAACACAGACTCAGTAGAATACCTGACTCAACAACACAGACTCAGTGGAATACCTGACTCAACAACACCAGACTCAGTGGAATACCTGACTCAACAACCAGACCCAGGGGAATACATGACTCAACAACACAGACTCAGTGGAATACCTGACTCAACAACACAGACTCAGTGGAATACCTGACTCAACAACACAGACTCAGTGGAATACCTGACTCAACAACACAGACCAGGGAATACCTGACTCAACAACACAGACTCAGTAGAATACCTGACTCAACTCAACAACACAGACTCAGTGTGAATACCTGACTCAAACAACACAGACTCAGTGGAATAACTGACTCAACAACACAGGACTCAGTGGAATGCCTGACTCAACAACACAGACTCAGTGGAATACCTGACTCAACAACACAGACTCAGTGGAATACCTGACTCAACAACACAGACCCAGGAGAATACCTGACTCAACAACACAGACTCAGTAGAATACCTGACTAAACAACACAGACTCAGTGGAATACCTGACTCAACAACACAGACCCAGGGGAATACCTGACTCAACAACACAGACTCAGTGGAATACCTGATTCAACAACACAGACTCAGTGGAATACCTGACTCAACAACACAGACTCAGTGGAATACCTGACTCAACAACACAGACTCGGTGGAATACCTGACTCAACAACACAGACTCAGTGGAATACCTGACTCAACAACACAGACTCAGTGGAATACCTGACTCAACAACACAGACTCAGTTGGAATACCTGACTCAACAACACAGACTCAGTAGAATACCTGACTCAACAACACAGACCCAGTGAGAATACCTGACTCAACAACACAGACTCAAGTAGAATACCTGACTCAACAACACAGACTCAGTGGAATACCTGACTCAACAACACAGACTCAGTGGAATACCTGACTCAACAACCCAGACCCAGGGGAATACATGACTCAACAACACAGACTCAGTGGAATACCTGGACTCAACAACACAGACTCAGTGGAATACCTGACTCAACAACACAGACTCAGTGGAATACCTGACTCAAACAACACAGACCCAGGAGAATACCTGACTCAACAACACAGACTCAGTAGAATACCTGACTCAACAACACACAGACTCAGTGGAATACCTGACTCAACAACCCAGGACCCAGGGGAATACATGACTCAACAAACAACAGACTCAGTGGAATACCCTTTGACTCAACAACACAGACTCAGTGGAATACCTGACTCAACAACACAGGACTCAGTGGAATACCTGACTCAACAACACAGACCCAGGAGAATACCTTGACTCAACAACACAGACTCAGTAGAATACCTGAATCAACAACACAGAGACTTCAGTGGAATACCTGACTCAACAACACAGACTCAGTGGAATAACTGACTCAACAACACAGACTCAGTGGAATGCCTGACTCAACAACACAGACTCAGTGGAATACCTGACTCAACAACACAGACTCAGTGTAATACCTGACTCAACAACACAGACCCAGGAGAATTTTTTTTTTTTTTAAAAACCTGACTCAACAACACAGACTCAGTAGAATACCTGACTAAACAACACAGACTCAGTGGAATACCTGACTCAACAACACAGACCCAGGGGAATACCTGACTCAACAACACAGACTCAGTGGAATACCTGACTCAACAACACAGACTCAGTGGAATAACTGACTCAACAACACACACTCAGTAGGAATTACCTGACTCAACAACACAGACTCAGTGGAATACCTGACTCAACAAACACCAGACTCAGTGAAATACCTGACTCAACAACACAGACTCAGTGGAATATGGTGGTTGGTGGAATACCTGACTCAACAACACAGGACTTCAGTGGAATACCTGATTCAACAACACAGACTCAGTGGAATACCTGACTCAACAACACAGACTCAGTGGAATACCTGACTCAACAACACAGACTCAGTGGGAATACCTGACTCAACAACACAGACTCAGTGGAATACCTGACTCAACAACACAGACTCAGTGGAATACCTGACTCAACAACACAGACTCAGTGGAATACCTGACTCAACAACACAGACTCAGTGGAATAACCTGACTCAACAACACAGACTCAGTGGAATACCTGACTCAACAACACAGACTCAGTGGAATACCTGACTCAACAACACAGATCTCAGTGGAATACCTGACTCAACAACAAAGACTCAGTAGAATACCTGACTCAACAACACAGACTCAGTGTGGAATAGCTGATTTCAACAACACAGACTCAGTGGGAATACCTGACTCAACCAACACATACTCAGTGGAATACCTGACTCAACAACACAGACTCAGTGGAATACCTGACTCAACAACACAGACTCAGTGGAATACCTGACTCAACAACACAGACTCAGTGTGGAATACCTGACTCAAACAACACAGACTTCAGTGGAATACCTGACTCAACAACACAGACTCAGTGGAATACCTGACTCAACAACACAGACTCAGTGGAATACCTGACTCAACAACACAGACTCAGTGGAATACCTGACTCAACAACACAGACTCAGTGGAATACCTGACTCAACAACCCAGACCCAGGGGAATACATGACTCAACAACACAGACTCAGTGGAATACCTGACTCAACAACACAGACTCAGTGGAATACCTGACTCAACACACAGACTCAGTGGAATTACCCTGACTCATCAAACAACACAGACCCAGTGAGAATACCTGACTCAACAACACAGACTCAGTAGGAATACCTGACTCAACAACACAGACTCAGTGGAATACCTGACTCAACAACACAGACTCAGTGGAAATAACTGACTCAACAACACAGACTCAGTGGAATGCCTGACTCAACAACACAGACACTCAGTGGAATACCTTGACTCAACAACACAGACTCAGTGGAATACCTGAGACTCAACAACACAGACTCAGTGGAATACCTGACTCAACAACACAGACTCAAGTGGAATACCTGACTCAACAACACAGACTCAGTGAATACCTGACTCAACAACACAGACTCAGTGGAATACCTGACTCAACAACACAGACTCAGTGGAATACCTGACTCAACAACACAGACTCAGTAGAATACCTGATTCAACAACACGGACCCAGGGGAATACCTGACTCAACAACACAGACTCAGTGGAATACCTGACTCAACAACACAGACTCAGTGGAATACCTGACTCAACAACACAGACTCAGTGGAATACCTGACTCAACAACAAAGACTCAGTTGAATACCTGATTCAACAACACAGACTCAGTAGAATACCTGACTCAACAACACAGACTTCAGTGGAATACCTTTGACTCAACAACACAGACTCAGTGGAATACCTGGACTCAAACATCAACAGACTCAGTAGAATACCTGACTCAACAACACAGACTCAGTGGAATAGCTGATTCAACAACACAGACTCAGTGGAATACCTGACTCAACAATACATACTCAGTGGAATACCTGACTCAACAACACAGACTCAGTGGAATACCTGACTCAAACAACACAGACTCAGTGGAATACCTGACTCAACAACACAGACTCAGTGGGAATACCCTGACTCAACAACACAGACTCAGTGGAATACCTGACTCAACAACAAAAGACTCAGTGGAATACCTGATTCAACAACACAGACTCAGTAGAATACCTGACTCAACAACACAGGACTTCAGTGGAATACCTGAACTCAACAACACAGACTCAGTGGAATACCTGACTCAACAACACAGACTCAGTGGAATAGCTGATTCAACAACACAGACTCAGTGGAATACCTGACTCAACAACACATACTCAGTGGGAATACCTTGACTCAACAACCCAGACCCAGGGGAATACATGACTCAACAACACAGACTCAGTGGAATACCTGACTCAACAAACACAGACTCAGTGGAATACCTGACTCAACAACACAGACTCAGTGGAATACCTGACTCAAAAACAACACAGACCCAGAGAATACCTGACTCAACAACACAGGAACTCAGTAGAATACCTGACTCAACAACACAGACTCAGTGGAATACCTGACTCAACAACACAGACTCAGTGGAATAACTGACTCAACAACACAGACTCAGTGGAATGCCTGACTCAACAACACAGACTCAGTGGAATACCTGACTCAAACAACACAGACTCAGTGGAATACCTGACTCAACAACACAGACTCAGTTGGAATACCTGACTCAACAACACAGACTCAGTGGAATACCTGAATCAACAACACAGACTCAGTGGAATACCTGACTGATTGATCATCAACAACACAGACTCAGTGGAATACCCTGACTCAACAACACAGACTCAGTGGAATATACCTGACTCAACAACACAGACTCAGTGGAATACCTGACTCAACAACACAGACTCAGTAGAATACCTTGATTCAAACAACACGGACCCAGGGGAATACCTGACTCAACAACACAAACTCAGTGGAATTACCTGACTCAACAACACAGACTCATTGTGGAATACCTGACTCAACAACACAGACTCAGTGGAATACCTGGACTCAACAACACAGACTCAGTGGAATACCTGACTCAACAACACAGACTTCAGTGGAATACCTGACTCAACAACAAAGACTCAGTGGAAATACCTGACTCAACAACACAGACTCAGTGGAATACCTGAAGCTCAACAACACCAGACTCAGTGGAATACCTGAAACTCAACAACACAGACTCAGTGGAATACCTGACTCAACAACACAGACTCAGTGGAATAACCTGACTCAACAACACAGACTCAGTAGAATACCTGATTCAACAACAATGACCCAGGGGAATACCTGACTCAACAACACAGACTCAGTGGAATACCTGACTCAACAACACAGACTCAGTGGAATACCTGACTCAACAACACAGACTCAGTGGAATACCTGACTCAACAACAAAAGACTCAGTGGAATACCTGATTCAACAACACAGACTCTCAGTAGAAATACCTGACTCAACAACACAGACTCAGTGGAATACCTGACTCAACAACACAGACTCAGTGGAATACCTGACTCAACATCACAGACTCAGTAGAATACCCTGACTCAACAACACAGACTCAGTGGAATAAGCTGATTCAACAACACAGACTCAGTGGGGTTTTTGGGGAATACCTTTTTTTATATGACTCAACAATACATTACTCAGTGGAATACCTGACTCAACAACACAGACTCAGTGGAATACCTGACTCAACAACACAGACTCAAGTGGAATACCTGACTCAACAACACAGGACTCAAGTGGAATACCTGACTCAACAACACAGACCTCAGTGGAATACCTGACTCAACAACAAAGACTCAGTTGGAATACCTGATTCAACAACACAGACTCAGTAGAATACCTGACTCAACAACACAGACTCAGTGGGAATACCTGACTTCAACAACACAGACTCAGTGGAATACCTGACTCAACAAACACAGACTCAGTGGAATAGCTGATTCAACAACACAGACTCAGTGGAATACCTGACTCAACAACACATACTCAGTGGAATACCTTTGACTCAACAACACAGACTCAGTGGAATACCTGACTCAAACAACACAGACTCAGTGGAATACCTGACTCAAACAACACAGACTCAGTGGAATAACCTGACTCAACAACACAGACTCAGTGGAATACCTGACTTCAACAACACAGACTCAGTGGAATACCTGACTCAACCAACACAGACTCAGTGGAATACCTGACTCAACAACACAGACTCAGTGGGGAATACCTGACTCAACAAACACAGACTCAGTGGAATACCTGACTTCAACAACCCAGACCCAGGGGAATACATGACTCAACAACACAGACTCAGTGGAATACCTGACTCAACAACACAGACTCAGTGGTAATACCTGACTCAACAACACAGACTCAGTGGAATACCTGACTCAACAACACAGACTCAGTGGAATACCTGACTTCAACAACAAAGACTCAAGTTGGAATACCTTGACTCAACAACACAGACTCAGTGGAATACCTGACTCAACAACACAGACTCAGTGGAATACCTGACTCAACAACACAGACTCAGTGGAATACCTGACTCAACAACACAGACTCAGTGGAATACCTGACTCAACAACACAGACTCAGTAGAATACCTGATTCAACAACACGGACCCAGGGGAATACCTGACTCAACAACACAGACTCAGTGGAATACCTGACTCAACAACACAGACTCAGTGGAATACCTGACTCTCAACAACACAGACTCAGTGGAATACCTGAACTCAACAACAAAGACTCAGTGGAATACACTGATTCAACAACACAGACTCAGTAGAATACCTGACTCAACAACACAGACTCAGTGGAATACCTGACTCAACAACACAGACTCAGTGGAATACCTGACTCAACATCACAGACTCAGTAGAATACCTGACTCAACAACACAGACTCAGTGGAATAGCTGATTCAACAACACAGACTCAGTGGAATACCTGACTCAACAATACATACTCAGTGGAATACCTGACTCAACAACACAGACTCAGTGGAATACCTGACTCAACAACACAGACTCAGTGGAATACCTGACTCAACAACACAGACTCAGTGGAATACCTTGACTCAACAACACAGACTCAGTGGAATACCTGACTCAACAACACAGACTCAGTGGAATACCTGAAATCAAAAACACTCAAACAACAAAGACTCAGTGGAATACCTGATTCAACAACACAGACTCAGTAGAATACCTGACTCAACAACACAGACTCAGTGGAATACCTGACTCAACAACACAGACTCAGTGGAATACCTGACTCAACAACACAGACTCAGTGGAATAGCTGATTCAACAACACAGACTCAGTGGAATACCTGACTCAACAACACATACTCAGTGGAATACCTGACTCAACAACACAGACTCAGTGGAATACCTGACTCAACAACACAGACTCAGTGGAATACCTGACTCAACAACACAGACTCAGTGGAATACCTGACTCAACAACACAGACTCAGTGGAATACCTGACTCAACAACACAGACTCAGTGGAATACCTGACTCAACAACACAGACTCAGTGGAATACCTGACTCAACAACACAGACTCAGTGGAATACCTGACTCAACAACACAGACTCAGTGGAATACCTGACTCAACAACCCAGACCCAGGGGAATACATGATGGTGGTTGGTGGAATACTCAACAACACAGACTCAGTGGAATACCTGACTCAACAACACAGACTCAGTGGAATACCTGACTCAACAACACAGACTCAGTGGAATACCTGACTCAACAACACAGACCCAGGAGAATACCTGACTCAACAACACAGACTCAGTAGAATACCTGACTCAACAACACAGACTCAGTGGAATACCTGACTCAACAACACAGACTCAGTGGAATAACTGACTCAACAACACAGACTCAGTGGAATGCCTGACTCAACAACACAGACTCAGTGGAATACCTGACTCAACAACACAGACTCAGTGGAATACCTGACTCAACAACACAGACTCAGTGGAATACCTGACTCAACAACACAGACTCAGTGGAATACCTGACTCAACAACACAGACTCAGTGGAATACCTGACTCAACAACACAGACTCAGTGGAATACCTGACTCAACAACACAGACTCAGTGGAATACCTTGAACTCAACAACACAGACTCAGTGGAATACCTGACCTCAAACAACACAGACTCAGTAGAATACCTGATTCAAACAACACGACCCAGGGGAATACCTGACTCAACAACACACAACTCAGTGGGGGGGGAATACCTGACTCAACAACACAGACTCAGTGGAATACCCTGACTCAACAACACAGACTCAGTGGAATACCTGACTCAACAACAAAGACTCAGTGGAATACCTGATTCAACAACACAGACTCAGTAGAATACCTGACTCAACAACACAGACTCAGTGGAATACCTGACTCAACAACACAGACTCAGTGGAATACCTGACTCAACAACACAGACTCAGTAGAATACCTGACTCAACAACACAGACTCAGTGGAATAGCTGATTCAACAACACAGACTCAGTCGAATACCTGACTCAACAACACATACTCAGTGGAATACCTGACTCAACAACACAGACTCAGTGGAATACCTGACTCAACAACACAGACTCAGTGGAATATCTGACTCAACAACACAGACTCTGTGGAATACCTGATTCAACAACACAGACTCAGTGGAATACCTGACTCAACAACACAGACTCAGTGGAATACCTGACTCAACAACACAGACTCAGGTGGGAATACCTGACTCAAACAAACACAGACTCAGTGGAATACCTGACTCAACAACACAGACTCAGTGGAATACCTGACTCAACAACACAGACTCAGTGGAATACCTGACTCAACAACACAGACTCAGTGGAATACCTGACTCAACAACACAAGACTCAGTGGAATACCTGGATTCAACAACACAGACTCAGTAGAATACCTGACTCAACAACACAGACTCAGTGGAATACCTGACTCAACAACACAGACTCAGTGGAATATCTCACTCAACAACACAGACTCAGTGGAATACCTGACTCAACAACACAGACTCAGTGGAATACCTGACTCAACAACACAGACTCAGTGGAATACCTGATTCAACTAAACACAGACTCAGTGGAATACCTGATTCAACAACACAGACTTCAGTAGGAATACCTGAGACTCAACAACACAGACTCAGTGGAATACCTGACTCAACAACACAGACTCAGTGGAATTACCTGACTCAACAACACAGACTCAGTAGAATACCTGACTCAACAAACACAGACTCCAGTGAGAATACCTGACTCAACAACACAGACTCAGTAGAATACCTGACTCAACAACACAGACTCAGTGGAATACCTGAATCAACAACACAGACTTAGTGGAATACCTGACTCAACAACACAGACCCAGGAGAATACCTGACTCAACAACACAGACTCAGTAGAATACCTGAACTCAACAACACAGGACTCAGTGGGGAGAATACCTGACTCAACAACACAGACTCAGTGGAATACCTGACTCAACAACACAGACTCAGTGGAATACCTGACTCAACCCCCCCAACACAGACTCAGTGGAATACCTTGACTCAACAACACAGACCCAGTGGAGAATACCTGATTCAACAACACAGACTCAGTAGGGAATACCTGACTCAACAACACAGACTCAATGGAATACCTGACTCATCAACAACACAGGACCAGGGAATACCTGACTCAACAACACTGACTCGTGGAATACCTGACTCAACAACCCAACCCAGGGGAATACATGATTAATACTCAACAACACAGACTCAGTAGTGGAATACCTGACTCAACAACACAGACTCAGGAGAATATCTGACTCAACAACACAGACTTCAGTAGAATACCTGACTCAACAACACAGACCTCAGTGGAATACCTGACTCAACAACACAGACCAGGGGGAATACCTGACTCAAAACAACACAGACTCATCTCTCATATATCATTGTGGAATACCTGACTCAACAACACAGACTCAGTGGAATACCTGACTCAACAACACAGACTCAGTGGAATACCTGACTCAACAACACAGACTCGGTGGAATACCTGACTCAACAACACAGACTTCAGTGGAATACCTGACTCAACAACACAGACTCAGTGGAATACCTGACTCAACAACACAGACTCAGTGGAATACCTGACTCAACAACACAGACTCAGTGGAATACCTGACTCAACAACACAGACTCAGTGGAATACCTGATTTTCAACAACACAGACTTCAGTAGAATACCTGACTCAACAACACAGACTCAGTGGAATACCTGACTCAACAACACAGACTCAGTGGAATATCTCACTCAACAACACAGACTCAGTGGAATACCTGACTCAACAACACAGACTCAGTTGGAATAACCTGACTCAACAACACAGACTCAGTGGAATACCTTGATTCAACTACACAGACTCAGTGGATATACCTGATTTCAACACACAGACTCAGTAGAATACCTGACTCAACAACACAGACTCAGTGGAATACCTGACTCAACAACACAGACTCAGTGGAATACCTGACTCAACAACACAGACTCAGTAGAATACCTGACTCAACCAACACAGACCCAGGAGAATACCTGACTCAACAACACAGACTCAGTAGAATACCTGACTCAACAACACAGACTCAGTGGAATACCTGACTCAACAACACAGACTTAGTGGAATACCTTGACTCAACAACACAGACCCAGGAGAATACCTGACTCAACACAACACAGACTCAGTAGAATACCTGACTTCAACAACACAGACTCAGTAGTGGGGGGATACCTGACTTCAACAACACAGACTCAGTGGAATACCTGACTCAACAACACAGACTCAGTGGGGAATACCTGACTCAACAACACAGACTCAGTGGAATACCTGACTCAACAACACAGACCCCAGGAGAATACCTGGATTCAACAACACAGACTCAGTAGAATACCTGACTCAACAACACAGACTCAATGGAATACCTGACTCAACAACACAGACTCAGTGGAATACCTGACTCAACAACACAGGACTCAGTGGAATACCTGAAAATCTCAACAACACAGACTCAGTGGAATACCTGACTCAACAACACAGACCAGTGGGAATACCTGACTCAACAACACAGACTCTCAGTGGAATAACCTGACTCAACAACACAGACTCAGTGGAATACCTGACTCAACAACACAGACTCAGTGGAATACCTGACTCAACAACACAGACCTCAGTGGAATACCTGACTCAACAACACAGACTCAGTAGAATACCTGATTCAACAACACGGACCCAGGGGAATACCTGACTCAACAACACAGACTCAGTGGAATACCTGACTCAACAACACAGACTCAGTGGAATACCTGACTCAACAACACAGACTCAGTGGAATACCTGACTCAACAACAAAGACTCAGCGGAATACCTGATTCAACAACACAGACTCAGTAGAATACCTGACTCAACAACACAGACTCAGTGGAATACCTGACTCAACAACACAGACTCAGTGGAATACCTGACTCAACAACACAGACTCAGTAGAATACCTGACTCAACAACACATACTCAGTGGAATAGCTGATTCAACAACACAGACTCAGTGGAATACCTGACTCAACAACACAGACTCAGTGGAATACCTGACTCAACAACACAGACTCAGTGGAATACCTGACTCAACAACACAGGACTCAGTGTGGAATATCCTGAACTCAAACAACACAGACTCTGTGGAATACCTGGATTCAACTACACAGACTCAGTGGAATACCTGATTCAACAACACAGACTCAGTAGAATACCTTCTGACTCAATCAACACACAGGACTCAGTGGAATTACCTGACTCAACAACACAGACTCAGTAGAAATACCTGACTCAACAACACAGACCCATGGAGAATACCTGACTCAACAACACAGACTCAGTAGAATACCTGACTCAACAACACAGACTCAGTGGAATACCTGACTCAACAACACAGACTCAGTGGAATACCTGACTCAACAACCCAGACCCAGTGGGAATACAGACTCAACAACACAGACTCAGTGGAATACCTGACTCAACAACACAGACTCAGTTGGAATACCTGACTCAACAACACAGACTCAGTGGAATACCTGACTCAACAACACAGACCCCAGGAGAATACCTGACTCAACAACACAGACTCAGTAGTGGGCAATACCTGACTCAACAACACAGGACTTCAGTGGAATACCTGACTCAACAACACAGACTCAGTGGAATAACTGACTCAACAACACAGACTCAGTGGAATGCCTGACTCAACAACACAGACTAAGTGGAATACCTGACTCAAAACACAGACTCAGTGGAATACCTGACTCAACAACACAGACCCAGGAGAATACCTGACTCAACAACACAGACTCAGTAGAATACCTGACTAAACAACACAGACTCAGTGGAATACCTGACTCAACAACACAGACCCAGGGGAATACCTGACTCAACAACACAGACTCAGTGGAATACCTGATTCAACAACACAGACTCAGTGGAATACCTGACTCAACAACACAGACTCAGTGGAATACCTGACTCAACAACACAGACTTCGGTGGAATACCTGACTCAACAACACAGACTCCAGTGGAATACCTGACTCAACAACACAGACTCAGTGGAATACCTGACTCAACAACACAGACTCAGTGGAATACCTGACTCAACAACACAGACAGAGACAGACTCAGTATGAATACCTGACTCAACAACACAGACCCAGGAGAATACCTGACTCAACAACACAGACTCAGTAGAATACCTGACTCAACAACACAGACTCAGTGGAATACCTGACTCAACAACACAGACTCAGTGGAATACCTGACTCAACAACCCAGACCCAGGGGAATACATGACTCAACAACACAGACTCAGTGGAATACCTGACTCAACAACACAGACTCAGTGGAATACCTGACTCAAAACAACACAGACTCAGTGGAATACCTGACTCAACAAACACAGACCCAGGAGAATACTGGACTCAACAACACAGGACTCAGTAGAATACCTGACTCAACAACACAGACTCAGTGGAATACCTGACTCAACAACACAGACTCAGTGGAATAACTGACTCAACAACACAGACTCAGTGGAATGCCTGACTCAACAACACAGACTCAGTGGAATACCTGACTCAACAACACAGACTCAGTGTAATACCTGACTCAACAACACAGACCCAGGAGAATACCTGACTCAACAACACAGACTCAGTAGAATACCTTGACTAAACAACACAGGACTCAGTGGAATACCTGACTCAACAACACAGACCCAGGGGAATACCTGAACTCAACAACACAGACTCAGTGGAATACCTGACTCAACAACACAGACTCAGTGGAATAACCTGACTCAACAACACACACTCAGTAGGGATTACCTGACTCAACAACACAGACTCAGTGGAATACCATGACTCAACAACACAGACTCATCAGTGAAATACCCGGGGGGGGGGGGGGGGGGGGTGACTCAACAACACAGACTCAGTGGAATACCTGACTCAACAACACAGACTCAGTGGAATACCTGATTCAACAACACAGACTCAGTGGAATACCTGACTCAAACAACACAGACTCAGTGGAATACCTGACTCAACAACACAGACTCAGTGGAATACCTGACTCAACAACACAGACTCAGTGGAATACCTGACTCAACAACACAGACTCAGTGGAATACCTGACTCAACAACACAGACTCAGTGGAATACCTGACTCAACAACACAGGACTCAGTGGAATACCTGACTCAACAACACAGACTCAGTGGAATACCTGACTCAACAACACAGACTCAGTGGAATACCTGACTCAACAACAAAGACTCAGTAGAATACCTGACTCAACAACACAGACTCAGTGGAATAGCTGATTCAACAACACAGACTCAGTGGAATACCTGACTCAACAACACATACTCAGTGGAATACCTGACTCAACAACACAGACTCAGTGGAATACCTGACTCAACAACACAGACTCAGTGGAATACCTGACTCAACAACACAGACTCAGTGGAATACCCTGACTCAACAACACAGACTCAGTGGAATACCTGGACTCAACAACACAGACTTCAGTGGAATACCTGACTCAACAACACAGACTCAGTGGAATACCTGACTCAAAAAAAAAAAAACAACACAGACTCAAGTGGAATACCTGACTCAACAACACAGACTCAGTGGAATACCTGACTCAACAACCCAGACCCAGGGGAATACATGACTCAACAACACAGACTCAGTGGAATACCTGACTCAACAACACAGACTCAGTGGAATACCTGACTCAACAACACAGACTCAGTGGAATACCTGACTCAACAATCACAGACCCAGAGAATACCTGACTCAACAACACAGACTCAGTAGAATACCTGACTCAACAACACAGACTCAGTGGAATACCTGACTCAACAACACAGACTCAGTGGAATAACTGACTCAACAACACAGACTCAGTGGAATGCCTGACTCAACAACACAGACTCAGTGGAATACCTGACTCAACAACACAGACTTCAGTGGAATACCTGACTCAACACAACACAGACTTCAGTGGAATACCTGACTCAACAACACAGACTCAGTGGAATTAACCTGACTCAACAACACAGACTCAGTGGAATACCTGACTCAACAACACAGACTCAGTGGAATACCTGACTCAACAACACAGAGACTCAGTGGAATACCTGACTCAACAACACAGACTCAGTAGAATACCTGATTCAACAACAACACGGACCCAGGGGAATACCTGACTCAACAACACAGACTCAGTGGAATACCTGACTCAACAACACAGGGGGGGGGGGGACTCAGTGGAATACCTGACTCAACAACACAGACTTCAGTGGAATACCTGACTCAACAACAAAGACTCAGTGGAATACCTGATTCAACAACACAGACTCAGTAGAATAATACCTGACTCAACAACACAGACTCAGTGGAATACCTGACTCAACAACACAGACTCAGTGGAATACCTGACTCAACATCACAGACTCAGTAGAATACCTGACTCAACAACACAGACTCAGTGGAATAGCTGATTCAACAACACAGACTCAGTGGAATACTGACTCAACAATACATACTCAGTGGAATACCTGACTCAACAACACAGAATCTCAGTGGAATACCTGACTCAACAACACAGACTCAGTGGGAATACCTGACTCAACAACACAGACTCAGTGGAAATACCTGACTCAACAACACAGACTCAGTGGAATACCTGACTCAACAACAAAACTCAGTGGAATACCTGACTCAACAACACAGACTCAGTAGAATACCTGACTCAACAACACAGACTCAGTGGAATACCTGACTCAACAACACAGACTCAGTGGAATACCTGACTCAACAACACAGACTCAGTGGAATAGCTGATTCAACAACACAGACTCAGTGGAATACCTGACTCAACAACACATACTCAGTGGAATACCTGACTCAACAACCCAGACCCAGGGGAATACATGACTCAACAACACAGACTCAGTGGAATACCTGACTCAACAACACAGACTCAGTGGAATACCTGACTCAACAACACAGACTCAGTGGAATACCTGACTCAACAACACAGACCCAGGAGAATACCTGACTCAACAACACAGACTCAGTAGAATACCTGACTCAACAACACAGACTCAGTGGAATACCTGACTCAACAACACAGACTCAGTGGAATAACTGACTCAACAACACAGACTCAGTGGAATGCCTGACTCAACAACACAGACTCAGTGGAATACCTGACTCAACAACACAGACTCAGTGGAATACCTGACTCAACAACACAGACTCAGTGGAATACCTGACTCAACAACACAGACTCAGTGGAATACCTGACTCAACAACACAGACTCAGTGGAATACCTGACTCAACAACACAGACTCAGTGGAATACCTGACTCAACAACACAGACTCAGTGGAATACCTGACTCAACAACACAGACTCAGTAGAATACCTGATTCAACAACACGGACCCAGGGGAATACCTGACTCAACAACACAAACTCAGTGGAATACCTGACTCAACAACACAGACTCAGTGGAATACCTGACTCAACAACACAGATTCAGTGGAATACCTGACTCAACAACACAGACTCAGTGGAATACCTGACTCAACAACACAGACTCAGTGGAATACCTGACTCAACAACAAAGACTCAGTGGAATACCTGACTCAACAACACAGACTCAGTGGAATACCTGACTCAACAACACAGACTCAGTGGAATACCTGACTCAACAACACAGACTCAGTGGAATACCTACGGAATACCGGACTCAACAACACAGACTCAGTGGAATACCTGACTCAACAACACAGACTCAGTAGAATACCTGATTCAACAACACGGACCCAGGGGAATACCTGACTCAACAACACAGACTCAGTGGAATACCTGACTCAACAACACAGACTCAGTGGAATACCTGACTCAACAACACTGACTTCAAGTGGAATACCTGACTCAACAACAAAGACTCAGTTGGAATACCTGATTCAACAACACAGACTCAGTTGAATACCTGACTCAACAACACAGACTCAGTGGAATACTGACTCAACAACACAGACTCAGTGGAATACCTGACTTCAACATCACAGACTCAGTGGAATACCTGGACTCAACAACACAGACTCAGTGGAAATAGCTGATTCAACAACACAGACTCAGTGGAATACCTGACTCAAACAATACATACTCAGTGGAATACCTGACTCAACAACACAGACTCAGTGGAATACCTGACTCAACAACACACAGACTCAGTGGAATACCTGGACTCAACAACACAGACTCAGTGGAATACCTGACTCAACAACACAGACTCAGTGGAATACCTGACTCAACAACAAGACTCAGTGGAATACCTGATTCAACAACACAGACTCAGTAGAATACCTGGACTCAACAACACAGACTCAGTGGAATACCTGACTTCAACAACACAGACTCAGTGGAATACCTGACTCAACAACACAGACTCAGTGGAATAGCTGATTCCAACAACACAGACTCAGTGGAATACCTGTACTCAACACACAGATACTCAGTGGAATACCTGACTCAACAACACAGACTCACGTGGAATACCTGACTCAACAACACAGACTCAGTGGAATACCTGACACTCAACAACACAAGACTCAGTGGAATACCTGACTCAACAACACAGACTCAGTGGAATACCTTGACTCAACAACACAGACTCAGTGGAATACCTGAACTCAACAACACAGACTCAGTAGGAATACCTGACCTCAACAACACAGACTCAGTGGAATACCTGACTCAACAACACAGACTCAGTTGAATACCTGACTCAACAACCCAGACCCAGTGGGAATACATGACTCAACAACACAGACTCAGTGGAATACCTGAACTCAACAACACAGACTCAGTGGAATACCTGACTCAACAACACAGACTCAGTGGAATAACCTGACTCAACAACACAGACCCAGGAGAATACCTGACTCAACAACAACAGACTCAGTAGAATTACCTGACTCAACAACACAGACTTCAGTGGAATACCTGACTTCAACAACACAGACTCAGTGGAATAACCTGACTTCAACAACACAGACTCAGTGGAATGCCTGACTCAAACAAACACAGACTCAGTGGGGGGAATACCTGGACTCAACAACACAGACTTCAGTGGAATACCTGACTCAACAACACAGACTCAGTGGAATACCTGACTCAACAAACACAGACTCAGTGGAATACCTGACTCAACAACACAGACTCAGTGGAATACCTGACTCAACAACACAGACTCAGTGGAAATACCTGACTCAACAACACAGACTCAGTGGAATACCTGACTCAACAACACAGACTCAGTGGAATTACCTGACTTCAACAACACAGACTCAGTAGAATACCTGATTCAACAACACGGACCCAGGGGAATACCTGACTCAACAACACAAACCTCAGTGGAATACCTGAGGACTCAACAACACAGACTCAGTGGAATACCTGACTCAACAACACAGACTCAGTGGAATACCTGACTCAACAACAAAGACTCAGTGGAATACCTGATTCAACAACACAGACTCAGTAGAATACCTGAACTCAACAACACAGACTCAGTGGAATACCTGACTCAACAACACAGACTCAGTGGAATACCTGACTCAACAACACAGACTCAGTGAATACCTGACTCAACAACACAGACTCAGTGGAATACTGATCTCAACAACACAGACTCAGTGGAATACCAGACTCAACAACACAGACTCAGTGGACATACCTGACTCAACAACACAGACTCAGTGGAATACCTGACTCTCAACAACACAGACTCAGTGGAATATCTGACTCAACAACACAGACTCAGTGGAATACCTGACTCAACAACACAGACTCAGTGGAATACCTGACTCAACAACACAGACTCAGTGGAATACCTGACTCAACAACACAGACTCAGGTGGAATACCTGACTCAACAACACAGACTCAGTGGAATACCTGACTCAACAACACAGACTCAGTGGAATACCTGACTCAACAACACAGACTCAGTGGAATACCTGACTCAACAACACAGACTCAGTGGAATATCTGACTCAACAACACAGACTCAGTGGAATACCTGACTTCAACAACACAGACTCAGTGAATACCTGACTCAACAACACAGACTCAGTAGGAATACCTGACTCAACAACACAGACTCAGTGGAATATCCTCACTCAACAACACAGACTCAGTGGAATACCTGACTCAACAACACAGACTCAGTGGAATACCTGACTCAACAACACAGACTCAGTGGAATACCTGATTCAACTACACAGACTCAGTGGAATACCTGATTCAACAACACAGACTCAGTGGAATACCTGACTCAACAACACAGACTCAGTGGAATACCTGACTCAACAACACAGACTCAGTGGAATACCTGACTCAACAACACAGACTCAGTGGAATACCTGACTCAACAACACAGACTCAGGGGAATACCTGACTCAACAACACAGACTCAGTGGAATACCTGACTCAACAACACAGACTCAGTGGAATACCTGACTCAACAACACAGACTCAGTGGAATACCTGACTCAACAACACAGACCCAGGAGAATACCTGACTCAACAACACAGACTCAGTAGAATACCTGACTCAACAACACAGACTCAGTGGAATACCTGACTCAACAACACAGACTCAGTGGAATACCTGACTCAACAACACAGACTCAGTGGAATACCTGACTCAACAACACAGACTCAGTGGAATACCTGACTCAACAACACAGACCCAGGAGAATACCTGACTTCAACAACACAGACTCAGTAGGAATACCTGACTCAACAACACAGACTCAGTGGAATACCTGACTCAACAACACAGACTCAGTGGAATACCTGACTCAACAACACAGACTCAGTGGAATACCTGACTCAACAACACAGACTCAGTGGAATACCTGACTCAACAACACAGACTCAGTGGAATACCTGACTCAACAACACAGACTCAGGTGAATACCTGACTCAACAACACAGACTCAGTGGAATACCTGACTCAACAACACAGACTCAGTGGAATACCTGACTCAACAACACAGACTCAGTGGAATACCTGACTCAACTACACAGACTCAGGTGGAATACCTGACTCAGACCAGTGGAATATCTGACTCAACAACACAGGACTCTGTGGAATACCTGAATCAACAGACACAGACTCAGTGGAATACCTGACTCAACAACACAGGACTCAGTGGAAATACCTGACTCAACAGCACAGACTCGGTGGAATACCTGACTCAACAACACAGACTCAGTGGAAATACCTGACTCAACAACCACAGACTCAGTGGAATACCTGACTCAACAACACAGACTCAGTGGAATACCTGACTCAACAACACAGACTCAGTGGAATACCTGACTCAACAACACAGACTCAGTGGAATACCTGATTCAACAACACTAGACTCAGTAGAATACCTGACTCAACAACACAGACTCAGTGGAATACCTGACTCAACAACACAGACTCAGCGGAATATCTCACTCAACAACACAGACCTCATGGAATACCTGACTCAACAACACAGACTCAGTGGAATACCTGACTCAACAACACAGACTCAGTGGAATACCTGATTCAACTACACAGACTTCAGTGGAATACCACCTGATTCAACAACACAGACTCAGTAGAATACCCTGACTCATCAACACAGACTCAGTGGAATACCTGACTCAACAACCACAGACTCAGTGGATACCTGACTCAACAACACAGACACAGTAGCAATACCTGACTCAACAACACAGACCCAGGAGAAATACCTGACTCAACAACACAGACTCAGTAGAATACCTGACTCAACAACACAGACTCAGTGGAATACCTGACTCAACAACACAGACTTAGTGGAATACCTGACTCAACAACACAGACCCAGGAGAATACCTGACTCAACAACACAGACTCAGTAGAATACCTAACTCAACAACACAGACTCAGTAGAATACCTGACTCAACAACACAGACTCAGTGGAATACCTGACTCAACAACACAGACTCAGTGGAATACCTGACTCAACAACACAGACCCAGGAGAATACCTGATTCAACAACACAGACTCAGTAGAATACCTGACTCAACAACACAGACTCAATGGAATACCTGACTCAACAACACAGACCCAGGGGAATACCTGACTCAACAACACTGACTCGGTGGAATACCTGACTCAACAACCCAGACCCAGGGGAATACATGACTCAACAACACAGACTCAGTGGAATACCTGACTCAACAACACAGACTCAGGAGAATATCTGACTCAACAACACAGACTCAGTAGAATACCTGACTCAACAACACAGACTCAGTGGAATACCTGACTCAACAACACAGACCCAGGGGAATACCTGACTCAACAACACAGACTCAGTGGAATACCTGACTCAACAACACAGACTCAGTGGAATACCTGACTCAACAACACAGACTCAGTGGAATACCTGACTCAACAACACAGACTCGGTGGAATACCTGACTCAACAACACAGACTCAGTGGAATACCTGACTCAACAACACAGACTCAGTGGAATACCTGACTCAACAACACAGACTCAGTGGAATACCTGACTCAACAACACAGACTCAGTGGAATACCTGACTCAACAACACAGACTCAGTGGAATACCTGATTCAACAACACAGACTCAGTAGAATACCTGACTCAACAACACAGACTCAGTGGAATACCTGACTCAACAACACAGACTCAGTGGAATATCTCACTCAACAACACAGACTCAGTGGAATACCTGACTCAACAACACAGACTCAGTGGAATACCTGACTCAACAACACAGACTCAGTGGAATACCTGATTCAACTACACAGACTCAGTGGAATACCTGATTCAACAACACAGACTCAGTAGAATACCTGACTCAACAACACAGACTCAGTGGAATACCTGACTCAACAACACAGACTCAGTGGAATACCTGACTCAACAACACAGACTCAGTAGAATACCTGACTCAACAACACAGACCCAGGAGAATACCTGACTCAACAACACAGACTCAGTAGAATACCTGACTCAACAACACAGACTCAGTGGAATACCTGACTCAACAACACAGACTTAGTGGAATACCTGACTCAACAACA